>CAMXCT020003635.1:133495-308495 GCA_947184155.2 Cladocopium goreaui | reverse complement strand
TTGACTGAAAATGTGAAAATTTGACATCTGTGGTGAGATGAATCCATTGGTCTTTTCTGCATTGGAAGAAGTGAATTTGGTTTTCATCTTGATGATGAGCTCAACCGTGATGGTTGACATCGTATTTGCACGTTTCATGTTTTGCACGTTTTATTAGAGATGACGAAATCCAACAACGATATATTTTTCGTCTTCTTTGAGTACTTTGATTGCACGGAGAACATTGTGAGGATTTGAATTTGTACAGTGACATGGAAAATCAAACCATTTTCCACATGCTTTGCTTTAGTTTTGTCGAACAGAATCATCGCAGAAGTGCACGAAGGAATCGTGAGAAGATCGTAGAATTCATTTGTGACTTCGGAAGAAGGAACTTTGTTTGACATTGATTGGAGAAGAGTAGTGTGTTTTGTCTCTCAATGATGATAGCGAGAGCAACATTCTGAAAGGCATTCAGAACTGGAGTTGCTAACAGATCTGAGGGAGACATCATGAATCATGTTTTGGTGCTTGAAATGTTTCAACGTTTTTCAAACACTCAAACTTATTTAAACAAACAAACCATGTCTTGATGTAAAGACTTTTTGTGAAGACATGTGGTTTTGATCGCTTTTGAAGTTAGCAGAAAGATGCTGACTGGCGACTCCGCATCGTTTTGTGTCAAGGCGTGACACACCAACAAGAACCATAGCGACATGAGCAAGATATGTTTCTGTTGCTTGTGTGTAAAAGTGGCTGAGCTCTGGGAGTGGTTGACTTGGTAGCGTGGACGGTTCTAGTGATTTAAGGACGACGTCCTGGACGCTGACCCAAGGGTTTCGAAGGTTGCGGTACCTTCTGCATGGTAGCGGAGCTGCCTGCTTGCTGCGCGTTAGTAGGAATGGATTCAGGTAGTGCGAGTCAAGGTGTGCAAGGTTGTCCTAGTCCTGGTATGGCTGAAAGAGGTGAAGGAAGTGGTACCGGAAATGGTGGTTGTAACCGTGGTGACGGATTGCCGCCAGTGCCAAGAACGCCCAGTCAGCAAGGTAGTGGATCTGGGATGGATGGACAAACACCTGAAGTAAGTAACATGCCCCACAGCAACAACAAGCAAATGTGTCACAGAACGTACAGGGATTTGCGAGCACGACAAACCTGGATGCAGGTGGTCAGGTAGGTCCGGTGCAGGGATGTCAACAAGGGAATGTCCCCGGAATGCAAGGACCGGGACCAGCATGGTTTGGTGCGCAATGGATTCCCCAACAACAAACGTTTATGCAACAGAATTCGCAAGCGCGTGTGCCAAGTTATGGTTGTGCGAGTATACCTGGTGGACCAAGGTCTGGAGATTTTCCAAACTTAGGAGTGAACCCAATGAGTTGCCAAGGAAACATGCCGAGCGGCCCGGTTGGAGCGAGCTTGGGAGGTTTGACGCCTCAGGCGGCGCAGATCCAAGAGCATGAGTGAGGGACAGCCACAGACAGTGCAGCAGCATATGCAAGATCATTTTGTAACTATGCAACAGAGAAGAGGGGTTCCAGAAGTGTTTGGTGATGGTCTTGGTAGGGCAGCTGATTCGTCGTTTGCGACTCCGCAGCCATTTGATGTTTTGCCTGGTTTTGGTGTTCAACAATCAAATCATGGAAATTCACAGCAATTGGATGTCTTCGCCAAAAGCGAAAAATGGTTGACACCGGCACCAACACCAGTAGGAACTTGGAAGACAAGAGAAGAAGAGGTGTTAGGTTGGGCTGGCTATTTGGATGAGTTGTCATCCTGGGCAGCTGGTGGAAGTTTAGAGTTTTCTGTAGAAATCCAGCATAGTAGCCGTTGGCCCGGTCCCATCAGATGGAGTGCTCTCAGTGGAGCACAACAGGCAAGGTCTCGAAGGCTTATGTCCATCTTAAAAGCTGCGTTTCACGACAACCCCAGGTGTGTGGCGTTGGTGAACGCTTTCAGTGAGGGTGTGGCATTACATGGAGTAGGATCTAGTGACAGAGTGGCAGTAGCAGTAAACCAACAAGCAAACGGGTTTGAACTGCTTAGGCAACTTACTCTTGAATTTTCTCTGAGGTCAAGATCCGAAGCGCTCTCACTAAGGACGCAGATTGCAGGGAAGTCCTTTGTCCTGGCGGCGACACAGACATCGCCGAGTTCCTTGGTTAGTGATACTATCAGAAGAATTGATTATGAAGCTGCAAGGTTCTCAAGGTTGCTAGGAACTCTCCCTATGCAGGTGGACACCACAGGACTGAAGCTGGCAGATTCTGACATGCTAGTTGTTCTGCTGAAAAGTTTGCCTGAGACAGTGAAGAATTATGTTCTCCATCACAGCGGCGCGGACAATTACGAGTCCTACAGGAACGCTGCGATGCGTTGGGAAGAGCAACAACGCCTGTTTAGCGATTTTGGGACAGCAGGCCCCAGCAAGAGATTGAGTTCCCTGGAGGGGAGTGTAGAACATCATTCTCTTGATGCCGAACTCGTAGATGCAGTGGAAGGCAGGTGTGGAAAGTGTGGCAGTCGGAAACACACTGCCCCAGGTTGTACCGCAGACATGAGCAAGATTCGGTGTTTTAGATGCGGTAACATGGGACACATCAGCTTCAACTGCCCTGAGAGCAAAGAAGGTAAAGGTTCCAAAGGAAAGGGTGCTACCGTTAGAAGCAAAGGCAGTAGCAAAGGAAAGGGAAAGAAAGGCAAGTTGAATGAAGTTTCAGAAGATTGGACCGACTGGACTGCAGAGAGTTGGGACGATGATGACTATTGGTGGCATGACCAATGGCCGGAGAGCTGTGATGGTCAATGGGGAGTTTCGCAGACATGGTGGGACGATGGTTCTGGATGGTATTGCGACGGGTATGGGTATACCTGGCAACAGGGACCAGTCCAAAGTGCGGAACCGAGTGCAAGTCACGACAATAAGTCTGATGTCCAAAAGACTGGCAGTGTCGGCAGCATGATCATAAATCCTTTGTTGTTTGACATGACATGTGAAACCACTGGAGGTCTTAGGTTTGTGCATGAGCATGAGGTTGCTGACATGGAAACCGAGAATAGGCTTGTGGTTGATTGCAAAGACTTTGAAAGTGAGTTGGCTGACACGGGTTGTGTGCTGGCAGAGAGCTGCGACAGCTGTACTCGTGAGTCAAAAGAAGAAAATGAACTGGCTGACACGGGTTGTGTGCTGGCAGAGAGCTGCGACAGCTGTACTCGTGAGTCGAAAGAAGAAAATGAACTGGCTGACATGGGTTGTGTGCTGGCAGAGAGCTGCGACAGCTGTACTCATGAGTCAGAAGAGAAAGATGAACTGACTGACACAGGTTGTGTGCTGGCAAGAGGTTGCGACAGCTGTACTTGTGAGTCAGAAGTAGTGAGAAGTGAACTGGCTGACATGGGTTGTGTGCTGGCAAAAGGTTGCGACAGCTGTACTCATGAGTCAGAGGAAGTTGAAGCGGCTGACATGGGTTGTGTGCTGGCAAGAGGTTGCGACAGCTGTACTCGTGAGCCATGGTTTTGTGGTTTGAAGTGTGGAGATGAGGTTGGACTTGGTGATAGTTCCAACTTGGAAACACGTTTTGTTAATGACCCCAGCCGAGACTTGTGTGCCACTGTACCGATGAAAGTCGTTTTGGTGCGTGCACATGATTGGTTTGACGACCACAGTGAGGTTTCGGTTGAACAGCAGATTGAACCTTACTTGAAGTTTTTACGACCTTTGCTTTCACAGGTCGCTGACAACACCGATGCTTCTTGGTGGCTTCTTGACTCTGGTGCATCCACAAGTGTTTTGGCTGAATCGAACTTGTCAGCCTTCAGGTCAGTGCTGCAGGACAGTGAGGGGTTAGGTAGTTACAAAGCTGCCAATGGATCCTCAGTCAACATGTCAGGCACTGCTGAGATTGGAGTTCAGATGCACATGTCAGGCACATCAGGTGATGATTGGTGTTGGAAGAAAGCACGTTTGAATGTTTTGGTGGGTTCCATCCGGCACAACATTTTGTCAATCACTTCATTGGCAGATTCGGGATGGAGATTCACACAAGGTCCAAAAGGTTTTGATTTGTTCCATGAAAAGCTTGGAATGCATTGTCTCGATGTTGCTTATTTTGCCAATTGTCCTTGGGTTCGTTTGTATCCCGATGTTGGTAGTAGTAGTGCATACAGGTCTGACTTGACTGTGAGTGATACTCGTGACTTTTCTGTCGCAGCTGTGTCTGGAGGAGACGACAGTGAACTGGCACGTCACCGGAGACAGGGACATATTCCATTCAATCCGAACTGTTTGGAGTGTGCCAAGGGTCGTTCTGTTTTTCAGCACAGAAGAGACAAAGGTGACAGGAAAGAAGTTTCTATTCAGGCCGATTTTGCATTCCTCAACACAACAGGTGAGATCGTTGCAGACGAACTCCCAGGTTCTGTGAAGATCCTTGTGTTGACCGAGATGATGTCGAGGTGCATTGGCTATGTGGTGGTTGGAGAAGATGTCGAAGCAGCCAGGAGAGACAGATTGTTGTATGGCTTCAACATTTTGGGTTGACTTCGAAGGCAGTCTCCATTGACGTCCACACCGATAGCGAGAGGGCAGTGGGAGAGATCATTGGATCCTCTACTGGCCGATATACGTTCGCTATTCGGAGAGCCTCGCCACAACAACATCGATCGATTGGGTCGGCTGAGCGAGCAGTTAGGGAATTAAAGGAATCCTTTTCTGTACTAAGGGCTGATCTAAATGCGCAAGGATTGGATGTCACATTTTCACATGAGAATTTGGTTGACGTTTTGACGTATTTGGCTTTGTGCAACAACCATTTTTCAACATCACGAGGTTCAGACAGAAGTCCATTGGAAATGGTGTCAGGAAGGAAGTTATCCAAACCAGTTTCAACTTTGTTTGGTGCTCAGGTTTTGGCAGAAATTCCTGATTCAATTCGGCAGCATTCACCACTTTCAACAAGGAATGTTGAGTGTACTTTCATTCACATGGGATTGGAACGAGGTCCAGTTGTGCAGGGTCTCATTCGTGTGGATGGCAAAGCTGAGTTGATGCGTTTTGTAGCTAGGAACATCAGGGCTATTTCACCTTTGAGATGGGATTTGAATTCGGGACAGGGTGTTTTGACACAGTTTGACACTGGGACTGTAGGTAGTAGACCCCAAATTGTGAATGACAGTGGGACTGCACCAGCTGATATGAGTCAGCTACCTCCTGAAGAGTTGCGAAAGTTGAAAGGCCAGAGTTTGCCGGCACCTTCGCAGCCCAAACTTGTCTTGCCAGAGTCCAGCAGTGTGAAGAAGAAATCTGGTGAGTTGCGTTTGGCGCCAGCAATGCCATTGGCAAGATCGAACGTTGTCGTGACTCCACAGGAAGTTCCAGCAGAGCCGTCTCGAGTTTCTGTCACTCCATCTCCTACGTCACCAGCAGATACTGCAGATGTAGCCATTGGTAGTCCTGAGAGTTCTGAAAGAACTTCACCTGACATATCACGTTTTGAACCGACTCGTCGATGTCCAGCATGTGAGAGTGGCATGGAAGCACCTGGTATTAGGCACAACAAGGAATGTAGAAAGCGTTTTGCTGAGTTTGAGGAACAACGGAGAAAGGAAAGACGTGTTGAACCTGCACTCTCTCAGGAGAGCCCTGTTGTCGTACCCCAGGTTCAGGTGCCAGTAGAAGAGGTCGATGATGAAGAATTGGTACCAACACCTGAGTCCGCTCGGCGACAGCCGGAAACACAGGTTGAGTACACTAGAAGGTTTAAAAGGAAAGCTGAAACCGACCGAGAACAGTTGGAAAGAGAGATCCGTGAAGATTCTGAGGAACTGCTTCAAACAAACATGGATTTTGATTGGTTTTGGGTTGGTAGTGGTGAGCCTGTGTTGGTTGCGAGTTTGGGTACACTTGAAGGTCCAGCGTCTTTTGCTCCGGCAACATCTCCTGAAATGTTTTCTGGTTCTCTTGATTCTGTTTGTTTCAATCGAGGCAATGAGCATGATTTTGTGAAGATGCGTCTTGGAGGTCAAGATGTCTTGGTTTGGAAACCGGACAGTATCATTGATGATCAGAGTTTGCAAGAGCTTGACTTGGAACAAGGTTTCAAAGGTATGCAAGAGGAGGTTAGGAACTTGGAACACTGCAAGACTGGCCGCATCATCACCCAGTCAGAACTGGACGATATGAAGAAGGCTGTTCCAAACCTTCGTTTGATCCAGTCGAGGTGGGTTGCAGCTTACAAAAGCAGTGAGAGGGTTCGAACCAGGATTGTTGCGAAAGATTTCAATCGTGGCTCCTCAGCTAGATCCTTAGGATTTAGCAGTCCGACTCCTTCAATCGAGAGTGTCCATTTGGTACTTGCGATGGCAGCGACACGGAAGATGCTTTTGCGTGCATTGGACGTGAGTCATGCCTTCATGCATAGTCCATTGGGAACTGGTGTACATGTTGTCTTGAAAATGCCGTTGTCGATTAGCTTTCCATCAGGTGAAGCGACCTACTATTTGCTTGAAAAGGCATTGAACGGGTTACGTGATGCTTCACTGGCATGGTTGCAGCTTTTGACATTTACGGTTGAACATGTAGGCCTTTGGTCTGATTCGTTGGAACCATGTGTGTATGGTGGACAGATTGTGAAAGATGGTCATGAGATTGGGTTTTGTTTGTGTGTGTGTATGTTGATGACATTCTGTTGTTGTCGACCACTAAGGAAGCCGAAGAACATGTGGTTGCAACTTTGTCGTCTGTAGTGCCTGTGAAGACAACTGGAGAGATCGGAGAAGAGGGAGGATCCCTGACCTTTATTGGTCGTGTCATCAAAAGGGAGAGAGATTCCTCTGAGATCACTCTGGGTGTCGATCCACATTATCTTGACTCTACGTTTCTGGATTATGGTGTTACTCGTGGGTCTGAGAATGTTCCTGACATTTCGGGACATCTGGAGAAGACACTCACGGATAGCAACTTTCAGAAACCTTTGTCAGATGAAGCATACTCACGCTTCAGAAAGGCGTTGGGAAAATTGCTTTGGTTGTCACAGGTGCGTCATGACTTGAAGACATGGATGTCTGTTCTTGGGACACAACAGGCAAAACCGATGCACGGAACTGAACAAGCATTGAAAGCAGTTTTGAGATTCTTGTATGTTGACATGCATGCATGCTTGTGTTTACCGAGCAGAGATGAGACCATCATGAGTCAGGTTGATGATACTCAACTAAGATCAGTCCATCTTCACTCTTTCAGCGATGCTTCACATGCGCCGTACCGTTTCAACGACCGCAAAGGTGTTAGCGGTGGAGCTGTTTTCTTTGAGAGGTCCTTGGTAAGGTCTCTGAGCCGACAACAGCAAGCTTTGAGCTTGAGTTCATGTGAGGCAGAACTTTATGGTTTGCAATCAGTGTGTCAAGAAAGTGTTGCGTTTGGAAGACTGGTTCACCGTCTTCTTTTTGCACTTCATGAGATCGATGAGCCAGAAGAAGTTGTGATTTGGCTGTAGAGCGATTCAAGCTCCGCCTTGCAACTTGTAAGATCCATGGACGTGCCACGACGTTCACGACATTGAGATAAGATTGCATTGGTTACGAGAGCAGATGAGAGAGGGTTTGTTGAAATTGAGACACAGGAGTGGTGTTGAAAATCCAGCAGATCTTTTCACTAAATGCTTGAGTGCCAAAGCTTTCTATAAGCATCGTTATGCTCTTGGGATTGTGGTTCCAGATGGTTTGACAGCTGAGTTGGCAGAGCTGCGTGAGCTGAGTGTGTTGCAGCAAGTGTTGACTCAGGGTTCTTCAATTGCGATTGTGGAGCTGTGTTGTTCGGAACATTCGAACTTGAGAAAGGTCTGTGAAGTTTCGAAGGTCCCATACATTGGTGTAGTTGCTAAGGTGCAGAGTTCTGGAACGTTGAGTCGTGTAGCTGTTTGCATTCGACAGTGGAAGAATTCGTCATGTCCACCTTGGGTGCATATTCATGCATCGACTCCTTGTGGAAGTGGAAGTCCGCTTCGCAATTTCAATCCGGACTCAGTCACTGAAAAGGACCAGGAATGGGATGAGATCATCAATGCGATTGGTGGTTACTTCAAACATGCAGATTCATGTTCGTTTGAGCTTCCAGAACGAAATACCATTTGGTCCCGACCTGAGACAGTGAATCTTTTGCAGAGTTTTGACATGAGGCATGAGGCGTTGGTGAGGTTGTGCAAGACTGGATGCCAGAACAAGGATGGTATTCCGATTGGAAAGACATTGAAGTTTGTTTCCAATTCAGCTTGGTTTGCATTAAATCTTCACTCCAAACTTTCAACATGCACATGTCAGACACATGCAGAACTTTATCAAATCAACTATACTGAAACAGCGTTTTACAACCGAAAGTTGGCAAGATACATCTTGATTGCAGTCAAACATGCTTCGAAGAAGAGTTGAGTTTGCGTTTAAAAGGGGGACCCTGTGACAGAGAGAGAGACAGAAGTTGGATCCATGTTTCATTTTCGTTTCATTTCTGTTTGCACGTTGTTTTCAAACAAACGTTGCCAAAGACAAACAGGAGTTTTCACGATGTTTCATTTTGTGCAGAGTTTTGTTGCGCGATGCTGTAAGATGCAGTGTGTGTGCGCAGTGCAGAACAATCTGAAAGGCCACTGATCCTATCACACTTGTGATGGCGGTTCGACACTTCGTTTCACGTTCTAGGTTGATTGCTCCTAAGAGTTTAGCCACAGTCTAGTGCTTTTTCACTACCGGACGCGGTTTGGTTTGTAGCCATGGCCAAGTCTGGATGGACAGATGAGGATGAGAAGGCTTTGCTTGCTCTTCTTCAGAAGAAGTGGAATAGTGGAAATTCAGGGTCAGGCTATGCAGCCGGATCCAGTGTTTTGACTCCTTTGGAGAGTCAAGGAGCAATGACAGACGGAAGCAAGCGACTTCGTGAGGCTCTGGATGATGATGAATTCGATGTGATTTCTTCGGCAGCTGAACCTTTGAATACACAGTTGCCTGTCATGCCTATCCCAATCTTTCCTGGGATCGCCGACAAGGTTCTTGATCAGCTTACTGCTGATTTGGTGCCTGAAGGCATGAGTTTTCGAGATTGGAGCAGAACGAAGTTTGCATTTGGGAAGTTTGCCAACGAAGGCAAGACATACCGAGAGGTATATGTCGATGATGAGATGGCAGGATATTGCAAATGGAGTATGTGTCACCTGGGAAACAAGAGTACAAGTCCAATTGCAAAGGATTGGTATTCTTTTCTCTGCGCATGCAAGGTTGTGGAGGACTCTGGAAAGGTTGGAAAGCCAAAGGGTTGCTTCACTGGAACTTCAGTGCAGAGGCAGTTGGGTGATTGAGAATATCTTCATTGGTGCAAAGGCAAAGAAAAGACTATGAGCTGGTTGTTCATTGGATGGTGGACATCGGGACAATTCGTACTATATGTATTGACCTGTCGAGTTTGAGCGATATGTGCTGAAGTCTGGATGGGTTACAGCGTATACCTATGGAATGGAGTTCATCTCAAAAGGGGGTGTGAAAATTTGACATCTGTGGTGAGATGAATCCATTGGTCTTTTCTGCATTGGAAGAAGTGAATTTGGTTTTCATCTTGATGATGAGCTCAACCGTGATGGTTGACATCGTATTTGCACGTTTCATGTTTTGCACGTTTTATTGGAGATGACGAAACCCAACAACGATATACTTTTCGTCTTCTTTGAGTACTTTGATTGCACGGAGAACATTGTGAGGATTTGAATTTGTATAGTGACATGGAAAATCAAACCATTTTCCATATACTTTGCTTTAGTTTTGTCGACAGAATCATCGCAGAAGTGCACGAAGGAATCGTGAGAAGATCGTAGAATTCATTTTGTGACTTCGGAAGAAGGAACTTTGTTTGACATTGATTGGAGAAGAGTAGTGTGTTTTGTCTCTCAATGATGATAGCGAGAGCAACGTTCTGAAAGGCATTCAGAACTGGAGTTGCTAACAGATCTGAGGGAGACATCATGAATCATGTTTTGGTGCTTGAAATGTTTCAACGTTTTTCAAACACTCAAACTTATTTAAACAAACAAACCATGTCTTGATGTAAAGACTTTTTGTGAGGACATGTGGTTTTGATCGCTTTTGTGAAGTTAGCAGAAAGATGCTGACTGGCGACTCCGCATCGTTTTGTGTCAAGGCGTGACACACCAACAAGAACCATAGCGACATGAGCAAGATATGTTTCTGTTGCTTGTGTGTAAAAGTGGCTGAGCTCTGGGAGTGGTTGACTTGGTAGCGTGGACGGTTCTAGTGATTTAAGGACGACGTCCTGGACGCTGACCCAAGGGTTTCGAAGGTTGCGGTACCTTCTGCAGAAAAGATCATGATTCATGTTCTTTCTGGGCTGAAAACTTCGGTAGGAGTCTAGAGGGGCAAGGGGGGCCAACAAGGGGCAGTAAAGTATTCAATACAATCATTCAAATGGAAGCCGGCCACCTGCGCGAAATTCCCACAAACTCCTCAACAGCAAGAAACACTTCAAGCAATCACCTAAGGGCTGCAAAAGGCTGATGGGCCTTCTTTTAGCGGCAAACAATCAAGCCACCAGACGCAACGAAATAATAAGAAGCTAACTTCAAGTGGGTTCAAGCAGCAACCGATATGCACCCCGCTTGCCCCAACAAGAAGCAAAATCATCTACAAAACTGCTTGCTCCGACGGACCCAATTCTGGGTCCGGAAAACCTTCTCAAAACCGGCTTCGCTCAAAAGGGCCTCCCTAGTAGCATATGTTCACCGTAGACACAAGATTGTGTATCATACCCCTTTTTGCTTCGATTCCCATCCAGCGTTGCCAAGAAAGATTCCAACATGTAGCACATTGCAAAGTATATGTATCCATCTCATCCGCAAACCATTGTGAGGATTCGCACACAAGGTCATCTTTTCCCAGCAGTTCCAGATGTACTCAAAAAGTACCTGTGTACAGAACGCAATTAATCCTGTGCTGATACCGTCTGGTGTCCACATCCACATTGATGTAGAAAAGTCGCATTTGTCGTTCTTGTGGTGCAGTTGGTATCGCGGCACTCTTGTGTCGCTGACAGAGTGGCGGTGGTGCTTCGATTCCCTACTGGTCCGCGATAAAACTCGCGATGGTGGCCAGCGGGCAAAAACCACACGCAGCCCATTGCAGATGGAGCTGATGGCATAGATGCAGACGCAGGTGAGGTAGGTGAAGTATGGAAATTTGACACCCTGTGGGAGCACCCTTTGGGTGAAGGTGAAGCGACAAGTCATTCATCATTTTGTGCACAGAGGATACGTGGAAGGCTACTGCAAGAGTTCATCGCGTCATGGAAGATTGGTAGAGAAGACTCTACTTATCGGAAGGAATCTTGTATGTGACCATCCTGCACCACAATATTCTATTGGTCTTCGGACTTATCGTTTCTGACATCAGGATGATGTCATTGATCAGTGTTAAACTGTGATTGTGGTATATTGATCAGTTCTACATCTTATTCTGGATTCGATTTGAGTCTGGTACAGCATATGGCTTGAGCTGAAGATGCCTACATTGGTTTGACATTGAGACTACTTCTTATGTCCACGACCCTCCTGGACACTTGAATATTGTGGAGTTCATTCTCTCCAAGTGATGAGAACACAGCTAGAAACTCTTGGAGAAGAGTTTAAGCTAGCTGGAAATATCTGATGGAGAGAGCCTACTATGCTTTGAGTTTTGACTATGAGATTGACACTTATTTGTCTGACAGTTTTGTGGTGAGATGTTTCGGTATTGTGAGGACAATACCTACATCATCGTCATCGTGACTTATGGATCATACACTTGATCTTATGGTGTGCATTTTGTCGTTCCTGAGAAGACTTTGGTTATCTCTATGAGGACGACATTGTTTTGAGAAGACTTTGGTCTACATTGTGGATTGGCTATTACAGTGGTCGAAAGACTTCAGCGATACAACTGTATTTGGTTGACCTACATTGACAATGTCGAACAGAACCTTCTATTCTACATTGAGGTTAGAAGCTGTGAGATGCTATCTCTATGTGGAAAGCTGATTTGGAGAAAGAACTTTGTGTTCTGACTATGTTTTGTATCCAGAAGAAGGTTGTACAGATACCTTGTGTGAATCACTTCGTTCTTGAGAAGTTAGTCAGCTTGTGACTAATGAGCTGGTTATTCACGTTTGGATGAGCTCCAGTTTGATTTGAGAACTTTTGGAAGTGTTTCGATGATTTTGAATTCATCTAGTGAAATTGAGTTTTGTAGACTTCTAGCAGCTGGAATAGTTTCAACAGACCTTTATTTGAAGAACTTGAGGTTTGTTAACTGGAAACCTGGAATCGAGTTTACCAGTTGAGACATCGGCTCGAAGGACTGGTGTCAGAAGTTCATTTAATGAACAAGAGCTGCTGTGTCATATAACTTGACATAAGACAGACCGACACAGGGAACACGAACCCTCTTTTCTGCTTCTTGTTTTGTTTTTTTGTGTTGCTTGTTTGTTGTGTTTGTGTTTTCCCGTGACTGATCGTGCTGCGTCTGGAGCGAAAAGAAGGAGCTTGACGTCAGCATGTGGGAGTCGAGGGAGAAACATTCCTTTTGACACGGTATTGCTTTAGTTTAATTAGGTTTGTGAATTTACGCTCTGCGCTTGTGTTTGGTGTGCGTGGTTGACGTACGCGTCCGCCTGCGTAGTTCTGTCGGAATTTTGAAGAAGCGTTTGATCTGACCGCCGATCTGTGCACGGCGCTTTTTCTACATGGTAGCGGAGCTCTACGGAGCTACCCACACCATTCTCCGCTGACCCTTGTTGCAGTGTACTAAGGACGCCATCTAAGGTGAAGCTGAGATCGTTTGTATTGAGCTCCTGAATCTTCTGCAGGGATACGTGTTGAGCTTGTACTAAGGTTCTGAAGTGATCACTAGGTTGGTATGCTGCTGATGTAAAGTCAAGGGCATCGAAGAGCTTGAGTATTCTTGATTCAGATGATGTGTGTTTTGTTTCACTTTTTGGCATGTTGGCTGTGAGGTCATTGGTTGAAGGTGACTTGTCAATTGATTGCCGGAGATGACATGTTTTGGAATGCTTAGAATATCTCGACAGGCTGAGGTTGGGAGTAAGTCCTGGAGACACAAGTGAGGTGTTTGGACAGTGAAGACTCCGACAACTTGCCTGGAGATGAGCATTGAGAATATCTCGATAGGCTGAGGTTGGGAGTAGGCCCTGGAGACACAAGTGGAGTGTTTGGATAATAGAAACTCCGACAACTGGCCTAGAAGTCTTTGAAAGTAAAAGTTGAGAAACCACTGGAGTGTGAGTAGAACCGAGGCGTTTAAGCTCAAGAAAAGTATCGCCATACCATCTGTACCAAGAATGGACAACCGTCGTGAGAACCGCACATTACGTGAAGCAATGGAGGAGCGTTACATTGAATGGATTATCGGTTTAGAGAGGGTGACCAGCGTTTTGAGACTGGTACAGACTTTGATTGTTCTCATGGAATGGCTTTTGCCGTTGCTTGAAGATGTTCGTCTGAATGCGAACCAGCGAGACATCATGGCAATGTTCCGTGATCATCTCAGAGAGTTGGAAACCGAGATGCAGAGGCAGATTTGTGAGATGCGTGAGCATATCTTGGGTAGATACCACAGGTCATTGCAAGGTTGAAATACCTGTGACCCATTGCTGCGTGATAGATTTTGCCTACATCTGGCGATAGGGTTCCTGGCAGTAGTGGTAAGCGTGGAAAATAGGTGACAACGCCTGAGCTGCATGTGAGAGTAGGTTGCAGTTGCGTTGCATGTGAGATTTGCAGTTTTATTGTGAAAGAGGTTTGGTGACTTTGGCAAGAAAGAGAGAGAGAGCCTGGAGAGTCACTAGGAAACTAGGAAGCTTGGTGATTTTGGCAAAGAGAGAGAGTGCCTGGAGAATCACTAGGAAGTATTTGAGATAACTGGAAAAGGAAATGGGCTGGACGGCAGGGTGCTGCATAGGTCCATACTAGAAAAGTAAGAAAGAGTTACATCTCGACAGGTTGGTCAGGTTGTAGTTGATCCTGGACGCACGGAGTGCACAGTGCGTGGTGCTACTGAGCCTGGCGTCATGCCTGGAGATGGCAGTTAGAGTTGAGAAATATAGGCATGAGAACCACGGAGGGTCGGTGACCTTGGTTTAGTTGCCACAGAGTTGAGAAATATAGGCATGAGAACCACGGAGGGTCGGTGACCTTGGTTTAGTTGCCACAGAGTTGAGAAAGTTTGGCATGAGAACCACGGAGGGTCAAGTTTGCTTTGTCAGTGACCTTGGTTTAGTTGCCACATTTGTAATGTAATGCATGAATAGTTGGACACCTGAGGTTCAGTAGTGTGCAGGAGCAGTGGAGCCTGACGGACGTTTGCACTGACTGGTAACCTTGAAATTGGAGCCTGAAGCATTGTTGTTTGCCTGGCAGTATAGGTACTGGAGTGCTGAGAGAAAGAGAGATAGGAACCGTCATGGCACTGAAGGCACAGTGGAACTTGGTGTTGAGACTGTTGGTTGACAATGGAGTGAGAGTAGCCTGTTTGGGAACGTTGATTTGATTTCTCAGATGCGTCAGATGAACAAGGATGTTGGTTTGAACTGCAGTTGTGAGTGCGTTTGATTGGGACATGCAGTGAGTCATTGGAAACGACCTGAACTGAGTAGGTAGTGGAAACTGTTTTGAATTGTATTTTGAAACGAAACAGGGAACTTTGTTGCGAGTTTGCTTTCATGTTTTTCTTTGACCGGAATCTGAACAGTTATGCAGTGTCGCAGGCAGGTCAGGTATGACTTACGTTCCTTGGATTGTTGCAGTTGTTTGTGAAACCTGGGACAGATGCAGAGAAGGTACATTGAACCCTGAGACAGGTAGGTACTCTGGAGTTGTTGTCAGACTGACTGGACTTTGTGTGAAGACAACTTGAATGCAAGTATTCCCTTTTGGCTTAGAGCAATGGTACCGTACCTCTCGAGATGGATGGACGAGCACAGAGATATCTGCAAACCAGTTTGGCTGTGAGATGAGCTCTATGGTCTTTATAGCGACGATTGCCAGTGTGGTTTGCCTACGTTGGGTATAGCACTTCATTTGGTAGAAATGTAGTTGAGAACAAGATGCTTGTGATGTTAGTCGACCCTGGAGGGTTTCCTTTGCGAACCTTGGGCCATGTTGATTGGACATCTTGTACTACCAGAAGGCTGGCATGGAGTTTCACGAGATTTACAGCATTGGAGCTTTGCAGAGGATCCTGAGAGAGGGAAGTAGAGCGGTAGTGTAGTTTGTGCGTTTGCGTGTTGCTCAGAGTGAAAAGCAAGAGAGGGAATCTGGGATTTGTGATTTGCAATTTTCTTTTGAGTTGAAGAGTTTTGACTTACAACAAAAAGGAAAGAAATGGGCTGGATGGCAGAGGCGCTGCATAGGTCCATAGGGAACTGGACGGCAGGGGCGATTACGACTTGCATAGGTTCCGAGAAGAAAAGGAAAGAAGTTGTAGAAAGTCAAAACGTGGACCAGATTGCAAGACGTTGCAAGGTTCACACATGAGCTGGAGTGCAGACGTGCATAGGCTCAGAGAACAGATTAAGTCAGAAAGAGAGAAAGACAAAGGGAACTGGACGGCAGGGGCGATTACGACTTGCATAGGTTCCAAAACGTGAGACTGACTGAAATGAATGTAAATGCGATGTCAGTTTGTGGCTCGACATACTGTCTAAGTGAGAGACGAAGTATGGAGCTGTCTATTATGCTGGACTTGACGTGACATTTTGTCTGGACTTCTCATGTTTGTATAGGTTTCATTCCACCGTTGCTGTTTTACTATAAGACAACTTTGGCTCAGTGTTTTTGCATTTCAGCTGCCCTCACGATCGCTTTGAGATCCTATGGCATCAATGGCAATGGACTCCATTCGTCTTTGGTTGGCTCTGACTCCCAAGCAGTTTGAGGACTTGAACAATGGCAAGGAGATCCAGCCTGACGAATATTCCAAAAGGTTTGGACTACGAAAAGACCCGATTGCTGCCGTTGAGCGTGCGCAGTACTTCAATGATTGGACACCGGAAGGTCCCAAAGGTGAGTTCTGTGCCAAGGATTATGTCCTTGTTGAGGTCGAACTGACCGCCATTGGCTATCTCCAAAAGGCCGAGGCGGGGGTCCTTCTGAAGTATAAGCCTAACGAATATCGTTGGCAAGGCACGATGAAGGCTGTGGAGTTTGACCAGAATGGCAACTTTTTATACAAGTTTGCCGCTGACGCTCACAGGATCGTCTGAGTGGAGAGGAAATTTCCTCCCAATGTATAGGTTTTTGCAATGGTTCCAGGCCGGGTGGTAGTGCTAGGCTTGGAAGCCGACGATAGCTGCGAGGAGAAATGCAAAAGCGGTGATGAAAGAGCTGTCAAGCTGAGATTGGAGTGAAATGACAATTTTTGGGATGTCTTGGAACTTCAGAGTTTTGGACGATTTCGGACTGGACAGAACTTGGACTTGTGGAACTCAGTTTGAGTGGTTTTCTGTCAGCTGTCACGAGCTTTGCACAGTTTTCATTTTTGCTGCATGACATGTCTATGGGTTTTATACGCGTGGGAACCACTGTGATCTGTTTTGCAGTTTTGTGAAGGGTTGTGCATGCATTGGCAGTTGGATTTGGATTGAGTTTGCGGTTTGCCACAAGTTTGCATTATTTTTTTTTGTCTGAGACATTGAAGTTTGGTCGATCACATATTACCTGTCAAGATGTGCGGCACGCATCTTGGGGTAGTAGTGAGTGTGATCTTTGGTGGAAGTTTGATTCATCTGTTAAGGTGTGCGGCACACACCTTAGGATGAATAAGAGAGAGTTTGTGCTTGGCATGGCATGAAAGGGCTGAGCGGTAATCTGCATGGTCAGTAGATGGATAGTCAAGTTGAATTGCAGATTATGCCCAAGCTGTATTTGGGCCCCGGCTTATCCCAGCGAGTGCATCAGGCCTTGTCTAGGAGACTTGAGCAATTCATGGCAGCGAACGCGGCAGCTCCAGCAGTCCCAGCGGCTCCAGCGGCAGAGGGAGAATTTCCCGTGTCTGAGAATCCAGCGCTGACGGCGCAGACAGGAGCTGCTGAGACGGAATCAGAGAAAGAGGGAGAGCAGAACATTGCTACTGTGCCTGGAGAGGACAAGGAGGACAAAGAGGAAGGAGATGTTGGAAGAGATGATGATAGATCGAGATCTCCAAGGTTGAGAATGCATGAGCCATTTGATCCCAATGAAGCGACAGACCTGTTGAACTCTACCACGGGCTTGGCTGTGGGAATCACTTCAATGGTCGCTGCACTGAAGGGTTCGACGGACAAGATTGAGACCCTCATCAAGAGTACGCATACTCTTCAGCAGGACCTTTGCCGAAGCCTAGAGGCCGTGGGAGCGGCAGTCAACAACATGGCAAGGGCATCAGAATCATTGGCTGCTGGTGTGAACCACAACACCAGCCGCGTGGGTGCGGTCGTTGGTGAATATAACAAATTGAAAAAGCACCTGGAGTGGGCACTGGACGTCTCTATGGCAGACGTGCTCAAAAGAAACAACAAAGGCCGCACGGAACGCGACCAAGCTCTGCAGGATTTGATGACCCAGCTTTTCGAATCGATGGACAAGCTACAAGAAAATATGAAATTGGTTGCTGAGAGGATTGAGAAGGGGACACCGCCAGAGCCAGCTCCAGCATATGATCCTCCTCAGCCACCTACGGGACATCATGGCATGAAGCAGAGTAGCCCACCATTGGCACCGATGACGCCGAGTACCACCAAGACCTGTGATTTCATCGCCACCGACGTTGCCGATGGCGAAGTTTGTGGGATACAGCCCGGCGAAGATGGGAGAAGCACCAATGAGCTATCCCCTGGGCCTTGAGGTAAAAGACCTTAAATCCCCACCTTGTCAGGTGATCGATGAGGTCACGGGGCGTGTCCGATGTGTTTCACCCACTGCACGTCACGATCCATTGACGGGGACGGCAGCGTTCTCCCCTTTAGGGTATATGCAGATTCAGGGGACAAGAGAATACCGTAGGGTATACCCCTGATGTGCATACCTGAGCAGAGTGCCAAAGGCACCGGAATTCGCCTGGTGTAACGACAAGAGAATAGTTGATTCTGTCAACTCGAGGTTCACTTGTTGTTTTCAGAAAGGACAATATGGCTGAGCACCGGTACCAAGCTTGAGTTTAAAAGGGGGACAAGACACGCTGATTGATGCAGCAGACACAATTTTGTCTGTACGTTTTTTTAGTTGTTTGAGGTTCGTTTTGTTGTCATATGTCTCTCAATGACGATGGCGAGAGCAACGTTCTTGAAGGCATTCAGAACTTGTAGTTGCTGACAGATCTGAGGGAGACATCATGAAGAAAGGTTGAAGTTGTTCTTGATTGGCTTGATTGCGGTATTTTTCATGTTTGAGTTTTTGTGTGCATGTCTTGAGTTTTGTTTCTTGAAACATGGAACTTGATGTTGTGAGTGTTTTCACAAACATTTGGTATGATTGTGTTGTCATGGCACATGATGAGAACCTGGGAAGAAACTCGGACGGAATCTGAGTTTAAGTAATCGGAAAAATCTTCCGGGGAATCTGATGCCATGATTGCAGACACATTGCACTGTCATGTCATGATATAGACTCAAACAAGACATACCACGCCTCCGAGATCATTAGGATGGATCAGACGTTGAAAGGGGGACGGCGATCTATGCGATGATGAAACTGTGAGAGTTGTTCTGTCTTAGAACGTCTCTCACCGCTTCCTCATTCTGTGCCAATCTTAGCTAGTCCTGACACTGACTGTGAAAGATTTTCATTCAGAACATTTTGAATTTGTTGTGCAGTGACTGTGAACTGTACTTCACTTGCTTTGAATTTGAGATGAGTTGCATGAGTGATATTATTTCACTTGCGTTTTCTTTTCATACGCCTACCTTCTACACGAAGGTGCGGATTAGCTGAAACAGTTGGCCTTTGTTTTCGCGTTGACTCCGATCGTGCGACGTTAGGTTTCGTCTTGGGTCTCGTGTGTGTGTGTGTGTCTTTGTTTTGTTTTGTTTTGTTTTGTTCTGTTGTTGTTTGTTTGTTGTAGGAAGACAACAGCACCGTAGATATATCGTTATCGACGCCATGGTTTATCCGAGGAACTGGATTTTGGAAGACGAATTTGGTACTGGAAAGACCTCAGAAGTCTTTGCACTGAATATTGTATTCTTACATCTGGTTTCGTGACAGAGAAGATTTTGAATTTGGAAGTTACGACATTATGCATGAATCGAACGAGATGAGTTTTGGATGATGCTTTATCATCTACCTTGCGTTTTGGAAGCACACGTGCTTCTTTGGATATCTTTTGATCATGGATATGATCTGGAACGTGAACATTTTTCTGCGGATATTTGAATGGTATCCGTATCTGGCAGTGATGAGAGTGGATGAGATGTCATGTCGAAAGGGGGTATGGAAATTTGACACCCTGTGGGAGCACCCTTTGGGTAAGGGTGAAGCGACATGTCATTCATCATTCTTGTATAGTTTGTGCACAGAGGATACGTGGAAGGCTACTGCAAGAGTTCATCGCGTCATGGAAGATTGGTAGAGAACACTCTACTTATTGCGGAAGGAATCTTGTATGTGACCATCCTGTATCACAATATTCTATTGGTCTTCGGACTTATCGTTTCTGACATCAGGATGATGTCATTGATCAGTGTTAAACTGTGATTGTGGTATATTGATCAGTTCTACATCTTATTCTGGATTCGATTTGAGTCTGGTACAGCTTATGGCTTGAGCTGAAGATACCTACATTGGTTTGACATTGAGACTACTTCTTGTGTCCACGACACTCCTGGACGCTTGAATATTGTGGAGTTCATTCTCTCCAAGTGATGAGAACACAGCTAGAAACTCTTGGAGAAGAGTTTAAGCTAGCTGGAAATATCTGATGGAGAGAACCTACTATGCTTTGAGTTTGGACTATGAGATGCATTGGCATTGTGAGGACAATGTCCATATTTGGTCATCTTATTTGTCTGACAGTTTTGTGATGAGATGTTTCGGTATTGTGAGGACAATACCTACATCATCGTCATCGTGACTTATGGATCATACACTTGATCTTATGGTGTGCATTTTGTCGTTCCTGAGAAGACTTTGGTTATCTCTATGAGGACGACATTGTTTTGAGAAGACTTTGGTCTACATTGTGGATTGGCTATTACAGTGGTCGAAAGACTTCAGCGATACAACTGTATTTGGTTGACCTACATTGACAATGTCGAACAGAACCTTCTATTCTACATTGAGGTTAGAAGCTGTGAGATGCTATCTCTATGTGGAAAGCTGATTTGGAGAAAGAACTTTGTGTTCTGACTATGTTTTGTATCCAGAAGAAGGTTGTACAGATACCTTGTGTGAATCACTTCGTTCTTGAGAAGTTAGTCAGCTTGTGACTAATGAGCTGGTTATTCACGTTTGGATGAGAACCAGTTTGATTTGAGAACTTTTGGAAGTGTTTCGATGATTTTGAATTCATCTAGTGAAATTGAGTTTTGTAGACTTCTAGCAGCTGGAATAGTTTCAACAGACCTTTATTTGAAGAACTTGAGGTTTGTTAACTGGAAACCTGGAATCGAGTTTACCAGTTGAGACATCGGCTCGAAGGACTGGTGCCAGAAGTTCATTTAATGAACAAGAGCTGCTGTGTCACATAACTTGACATAAGACAGACCGACACAGGGAACACGAACCCTCTTTTCTGCTTCTTGTTTTGTTTTGTGTTGCTTGTTTGTTGTGTTTGTGTTTTCCCGTGACTGATCGTGCTGCGTCTGGAGCGAAAAGAAGGAGCTTGACGTCAGCATGTGGGAGTCGAGGGAGAAACATTCCTTTTGACACGGTATTGCTTTAGTTTAATTAGGTTTGTGAATTTACGCTCTGCGCTTGTGTTTGGTGTGCGTGGTTGACGTACGCGTCCGCCTGCGTAGTTCTGTAGGAATTTTGAAGAAGCGTTTGATCTGACCGCAGATCTGTGCACGGCGCTTTTTCTACATGAAGGTTCTGAGCCTATGACGATCGACAGGTCCAGCAAGAAGATGAGCTGGCATGGAATGCTGCCCTGGGACCGATATGACTGGAGTGGAATAGAACTCTTGCGTGAATTGATGCGCAAGGCAAGAGCGCAACCAGATGATGACACAGACGATGTCTTTGCATCAATTAGAACACAAGCAGTCCCTGACCCGCGTCAGGCTGAATGGAATGCACAGAAAGCTGCAGGACAATGGCCAAGACGGAAGGCAACTGCAGCTGGCCGCGGATCGATTCCCCCGGTGCCCGACCGCGAATCGTGACGTAGGTAGACGAGTAAGTCTCAAAGTGGTGATCCGCCGAAAGGCACAGGGCGCCGACCAAAAAAAAAGCTGGGGTTTGGAGAAGCTTGTCCTGGTGTCTTGAAAGTCTCATGCCGTGGCGCATGCTTGTCCTTCAGCTGTGTTTTTCATGTGTACAACCTCCAGACAACTTTGTCCAGACAACTTTGAAAACATCTCTTTTTTTCCGTCCAACGCCAGATGGCTCTCGCCAGGTCGTTTATCAAGCCGGAAAGACAATTGCATTGTGCAAATTTACCGAATTAATGCAGTGGCAACATCAGTCATGACGACAATGTGGTACAAAAAGAGAATTGAATTGGATCGATGATCCATTGAGCTGTCACCGTGCAAGACAAAAAAGTGAACAACAACAACCCAAAAACAAACAAAACACACAAAAACACGCAACAGGTTTCCGCATCTCTCCCCAGCCAGAAGCCTCGAGATCACAGAGTGCTAGCCGCACGGGCAACAATCTCAAAGATTCATGGATACGATCCAAAAGTTATGTGGCATCTGGAAAGTAGAAATCAAAAGTGAAGTTGATGTGGTTGCCGCGTTGCACTTCTGGGAATGCCCCGGAGTTTCTGGCACGGTTTCTCTGAAAATTTGGTCGCAGTCTCAATTTCTTCACCTGTAACAAAATGTCAGCTAGGCAATTGATTTGGCCATGCGGTCTGCGCGGCTTGTTCCATTTTGGATATGTCGGTCGAACAACTTTGAAATCTCCCCCTGGGGTCTGTCTGTGGTCGCCGACAAAGACAATCAATGCGGGCTGCTGGATGGCTGCAAGAGAGGCATTTTCATTATGGTTGCGATACTGCTGACTCTCGTCCATAAAGGCAAACACACTTTGGCAAGCCAGAGGTTAAACATAGAGTACCTCATGGACAATTCAGCCGTAGCAGATCCGCCAGTGGCGATGAGAATCCGTCCTCTTCTGAAGCCGAGAGGCGACTAAAAAAGTTGCTGCTTCCCAGCTCATCCATTTGCGATTGCAAGAACAAACCAGTCGAAATTTCCAAAAAATCTTCCAATTAAAGCGCTCATTGTTCTCGGGTCGCTAACTACTGCTTGCGGACATCCATGCGCGTTCCATACCTTCGCGGGCCAAAGGATGATTGGGTCAGCGGGCGCAGGTCGCATATTTGGTCAGCTAACCCCTTTGCAGCAAAGTTCTCCTTTGAATACCATTGCAAAGATATCTTCAAGCTCACAGCTAAGGGCGACTAGCAGTATAACCAGAGACCTGGTTTTAGCCAGCACCAAAGACTCCTGCAATACACAGGTCAGAGCGTCCTGTTAAAATGGCAAGAAGGAGCGCCACAGTGACAGCCAGCACGTATCTCCACATCCAGCAGTGTGAAAGTTTGGTGAGAGGATGTACAGTGTACTGAACCACCTTGAACCTACTTGAAAATGTTTAAACCTATCTTGGAACAATGCATGTGCATGTGAACAGTTAGGTGACCATTTTAAGTTTGTAGGAACCGATCTGTGAACTATAGAACCCGATAGGAACCTATAGGAACCATGTAGGAACCAATTTGGAACCAAATGGAACCAGTTTGTGCATGGAAGAGCTTGGAGATGGATTTTCATTTGTTTTTGTGGTTTTTGGTGTTTTTGGATGTTGTTTGACCCATGTCTTAGGAACTTGATGTTGTGAACTTATTTGGTAGGACTTTTGTAGGTTATTTGTGAGTTTGAGCTGAAGACGTTTTTATTTGGAGAAGCTGGAAGAACGTTTTTGAAGCTTGAGAACTCTTTTGAAGTAGTTTGAGAAGTTTGAGAACGTTTGAGTGTCACTGCGTTTTACTCTGCACGACTCTTCTAAGAAGAAGAGTGACTGAGCTGTCAAACCTGTGTGGTTTGGCCCAAGTTCGAGCTGTTAAGAAGAGCTGCCACGCCGCTCTCGTGTTTTCACATGGTAGCGGAGCCCCAGTGATCCTGAGGGTGAGGGGCAGACGCTAAGAGAGGTTGCTGTGATCTGTGAAAGATCGACACTGGACAGTTGAGAAGGTTTTAGAAGAGATCTTAAGAGATCTGAACCTGAGAAGATGTCTGGACCTGTGCCAATGAGTCCAAGTACGGCGCCAGACAGCACTGTTAGTCAAGGAAGTGCGGCCAGCGCTCCTGCAGGAATAGTCTCAGGAAATGAGGGGGCTGTTCATGCAGGAACCACACCTGTGTACCACATGGGAGATCCCCTACAAGGAAGTGGTGACCCATGGGCAAGCACAACACCTTGGCTGAGCTTTTCACCAGGCGTTTCCTCTGCTGTTTTACCAAGTACTCCAGTTGGATTGCCAAGCCAATCCAGTCCTGGAGGCAGTGGGCAGAGTGGCACAACTGCCACATTTGGAATGCCACCAGGGTTTTTAGATCCTGGACCAACACAGGCATCCACCACTGCCACAGCAGTAGACCCGGTGATGGCACAGCTGCTGCGCCAACAGATGTTGCTCACCCAAGGGGTGATGGATCTTCTCAATAGGTCAGGGCCTAGACTTCCTCAACAACAACAACCAGTGCAGCAGACACCAACAGTAGCACAGAGGTCTACTGGACCGTCTGAAAGGTTGACAATGGACACAAAGTGGATTCCAGCAGCACCACTGCCTGACTGGAAGTCTTGGAAGGAGAGAGTTAGCTGGTTTCAAGGGTTGGTTAGAGAAGTTTGCATCGTGGCTGTGTCTTGTCCACGATAGCTATGCGCAAGAGCTCAAGGAAGCTATGAATCTGCCATACCCTGTGGTGATTGTGAATCAAGACCAAGCAATTCGAAGCCGTCGATTGTTTCATTTACTTCAGCAGAGTTTTTCTGGATACTCTAGGGTAGACAATGTGGTGAAATCTCAGATTGCATTCTATGGCATTCAGGAGGCAAATGGTTTTGAGCTTTTGAGATTGCTGCGCAGGGAGTTCAGTTTGATGAGCCGTCCAGAGGCGCTGCAATACAGAGAAGCCTGCCTGAAGTACACGGTGAAGAAGTCAGAGAGGCATCTTCTTATGGATGTACTGAGAGAGATTGTGGCTGAGATCGAGGGATTTCACTCCATGCTGGAAGCTTCACTGATCGCTGGTCAACTGACTGACTTGCGCATCACTGAGGGGGATCAATACCTTCTCTACCAGACAAGGTAGCAGAGTTTGTGCAGCTTCACTGTGGTGCAACAACAGTGGCCAGAGTTTGGGAGTCTGTGGTGGCATACCACACACGTATGAGACCCACCAACGACCTAGACAGCAAGGTGCATTTGGCAACAGGGCCAAAGCAGGGCTCTGAGGGCATCACTTGCCACAATTGTGGCAAACGTGGACACATGGCTCGTGATTGCCCACAGCCTGTGAAATGCAGCCATTGCGGCAAGTCAGGTTATGCAGCTAAGGACTGCTGGGCCAAGGATCCCAGCAAACGACCTGGAGCTTCCTCAACTCCCAAGCCTTCTGCAAAGCCCAAGTCAAAGCCTGCTGCAAAGAGCAAAGGCAGCAAAGGCCGTGGCAAAGGTCGAGGGAAAGGAGGAAAGTTTCGAGAAGTTGAAGAAGGTGAAGAGCCTTGTGAGGCTGAGGAGTCTCAAGAACCAGAAGTTGAGCAGGAGGGTGGAAACCAGGCTGCTATGGTAGTCAAATCCTTTGCAGTGAAGACTGGATCAGATGCTGGTGGGCCAAGGAGGGCCACAGGGACATCGAGTACTGAGAGACCGGTGACACACCACCTGAGCAGCACACTGGAGGGTTTTGTAGGTAGTGTAGGGATAGGAGATCCTAAGACCTGCCGGCTGGTAGACTCAGGGGCTACATGCCACATCGTTTCTGAGAAGTGGGTCAAGCACTACACTGTGAGTTTTGAGTATCCTGGTCCATCTCCAAGCTTGAAGGGTGCAGGAGACAATGATCTGCCTGTCAAAGGGGTTGTAGATCTGGAATTCAAGGTAGGTAAAACGAAGATTAGCATGAAGCGTGTGGTAGTGGTAGGAATTCCTTTGAATGTGATCTCAACTTACGCCCTTTTGGAAACTGGTTGGAAGACAGTCCTTGGCAATGCTGAGGAGAGTGGATTGTTTTTGAAGAAATTGAAACTTCCTTTGAAGATTTCTGAGAGAGCATGGTGGCTGAAAGTCAGTTTGCTTTCAAAGCACAAGAGTGGTGTGAAGGGTTCTGGACCAGCACCGATGGACTTGAGCACCATGAACACTGGAAACACTGTGAACACTGACAGCACTGAAACGAAACAAACCAAACGAAACACTTGTTGTGGTTGTAGTTCAGTTGCAGCAGTTGTCCCTGAGGATGTTGTGGCTAAGGACCTGGTAACTAAGGGAACTAAGGACTCTTTGACTAAGGACCCTGTGAATCATGTTGCCACTCAGGAGGTTGCGCAGGTCACCAAGGGTAGGTCAGGAGGTTCTGCCAAGGTCAAGGTCAAACGTCGGGAGCTTCAGATGAAGAGTGCAGACATGTTGCAGTCGTTTTCCTGTGTTTGTAGGATGTTTCATTTTGGAAGCAGTCGCCTTTTTCAGCATGTTTTTGATGAACATGAGCCCAATACCATTGAAACAGACGTTTTGTTTAAGACAAACGTTGAAACAAACGATGAAACGACAGACAGTGACGATGAATTCATGTCATGTTGTGATTACATGTCGTGTTGTGATGTTTCAGACTCTGAAAAATCACAACATGACAAGTTTTGTCAAGATGACCATGACACATCTGGATACATGGAGTGGAAATACCATGAAGGGAGGACAGGTCCAGGTCAATCTGATCGGAAATGCAGGTGTGACTGGACGTTTGTGGACCCTTGTTTCAGGATGATGCGTGGTTTTCCTCAAGTAGAGGACTTGACACAGGATGAAGTTGATGACAGTGATGTCATGGGTGATAGGCCTCAGGAAGGTGAGGTTTCTGAAGTTGACTCCCCATCACTTGCCAATTCAGAGGATTTGGAACGTTATCGTCCCCATGAACCTGGTTTGCCAGAACGCCCAGACACACCAGATGGTCCAGAGGGATCAGATCTGGAGTGCAGTGTCCCTGAACTGGGTGATGGACGTCTCAGGCTGGAACATGAGTGCAGGGGCCATTGGCCTTATGACAGGGGATGTGATGATTGCGTGCAGTCAAGAGGACGCACACCTGCCATTTTCTCGGCATGAGGTATGTGACTGGTGGAGGTTGTTTGGGGTACCCGTTTTCTGTTGATGCTGAAGGGTATCGTGAGGTGATCAAGGGTCACTCTTTCAAACTGAAGGAGCCTCTCCAGTATGATGTTGAGTCTCTTTTTCCTCTTTTGGCAGGTGTTAGGCCACAGGACTTCCCAGAACCACGTCTTGAGGCGCCACAGGCAGAACAGGCCTTACCACCACCTGATTTTCCACCAGAGTTGGATCCACCGGTTTTCGCAAGGGAAGAGGTGTCTCCACAGCCCATTGCAGATGGAGCTGATGGCATGGATGTAGATGCAGGTGAGGTAGGTGAAGGTCCTGAGCCCATGACGATCGACAGGGTCGATGAGGGTTCAGAAGGGGAAGGATCTGAGGAGGAAGAAGGGGATGCGTGGTTGAACAACCTTATTCTTCAAACACAAGCTGATGTGTGGAACACTTTTTGTTTGAGAGAGTCTGGTTGTGTTTTCCCTGTTGGTGAGGGAAATGGTGATTTCTTTGTAGAGGACTTTGGAGGTCAAAAGGTTCGAGTCGACATTCCTGAGAGTTCTTTTGACGAGCTCACTGGAGCTGCTTTGGATTTTGAGCAGGTGAAACAGGGAATGAAGACTGAGGTACAGCAGCTTGAGCGACTTAAGGTCGGGCGCTGCCTTGTCGAACGGGATGGCCGGGCACTTGCTAAGGAGAAACAAGTCACGGTCTTGACCTCACGTTGGGTATTGACCCAAAAGACTTCAGAAATCGTTCGGTGTCGCCTTGTAGTGCGAGACTTCGCTACGGGAGGGACCTCAGCTTTGAATGCTGGGATCTACGCTCCAACGTCGTCGTTGGACGGGCTTCGTTGTGTGCTCGCAGTCTCCGTGGTGAAAGATCTCAGTTTGCTGACTGCTGATGTTTCTGTGGCGTTCATGCATGCGCCAGTGGAAGCTGAAGCTTGTGACTTAGTGTTACTTCCGGCGAACATTACAATCAAGGGATGTCGAGTGATTGCGTGGCTAGGGAAAGCCATGAATGGGCTCAGGCGAGCCCCACTGTTGTGGTTTCTGGAATTGCAGCGGGTGGTATATTCCATGGGAGGTCAAGACACCTTTGAGAATACTTTATTCAGGTTGCAGACGCCCAATGGAATGCTTTTAGTGCTGGTGTACGTCGACGACTTACTCGTCGCGGCTGAAAGTCCGCAAGAAGGTGAATCGTTTTTGCAACAGTTGCAGACGATTTGGCGAATAAAACTTACTGGAAGGATTCCAGCGCTTGAGAAAGGCGTCCTACAGTTTTTGGGGAGAACCATCTATTGAGAAAGGGATGGGGAATCCACCTTAAATCTGGGGGTAAGTGAAGCCTACATGACAGGGGTCATCGACAGTTGGCACGAGAAGTTGAAACCGACCGAGACACCGCCAAAGCTGGAAGAGATCTACAAAGATCGCGAGAAACAGGGTGAAGACACGCCTTTGACAGCGGAGGGTGAAGCACAGTATCGCAGGGTTCTAGGACAGTTGGCGTGGGCCGCTTTGTCCAGAGCAGATTTGTGTTTTTCAGTCTCATACCTTGCGCGATTCCAGTCGAAGCCATCAGGTGCAGCAGAAGCTTGTTTGCGTGCACTGTTGCGTTGGTTGTTGACGCGCCTTCACCACGTGCAGATCATGCCTTCTCCGGAAGGATCGCCAAGCGTAGGACCGCGAAGCGTTGTTGGTTTCTGCGACGCGTCCTGGAATGTGGCCTCCGTGTCAGGGGGAGTCTTGATGTTCGAAGGTTGCTGCATCAAGGTGTTTTCTAGGAAACAGGAATGCCCAGCTTTGAGTAGCGCAGAGGCGGAGTTGTGTGCGATGACAGAAAACTCGAAGGAGTTGGTGTCGTTTGGCATGTTGTTGGAATCCATTTTGGATGGGATTCCGCTGACCATTTTGGGAACCCCGCAGTGTACAACAGGGACTTACCAGTTGGTTTTGCGCAACGACGCGACGGCCGCGATAAGCATAAGCTCAATGGAAGGGTTGTTGCGACGCGTCCGGCACATAGAACTTCGTGCGAAGTACATTCAAATGCTGGTGAAGAAGAAGCGTCTTTTTCTAGAGCACATCCCTGGACTTCAAAACCCAAGTGACGGTTTGACCAAGTCATTCAAGACTAGGGGTATGCTGATTAACCTCGAGAAAGAGGTAGGTTTGGTGCCAGGACTCGACACCAACGGCTTGTCATGGATCCGTACTTTTCAGCGTAGGCTGCAGTTGCTAGCCGAAGAAGGGGAGATGTCAAGTTTGTTGGAAGGATCGGTAGCACCTGAATTTTGAAATTTTCCGAACGAATTGCATGACACAAGCCTGTTCCACTGAGGCACTTTGCTAAGGAACTTTTGTTTTTCGCTTGTGACTCAATGGCATTTTGCTAAGGTTTTGAATTCGATAGACGTTGGAATCGCAGGTGACCGCCTGGAATCCAGTTTGCTCCTACTGAAGGGCTTTGTACCTTCCTACAGTTGTCACTTCGTACTGTTCTTTTGTGTTGCGAATCGGCGGATGTGGACCTTGAGTACTTCTGTTGTCCCGTCTGGATGGTTTGCTGGAGTTTTTCTGTTTTCCGTGACGGTGTCCTGTCCTTTTCCGTCTCGGTTCTTTGGTCAGTCTTTGTCATGTGCGACTGGTGAACATTGTTGGACGATGTTGACTAGTGAGGTGATGTGAACTCGTTTCGGACTTTTCGCTGTCTAACTGTAATTTCTGTAGTGCACATGGTGCGCAACATGTTGACACTCAGGTTGCAGTTGTTGGAAGTTTTTCGTTTGCATGTCATGCCACGACACGTTTTTGAAACAAAACGACGGAAACGAAAACCAGTGAAACACCAGTTTTTCCAAAACTCAAGTTTTGTTTTTGTGATTTTGGAATGCTCTTAATGTGATGCAGAAGCTGTTAGGAACAGAAGCCGTGTAACTAGTCTTGCTGAGTTGAACTTTTGATGTGGTTTGAATTTCGTGTGATCAAGTGAGAGTTCGGAGTCTAGACTTGCAAAGTAAGCGCCGTCCGTTCCTCTCTGTCGGAAATGGGCAGCATGGCAGAGGCAGCAACTACTCCGGAGAAGGAGACTGAGACTGTCGCTGTGGAAGGTATGGTATCCCTTCCTGCTTCGGCGCCTGCTTCTGTGCCTGCTGTCAACCCAAAATCGCCGGTGGAGGTGAAAGAAGACCAAGTTGACAAAGAAGTCGACCTGACAGTGCAGGAGCCGCCGGAGAAGCGTGCTCGCACATCTCTTGAGGATGAATTGAGCAAGTTGATGGAGCGCACCCGTGAGGGGTACGACCTCACAGCTGCTGCGCTTGAGAAGGTGCAACAGCATCTTGATATAAGCCGCCAACTTGGGCAGGACCTTACGCAGTTAGCACAAGAAGTGCATTGCGACAAAGTTGGAGCCAAATACCAGTTGGCCCAACTTCAACACAGTTCATTCCAAAACCTGGAATGGCAAGTTGGAGGCTCCAAACAGGAGTCCCACACCAGTATCAAAGCCATTGTCAACAAACTTTTGGCCGCTTCGACGACGTCCAAAGAGGCTTTGAAGTCAATCCATGCTGAGCTTCGTGAAGGCAATGAGAAGGTGATTCAAGCTATCAATGATGGCTTCGAAAAGTTGGCAACAGCCGTGCAGGCGACATCGTTGCCTGGGAAAGAGACAGCAGGAGCTGGATTCCCACCTGGATTTCCACCTGCACCAGCTGTTGCACCACCATCTGTTGCACCACCAGCAGTAACGCCGGTGGCACCATCTGCGACAGCGATGTATGGAATGCCAGGATATGCCTCGAGTTATGCGGCTGCACCGCCCAATACTCCTCAGACACCAGCAGTGGTACCCAAGGCACCAGTGGCACCGTCGATTTCTATGCCACCTGCTCCAACTGGGGGCGCAACGGGATCGAATCAGCAACCACCACAGCCTTTGATTTTGATGGTGGCAGATGAATCAGGACAGCCCCGCAGGGCTGCAGTATCGCCGACTCGGCACCTCCCTGGAAGCAAACTTTCAGGGAATTACTTGAATGAATTCGGGCTGGGCTGCATTCATCATGCTGGCGGATTTCACCGCAGGTTGCCAGATGGATTTCTCCCAAAGTGAGATTGGTGTGACGAAGTCAAAGGCTGCCCAGTTCCATGGAGTGGAATCACAGCTGTATATGAGCTGAGAAGAGCAGCCAGATGGATCAATCTGGGACTTTGTTTGACAGAAGCTGCATCGTGAGTGTGCGTAGCTCGGAGAATAGGTTTCATAGCCTCGAGGTTCACCCTGCTATCGCCAAGAGTGCAGAGCCGTGCAGCTGGAAGTCAAAAGGAGTGGATTGCCAATCATCTGAACTTGATTGCAAGTCATTTGAACTGGATTGCACATCATTTGAACTTGAATGCATCAGTTGTTTTTCATTTGCTTGCGTTGTGTTGCTTGATGTACACGTTTACAGTGCAGAAGCTGTCCTAGGAACAACAGAAGCTGTCCGTTCAGAGCTGCTTGCCGAAGCTGTGTAGGGAACTGTTGTCAGGGGATCCAGTTCTGTTTGCAGAAGCCGTCCAACTATCTTGCAGAAGCTGTGCATAGGTTTTGTAGGTGTTTGACAGTTGCAACAGTTTTGGATTCTTCATGTCTTGTGATGTCAGTTCATGTGATGTTCATTTCACTGTTTTTGAATTTGATGTCAACTGTTTTCTTTTGTAACTAGTTGGATGTCACTTGCATGCAGTTGGACACATGTGGACTCATTGGACGATGTATGCAACAGTTTTCACAGTTGTCATGGTTTTGCAGTTCAACTTGTTGACAGTTTTTCACTGCTCTGTTTTTGGGATGGTCTTGCAACTTGTTGCACTTGATTTGAACGTGTTGTAAGTAACTTGAACTAAGGTACAACGATGATCCAATGATGTAGCTGCCAAGGGGTTATGAGAAAGATGGCAATGCCATATGAAATACCCCTGCAGCTGAGGATCATAACCTAACATGTTTGTTTGTTGCATGTTCTTGGAACTTGGTTGAAGTTGTCTTGAACTTGACCTGTTGTTGAACTCTTCCTGAATGTTCTGTCCTCGTGCGTTGCAGTGGTTCTCATGTTGTGGACTTTCTCCATGGGTCGTTGGTCACTGTTGGTTTGGCCTTATCTTCTGAAGGGTTTGAACCCCAGTGCACAACATGTTGGATTTGGAGGGTATCCATAACTGGATGTCCAGCGCTTAGCAAAGACAATCCAGAGTTTTAGGACTCTTGGATACCACGTGGAATGCTTAGCACTGTTGCCACTGTTCAGCGCTTAATGCATTCAGCTCAGCTACCAAGACTTTGCCACACAAAGTTGGGCTGATAACCAAGGAAGTTGTAGAGGTCTGCAACTGCCAAGTTACAGGGTTTAGAAGCCAAGGTTCCAAGAGACGTGAAGCCGTTGCCAAGCATTTGGAAAAACGTTTGAAAAACATGTTTCAGTTTGTTTGGGTTTTGTGTGGATGATCCTAACTTGAGGGCTTAGGATTCCCAAGGTCACATGCCAGCGGCATGGATACCCTGGTATCCTTTGAGGGTCTATCCCAATACCCAGAAAGACTGGACACCAAGGTATATCCAGCGGAAGTACCATAGGTGCCAGTTTCCCCTTACTTAGATGAGATGATGATGACAAACGTGAGACAGTTTCAAATACCAAGGTTTCCAAATGACAAACGTTTTCACACAAAACTTTGTGCAGAAGTTGTGAACTCAGTTCCCAAGTTGTGGGTTACTCAGAAAGAGACCAACCAACCATACCCCATAACCATCTTTCTGAGGACACTTTAAAACCCAGGACGTTTTCGAGTTTTCTGTGCGCTAGTTCCTAGCTTAGTTGTTGAGCATGGATCTTAGTTGGTGATGTCTGGAACTTAGTTGTGTGGGTTCAGAACTTAGTTGCCTTACAAACGGTATGGTAGTCTATAGGTACTTCGGTGTACAGCACTACTGTCCAAGAAGGGGTGTGAAAGTTTGGTGAGAGGATGTACAGTGTACTGAACCACCTTGAACCTACTTGAACATCTTTAAACCTATCTTGGAACAATGCATGTGCATGTGAACAGTTAGGTAACCATTTTAAGTTTGTAGGAACCGATCTGTGAACTATAGAACCCATAGGAACCTATAGGAACCAGGTAGGAACCAATTTGGAACCAAATGGAACCAGTTTGTGCATGGAAGAGCTTGGAGATGGATTTTCGTTTGTTTTTGTGGTTTTTGGTGTTTTTGGATGTTATTTGACCCATGTCTTAGGAACTTGATGTTGTGAACTTATTTGGTAGGAGTTTTGTAGGTTATTTGTGAGTTTGAGCTGAAGACGTTTTATTTTCAGAAGCTGGAAGAACTCAGGTTATACTTATATGGCGGTTTGGGTTGGTGGTTTGGAAGTCTGGGAAATCAGAGTTATGTGCAAAATAGATTTGAAAAAGGAATTTGTTTTGTTTTTGTGTTTTGTATTTGTTTTGTTTTTTGTTTAACTAGTCTAATCTAATCTATCTTTCTAAGTATCTATCTGTCTATCTGTTTGTTTGTCTGTCTGTCTATCTATTTACTTATCTAATATATCCAATCTATCTATATATTTGTTTGTATGTCTGTCTATCTATCTATCTATCAATCTATCAATCTATCAATCTATCAACCAATCTCGTCATATATCTACATAATCTAACTATTTATTTGTTTGTCTATCTGTCTACCAAACTAGTCTAATCTTCTCTGATCTTATCTAGTCTACTCTAAGCTAATCTAATCCAACCTATCTAATCTTTCAAGTCTGTCTATTAATCTATCTAATCTATCTAATCTACCTAGTCTACCTTTTCTATCTGATCTATCTAATATGCCTAATCTATCCAAGTGACCTTACCTATTTTACCTAAATAATCTACATGAAAGCAAAGCAGAGAAAAAAAACAGTTTCTCTTGAAACAAATTCCATTGCGGTCCTATCCTGTACTCTGACTGATGCAGGTTTCATGGAGTTTCCATGGAGTTTCCATGCAGTTTCCATGCAGGTTTCATGTTGGTTACATGTTGGTTACATGCTGGGTTTGCCGATTTAGCTTACTGGTGTGTAACCTCCATGACAACTCCCTGGAACCTGCATGGAATCTGCATGGAACCTCCATGGAACCTGCATCAGGCAGAGTGCATGGTAAAACCAACAAATATAGATAGAGGCAACAGCTTCAAAACGCACATGGAACCTGAATGAAATCTACATCAATTCTCCATGGAACCTGCATGTAGCCTCCATGAAAACTGCATCATAGAAGGCGCCATGCAACCATCACGTTTAGACACAAGAAACAACGGAACCTGCATGAAACCTCCATGAAACCTACATCAATTCTCCATGGAACCTGCATGGATACTCCACCAAAGAAGCGCCAAACAAGCACCAGGTGTAGATACAGGGAACAGAGACTTTTTTAATGGAAACTACATGGCAACCATCAGATGCTTTGATGCAAATTGATCGCAAATCGATCGTAAATCGATCGTAAACTGATCGCAAAAAAACGCACAAAAACTGTCATAGCATCTGTGCATTTTGATGTCGTTTTCACTAGGTCATCTGTCTTTGTTGATGTTCCTTTTTGTTTCTGCACTGGAAAAGTCAATTTCTTCCAGAGTTTCTATTTATCCTGGGTGTTCACTGCTTGGTGGTTTCGATTTTGGCAAGGTTTCAAATGTGAATTTTTGTTTGATGTCATTTTGATGGAGTTTTATGTCTGTCTCGGTGTCAGTTTGATGGAGGTTCCTAACATATAATATTGCAAACTAAGTTAATTAAAAAACGAAACCACCAAGAGAAATGAACTCACTTATGTGCATCTTGGATTCTATGATCACCAAACCATATGAATATATGAATTGGCAAGCGCCGTTTTCTACAGGCCTTCGGTTCTTGCCGATGTCATATTGATGTTGTTTTATGGCCTTCTTATTCGTTTCTAGGCCGATGTCAAATCGATCGACAAACGATCGCAAAATGATCGTAAAACAACGTCAAAATCCTACATCAAAATGACACATTACAAAGTCCACACTTGAAACCCTGGCCTTGCCAACATCAAAACCGCCAAGCAACGAACACTCAGGATAAATAGAAATTCTGGAAGAATTGGACTTTTCCAGTACAGAAACCAAAAGAAACATCAGCAAAGACAGATGGCCTAGTGAAAACGACATCAAAACGCACAGATGCTATAACAGTTTTTGTGCGATCAATTTACTTACGATCGATTTGCGATCGATTTGCATCAAAGCGTCTGATGGTTGCCATGTAGTTTCCATTAAAAAAACGCGAACATGTTCCCTGTATCTACACCTGATGATTGTATGGTGTCTTCTTTGATGGAGTATCCATGCAGGTTCCATGGAGAATTGATGTAGGTTTCATGGAGGTTTCATGTAGGTAACCGTTGTTTCTTGTGTCTAAACGTGATGGTTGCATGGCGCCTTCTAACTGATGCTTTTTTAATGGAGGTTCCATGCAGGTTCCATGGAGAATTGATGTAGAATTTCACGCAGTTTCCATGTGCGTTATGGAGGTGGTGCCTCTATCTACACTTGTTGGTTTTATCATGCGCTCTGACTGATGCAGGTTCCATGGAGGTTCCATGCAGATTCCAGGGAGTTGTCATGGAGGTTACACACCAGTAAGCTAAATCAGCAAACCCAGCATGTAAGCAACATGAAACCTGCATGGAAACCACGTGGAAAATCCATGAAACCTGCATCAGTCAGAGTACAGGATAGGACCACACGGTTTCAAGAAACTGTCTTTCCCCCATTTCAAAAATAAATAGACAAGTACAGGAAAATGCTCTAGAATTCAATAATCAATTAAACAATTGGAAATTAAATAAGTGTATATTTTCCGAGATACAAGATGAATATCAATTCAAAAACAAACCTAATCTGGTAGCAATCATTGTTGTTTTAAATTTGTTTTCTTTATTTTCAACGATTTCATTGTTTACAGGGTTTGATATTTTTTGTTTTTTTAAGTTCACCAAACCATCAATTCCCAGACTTCCAAACCACCAACCCAAACCACCACGTAAGCACAAGTTGAAGAACGTTTTTGAAGCTTGAGAACTCTTTTGAAGTAGTTTGAGAAGTTTGAGAACGTTTGAGTGTCACTGCGTTTTACTCTGCACGACTCTTCTAAGAAGAGTGACTGAGCTGTCAAACCTGTGTGGTTTGGCTCAAGTCCGAGCTGTGAAAAAGAGCTGCCACGCCGCTCTCGTGTTTTCACAAGCAGTCTCTAGCAGTACGTCCCGATAAAATTGATCATGCTGCCCATCCATGGTGATTACTGCTGGAGTGAGAAATCGGCGTAGTATCCGGACCAGTGCGTCTGTAGCCTTCGTTTTCCTGTCCGCAGCCATGCGTCGCACTGGAATGCCAGGTTGGGAGATACCCATGGCCAGTGGTGGTCGGGACGGATTGGCTTGCGCAAAGACTAAAAGCTCTCGGCGACTTCGTGTGTCTCCCAGAAAGGACAACTGTTGCAGATCCAATGGGATGTTCACATGCCCTTCTATCGGTTGCGGCCAGTCTCGACCCGGGTCGAAATATTCTGTGTCTTGTGCATGTTTTTCAATGAGGCGACCGCAAAATGTACGAGCTACAAAGTGTGGAAGGAGAATGACTTCAATGGATTTCGGCGCAATTCGCCGGTAGGCTCTGTAGGCAGCATTTCTATTGGAGCCTTGCATTGTTTTATCAATCACAAGAAAGATGGCATGCCTGTCGTGGCCAGTCGGGAGTTGTAAACATCCCAGCAGCGCTCGTCCTGCCATTACGTTGGATTCCATGCTGCCTAGATTACCAGCTTCACATAGTTGCCAGGGGCTGTATTGAAGCAGAGCAGTGGGATCCGCGAAGAGCAGCAAAGGTGCACTGTCTGTGTGAAGCGTCAAAACATGGAATCCAGCATACGCTTCATACTGATAAGTTGCAGTGAGCCGCATGGCCTGACTGGCCTTGTGCGTGGCCCTGGGCCAGAGCCACACTGATCCACGGCTGTAGGTGCTGTATCCGCCTGCCTGTGTGATAGGCATCCAGCTGGGGTAACACCATGTCAAGGAGGAAGATGAGAGCACGTAGTGAGAATCCTGATAAGAACTCTACAAGCAATTTTCGAATGATCTGTCCACCAACCTCACCAGCTCCACCCGGGATGGGGATCATCTGGATAAGGGCTTGTTGTAGGTCCAGTTCTGTCTCAAGCACCTGATCTCGAACATCCTCAAGGTGCTGCACAGAGCACTCAAGGTGAAGCATCGTCACGAGATGACAGGGATGTCTTGACAAGGAGTGAGAAGTGGCTTCCTCCATTGCCCAAGTGTGAGCATGGAAGTTGGAAGACCCGCCAGGAGGAGATTTTGGGTTTTGCCTATGTTCAGTCTTTGAAGAGCTGGGTAGCTCTGGCTAGCGACGCGTTTGAGTGGGAGCTTGAAAGTGCGCTGGGATGGCCGCAGGAGTTGCACATGACGAATCTGAAACCTGCACAGCAACTTCGTAGTGCCAGGTTGCTAGCTATCTTGACTCAGGCATTTGCAGAGTATCCACGAGCTCACATGATAGGCCTATTCAGAAGGAATTGGTATGGATGGTTCTTTTCAGGCAGTGCGAGGAACGTCTGGTTTTGAGGCGTTACGTTTAACATTGATGGATCAACTACTGTTTCGGTTTGGGTTGGATTCAAAAAGAAAATGACAATTTGGGACTCCGATTGCCGCGGAGTATTTTGCGCGACTGTCTCCTGCCCATAGTGGTTTCCATCCTTGTGCCTGTGCAGAAACGATTGACCATGTCTATGGGCATGCTGCTGATGAGTCCGGTCACCACTATGGCTCAGGTTCAACAGGTTCCGAAGAATTCCCCGGAACCTTCGGAACCTTCTCCGGAACCTCGTTGAACCTGACCCGGCGTCTGCGCCAGTGCACACCGGAACTATTCTGAGCTGAAGACCCCGTTAGCTTATGCTGTTAGGGAATAACAGTGCACATGCCTATTAGCCTCAGAATCACATGTGTACAGTGGATTTTGCAAGTTATAGTCAAGGGTCAAAGTCGTAGCGATTCTTTGCTTTTGAGTCCATACCACTGGGCGAAGCTCTTCAGGGGGGTCGTAGCGATTGTGGCTGTGCCTATGAGAATTGCAATGATTTGTTGAGTCGTTTTAGAGGCTTTTGTGGGTCAAATCCATGTATTTCCGTTGGGTTCTTGGTTGGCCATATAATATATTTGCTGAGGTTGTTCCAGCATATTTAGCTTACATGGGGAAACGTCCCTTGGTCATTCCTCTTACATACCTCTTTTTGGATGGGAGGGAGGTTCATCTTCTTTATTTGATGGTTCGGAATGAAGAAGGGGCGCGGTGGCGCAGGGAGTTGCGCACTTCCTGTTATGGTCAATGATGGCCCTGGGTCCTGCGTTTGACAACTCATGAATCAGGGGCCGGGGTCATTCGGGGGTCGTTCGGGGGGTCGTTCGGTTGTATTTTCAGCACTTGTTTTCATTTGTGTTCTTTGTTTGTTCCTTTTTTTATCTTCTTCTCTTTCTTTCTCACAAAATGGCACTTCTTCTCTTTTCATTTTTTCCGTTGTTCACTCCGTCTTACTCCTTCTCAAATCAGACCATTCTGGCAGAATGATTGTTTGTAGTGCAAAAATAGTGCTGGCAGAAGAGTAGTCTGCAGTGCGAGGGGTGGGCTCTCTCGTGTTTGTTATATTTGTTATGCTGGTACTTTGTATCCTTCAAATGAAGGCAATCCCCTTGTGTTTTTTCATGTTCTTGTTCATGGATGTTTTATTTAATCAACCCCGCAACGCTGGTTCAAGCACTTCACTCGCAACATCAATTGCTTTGGTCTTGAATGTTCACAACATCAAATCTATTTCATGCTGCTTTCACTTCACTTTCCTCAACACATGTATGGCACGACATTGCAGGTGGTTTCACTGGGTTATTTCAATTCTGACTTATTTTCACTCCTCCATCATGGACCGCGCCAAGCCTCTTGTTGAGACCCTAACTTTGGGTGAACTTCTGCAGCTTTTGATTTTCATCGTGAATCGCATTCAAGCCTTGACGTATCAAACTCCACCACCAGTGACACCACCAGCTCAGCCTCCTCTCAGGGCACCATTTGTATGTGAATTTCATTGCCAGCTTTGCCAGGCACCTTGTAACCGTAACAAGGCAGGTCATTCCCATCACCGATGTGGCCTTCACCGTAACTTGTGAAGCATGACAAATTTTAGGGCTCACGATTTGGAATCAGAATATTCATGGACAGTCATTGGTTCTGCATTACCACTGCCAGAGTTTTTGCATTCAGCGTCACCGAGCACAGCAGCTCCTCCGCTGAAGACTGGAGGACTTCCATTGCCGAAGCCCCGGGCTCATCCACAAAGTCTACGTTTTGACACTGTGGCATTCAGTACTCATTCAAGCTTGGAACAGGGAACGCATTCAATTGACTCTGGTTATCCTGATGACAGGGAATCAGGTCCATCAAAGCGATGTCGAATGTCGGCACCTTCACAAACTCAGTCTGGCACCAAATCAGATGCTCTGGTTCGTGTTAAGCAATCGAGTTCTTCTAGCATTGTCCTTCGATTGTGGTCTCAAATTGTGGAGCTTTTGACACCATATTCACAACTGATCAGGGATGTCATGGCATCAGCCCACAAAGATCACCACGTTGCGCGGATTTTAGACAATTTTGCTGCCACTACATTGGCCAAATATTTCCAATCCATTGTTGGGTTTATGCAAGCTTGCCATTCCCTGCATATTGACCTGGACAACCTGACACCTGTGCAACTTGCGGATGCGCTTTTGGCCATGCGGCTGGCTCGATCCTCAGATGGCATCTACCTGCATGGGTCTACAATTCTGAAATCAATCCGATGGAGTGTGAGACACCTGGGGGCAGATTGTTTTCAATGCTCATTTGCTAGCTTATTATATAAGCAAATTTTTGACGGACAAGAAGGCGATTGACAAGAAGGAAAGCCTCCCGCTTCCTTTATTCAGCATTTTGCATTGGGAGAAGAAGATTTTGACCTCTTCCACATCGCCACTACTGATAATCATTTTGGGTGCATTCCTTTTCCAACTCTGGACAGGTTTGCGCTGGTCGGACATGCAACGCATTGCGCCCCAGCAGATGGTGTTCGACTACCAGGACATCAGAGGCATAGCTTGGAGAACAAAGACAACCACCAAAGGTCAGGCCTTTGGATGCCTAGCCTCAGGGTTTATGTCATTGGACAGTCACACATGGCTCCTGATCTTTTTTCGAGCGCTGGATACCATTTTTTCCAAGCACGGTGATTCACAGCTGGATTTCATGATTCCACGTATCACTATGAAAACTTCACTTGAACTGGTACTGCCTTTGGAACCCATGCGTTACACGGATGCTCTGTTTTATTTGCGAACATTCATTCAAATTCCATGGCGCTCAGCGGGATCGGGGCCTTTCAACCCGAGCAATTACACCATTCATGGCCTCAAAGCCACTTTTTTATCATGGAGCTCTCAGATTCCTGCGAACACGGAAGAGCAGAGGAGACAATAAGGTCACCATCGCTCAGTGAACCAATCAGTTCGACTATATTCACGGGATGATGTGTACCCGCAGCTGCAACTGCAAATACTAATTGATTCCATTGCGACGGATTTTCGACCCAAAACTCCCATCCATCGTGGGGGCCAGACGCCAGCAATTGAGCCGGCGATCAAATTGGAACGGTACCAAAAAGCTGCAACAGACTTTGACTGGAAATTTTTCTTTTTTCCCCGATCACCAGGGTGGAATATTCCTGCTCGTATGGAAGAAATCCTGGAAACAATAGACATAGACGAAGAGTCAGCTTCAGACGTGGCCTCTACAACATCGGCTTCGTTGGATTCCTCAAGCTCCAGCTCTCAGCAAGAAGAACCATCAGCTAGGGCACAACCTGCCAACGTTGATGGGTCAACCCATGTTCTAGCACAGCTGCGCCAGACCATTCATGTGGTCGCCACCTGGAATGCTCCCTCAGGGACTAGCAAAGCAACTCGAATGGCCTGTGGCCGCCAGTTTTTGACATCTTCGCTTAAGATGGTTCAATATGCTGACTTAGAAGCCCAGACGGGCTCGCTATGCAACCATCCGGGTTGCCGCCACATTTGGTCGCGCTTCTGACCACTAGCCATCAGAGCTGCTTCGGGTATGAAAAAGAGACAGCATGTCAGCTTGTGTCCATCGCTGCGTCAAACTTTGTGCATTTGAGTGAATTGCTTTCAGCCGGCACAGTTATTATATTTTTCCTATATACTCCTAGAAACTATTTCCTGTATGTTCTGATTTAATCAACCATTCCAAGGGAATTTATCACAACCTCACTTATGGATATCTCACTGATAATATACCCCAGCTTGCTGTATCTCCCTCTTTTTTGGCCCAGAGCTTAATTCAATCATTTGCAGCTACTTGGCATGGCAGACGCTTTCATATCCATGCTTATTTTCATGGTTGACCATGCAGAACTTCATCTGTGGATTGAATCACCACATCAGACCACTTGACGATGATCCACAAAATGATCATTTTCCATGGCAGGTTCACATTTTGTGATATCTCACCTCCTGAACGCCAGCCATGCTCGAGGGACCTCCATCAATGGCAGACTCCTCGCTGGAAGCTCACCTTAGTTTGTATGGTGTCTCTCCAGGACTTATTTCCAGTTTAGTGGTCAATGGATGGACCATGGATTCCTTTGCTGCATGCACGGACTCAGCTTCAGGGTTCGATGACTTGTGGGGTGACATGTTTCCCGATCAATCCGAATTGGCATTAGTTCAGAAAGCTTCCATCAAAGCTGCTTGAAAGAAGCTTCAACAGCTGCCTGCACCATCGCAAGCACCTGACCCAGCAAGCCAGGCTGCAAGCTCAGTTAGCTCTTGGAATGAGGTGCAAGCACCCAAACTCAGTGCTCAGACCTTGGCGGAATTGAAACGTGCCTTTTTCAGAGATTATCCATCGGAAGTTCTTAGTCCGGACACTTGTCCATCAGGTAGACTGATTGCAATGGCCCACGCCCAGGTCCAGAAGAAAGACATTGCTTGGATCCCATGGAAATATAGATTATCCCACCAACGGCTTGAGGAAGTTCAAATGGCTCGACCCACCAAGATGGCCAAAACCGAGCATACCAGCCTTCACCAATTGCTCTGGGACGACCCTCCCAGCAATATGCTGGAGTTGAATGCCACGGCTTATGCATTAGTTCAGGGTTGCCATCTGGGTCGCATCAAGGCGTACAACCTGAAATTCTTAGGCTTGATTTCCACCCGGCTCGACTCAGACCTGGGGCTCCGCCATGTCACAGTCCTGGAAGCGCAAGCAGCAGACCGGATGTTATGGGGTATCATAGCTGACCTAACTACAGATAAAGGATGGAACCTTAATGACAGCTTACATGAGGTTACAGTTTTGCGCTCAGACATGATTGGCCTTCTCCAACCAAGACCAAAGACTATCCCTAGGCCGTTTCCATCAGAAACCACCACGGTTTCGAACACCAAAGGCAAAGGACGTGGCAAATCCAAATCAAAAAAGGGTGCTAGCAGTGGTAACCCCAAATGGGTTTCAACAATCCAGATGCAGGGAACATCTCATTCTATTTGTATGCGATATCAATCCGGAACTTGCTCCAATTCCAACTGCAGGTTCAAACACGTGTGTGCCATACCAAAGTCAGATGGCACCGCTTGTGGTGGCAACCATAGCGCAAAGGATCACAATTCGACACCTCATTGACCACCTCCTGCAGTTCTGGATGTTTCACCAGTGAATATTTCATCAAATGATGATTCACAGACACTGGATTCTACGCAGTTCAGCTCTCAGTTGCATGATTCAGTAGTTCCACGCGCAATCGATGAGAACATGACTCCACGGTCGAGCGCACAATTTTCAGCACAAGATCCAACAGAATTTGCATCGATTCCAAGATCACCTTCATCATTAACATTGTCCCTTTTTTTCAACCAGCGTTTGCAATGCCAGGACGAATTTTTACTGACATTTTCTGTGGCTTCGACAGCCCCCTGGCCTCCGCCATTTTGGCCAATGGAGGCCAAGTATTTCGAGTGGACATTTTACTGGACAAATTTATGGATATATTCAATGATGATTTCTATGAACAGCTACTGCGATTCAGTGCATGTGGCAAATCAGCATACATAGCTTGCTCTCCCTGTTGCGGTGAGTATTCTCGTTTGAAACTTAAACCAGGACCAGGACCTAAGCCTCTCAGATCTCCTGATCATTTGGGCGGACTCCCAGATTTGACGATGCAGGAGACGATTCGCCTTCAAGATAGCTTTTTACAATTATCCAGAGGGGTCAACTGTTTACAAGCGGGGTACAGTTCTGGTTCCCATGGCCATTTGGAGCAACCTCCAAATGCGGTGTCATGGCAGGAAGAAGTAGTCCAAGCCTTTTTGATCCAAGCATGCAGAGTCTGCGTGAACCTCCCAGCTTGTCTATATCATGTGGATATTCATAAAGCGTGGCTTCTTGCAACAACTTTGGAAGCACTTTCCTCCATGGGGGGTAAATGTCATCATCCACAAGGTTCCCACCAATCCATTGTGGGCACACGAGACGAGCACGGCAATTTTCAAAGCAAACAGACGGCACAATACCCCAAGGCACTAGCAGAAGCCTTTGCCAAAATTGTTGGCCCTCTCATATCTGGACCTGGGGGAGAGTTAACTTTTTCAGAGGCTATGAAGAGCCTCCCACAGAAGACAATGTCGGAACCACCTCAAGCTTATCAAGACGGCGGTGGCCTATCTTCATTTCCAGATTGGTCCTATCCAAGAACAGCGCTTACAGACCCATTCAAAGACCTTCGAAAAACCTTTTTCGACATGATTCTGCAGAATAGCCATCACAAGCGACTACTTTGCCATTTTCATATGGGGGACCCTAACCCCCCTTTTTCAGAAACAGAACTGGAGCCCTTTCGACAGCACCTGGTCAATTGGATGCAGGAACGTCACCTGGACACTGATTGGACAATTCGAGACCACCAACCAATGCACCTGAATATTTTACAATCTCTGTCAAAATTTCTGGAAGATGAAGACACCGGTCTTTTTGATTCTCTCATTGCAGGAGTCCCTACTGGATTTAATGACGATATTCCTCCATCCAACTGCTTTGCGACGAAAACAGATGACGACAACCTAGGTCGTCAACCACTCAGTATCCACATGGATAATTGGCGCTCCTCTTCCGATAGACTTGAACTTACGGACGAACTTGTCCAAGCAGAAGTCAATCAAGGATGGGTGGAACCATTTGATGGCACAATTGAAGACGCACAGACACGCTGGCCATCAGGAGTCGCTATTGGTCGCCTGGGCATTGCGATCTCAGACTCACGAGATCCTCGACTGGTTGTTGACAGCTCAATTTGCGGCACCAATTCTTCCTGTAAGGTTAGAGAACATCAAGCTCTCCCAACCTCTAAAGATGTATTGCGAACATTCCCCCTCCGTGACAATGATGACGAACTGGGTGGCCTATCACTGGACATTAAGGCAGCCCATAAAAGGGTGGTCATTCGTGAATCTGAACGAGGCTTACTAGGATTTTCGCATGCAGGTCGCCTATATTTTTATAAAGTGGCACCGTTCGGAGCCATCTTCAGTGCGCATTGGTGGGGACGTTTAGGTGGCTTTTTGGTCCGCCTCTGGCATTTACTGATCTACATCAAGCACGCCCTGTGGCTTTACGTAGATGACTTCCTCTTTTCGCAAAACTGGAAAGTTCTTCCTCTGTCATCAGCATTCATTTGTATTTTCTTTCAACTGATGAAGATTCCCATCAGCTGGAAGAAATCAGTGATTTCCAAAGAGTTGCAATGGATTGGTTGGAGATTCAATTTTTCTGCGGGATTGGTATCCTTAGACCCGACCAAGCGCAAAAAACTGATCAACTTGATTGATGCTATCTCTGGAAAGACCTACATCCACAAACGCGACATCGAGCGATTCCTTGGCCTGGCAATGTGGGTAACTCAGTTATTTTCGGGCATGCGACCTCTACTTCAACACTTTTATGCAGATTTATTTTCATCTCCGGCTTCCCTGTATAGCATTGACCCGGGCATGTGGCCAGACCTTTGGAAACACCTGAATGACAGCCTTCAATTCATTTCTGTACCCCCAGGCACTGGGATTCCCAAAGATGGTCTTTTAGTTTCAGTTCGACATCAACCTGTTTCTACAAAAACAGATTTGACAAATATTAGACTTTCAGAACGTCGACTCTGGCTACGGATACGAAATCCTAATTCCAGCAAAAGAACTTTGAGTAAATCTAGTGTACGATGCCTTCAGCTTTTTCGTACTTGGATCATGCACCTATGTCCACTACGCTCTATGTACCCGAAACCAATTTGGCCGGTATTTTCAGCAGCCGATGCCTGTGCGATGGGATCCACATTTCAAATTGGCGGTTTTATTGCGTTGGATGAACACAAATTTTGGTTCTCTGAACCATTCACTTTTACAGAAGTCATTGAGCTCGGATTCCCCATGAGATCTGAAGCTCAAAATGACATCGCATGCTATGAAACTCTGGCCCAGATGGCTTTACTGTACACATTTGCCTCTCAATATCCTCATCAACGTCTCCGAGTGACACTGCCAACTGTGAGCGACAATACCTCAGCTGAAGCTGGTGTCAACCAACTTTTCACCACCAGCGAACCACTTTGTTTCTTTTTGGAGAAAATTGGCCAACTCAGTAGTTATTTAAATATAGATATGGATACTTCCCACATCAGCGGCATTGACAATTCGATCGCAGATCTTTTAAGCAGATGGGACTTTTCATCTCCTCTTCCACCTGGTTTCACACCATCCAATCGGGTCAACCTCACATTAGCTGATTTGTGGATGATCAAATCATCCTTGCGCGTGGTTCCACCAGATCTTCAACTTCTTTGGTCACTACCCAATTCCAAATTTTCCGGTGCTGATTTGATCCACTCTTCGTTTGGTATTTTAATTATGCGTTTCAAACCAACACCGTTTTATAGTTTCATTTGGTCGATTGGATCCATAAAACTTTGTCGCTTGAAAGGATGCAGAAATAGCATCCAAAACAGACAAATCAACAGCACCGGAAAAAAAGGAAGAGCCTGCTTGAGTAGCCCATTGATTTGTGAGGGAAGTGAATTAAATAGAACTTTTCATGTACTTGTTCATGGATGTTTTATTTAATCAACCCCGCAACGCTGGTTCAAGCACTTCACTCACAACATCAATTGCTTTGGTCTTGAATTTTCCCCACCCTCCCTCAACCTTAACTAATTTTTTATTCATGTTATTCTGTTTCTGTTCGCTTTCATTGTGGAATGGGGTTTATTCGCAATCGGTTTTCTCTATTCCATTCACCTTGAGGAGTGGGGACTTCGCAAACTCAGTTTCACTTCAGTGCTTTCTTCGAGCCTGAAACGGGAGTCTTGTTGATGATTTTCAATTCTCTTTCACTTGTCCTCTTTGGTCCCCCTTTTCAACCTCAGACTTCCTTCCAGGGTTCTTGAAAGTGCTGAGCGTCCGAAATGGCCATCTCCAGTAAATCTAGCCCTTGTCATCAGATGATCACTATTTGATATTTTGTTGCTGCTGCTTGGTTCTTCACTGCTTGTGATCTCCATTGGGCTTAATCACCTCGATTTTCTGATGGATCGGTCGATTGGATCCATAAAACTTTGTTGCTTGAAAGGATGCAGAAATAGCATCCAAAACAGACAAATCAACAGCACCGGAAAAAAAGGAAGAGCCTGCTTGAGTAGCCCATTGATTTGTGAGGGAAGTGAATTAAATAGAACTGATGGATTGCTGTGACCCTGCTGTGACCCGGTCGTGGCGACTTTTCCGCAAACGGCTTATCAACATTCAAGAAAATTGCTCTGACTTCAGCCCTCGACTGTAATAAGCATTTGTATTGCAAAAAACAATACAGTATGCCTGCATATTAGTTTGCAAAATCAAATTTGCACTGTGGCATCCAAATTTTGGGAGTGCCGCAATTTTGCCCATCTGAATGTGCCAAGCTGTTAGAGTAAACGGTTTCCAGTGGTGTGTTTGCATGTCCGACATGCGGCTACGGGTCAAATTACATGACCCTAAACTCATTGAATGAATCCGTGAACCCCAGTCGCCATGTCTTAAATTTTGACCCAGGCCCATGAAGGGAATCTGAACCCCACCGAGGTAAAAGGGCACGATTGGTTGGAAATTGATGGAAATTGTCTGATAGGTGTCATGTTTTGGAAGGGGCTCAGGCTTGCGGTTTGTGGATGTCATGGCTTCAGCCTGGGTTTCCTATGTTTTCGTAGCTCATTGCGTGGCACCCCCGTAGCTCATTGGTACTCCCTTCCTTCCAAATTTGACTGTGCTTTTGAAAATTTGGTTTCAAAACCTCCCCTGTAGTCGGTACCTGCAAATTGTTGACCTGTTCCACAAGCAGCACTTGCGGATGTTCGCGGAACTTTTGGATCTCAAAGCATTTGGCTCTTAATTTCGACGATTTTTGCATTTCACATCGCATCGCCATGGTAATTGGAGCAGTGGTGGCCCTGTGGGCTGCGACTCTCGCGGCGGCAGATGAAAATTGCCTCTTGCAAACTTTTCCGCCCACCCAGGAGTTGCAAGTGGAGGCCTGGTAGGGGCTTGCAAGGTTGGGAGAACACCCCAAAAAAATGTTGCGGGGGAAGACAAAACGGGGTGCCAACTGGATTGGGATAGGTGATGAAAACTTCAATTTGGGAGGGAGTTTCAACATTGTCTGTTTGGTGTGAAATCTTCTATTTGTGGGCTCAAAAATTTTGATGTTTTTTTGAAAACCTTGAGGCCTTGACCCGGACAAACACAGAAAGACAACACAAGTGAAGAACCAAATTGCCTTTTTCTAAACAAATAGTATTTTAAAATCTCATTGACATGCTGAAATAGTGGGGTCGGCAATCTGCTAGATTCTGCAGCTACATCCATGTGTGCCCCAAAAGTTGATTTGCTAGAATCGGCAAACATGTTTTTTCGGATTGATGTGCTGGTCAATTTCGACGTGTACTGTGAAAATGGGTTGATGATTCGTTATTTTTTCGTATGGTTCGTTGTGTTATGGTCATGTGAATTTGTGCCAATATTTCCACAAAGGCATTCTTCTCGTACTAGTCCACAAAAGAAAACGATTTGGCCCTTGGAAACTGAGGAATCAACTATGGCAGATCTTGTATTAGCGCCTGATTGGCAATTCGAACGGACATTGGAGGGCCAAATTTTTACTGTAGATTGTTGTGCCTTGAACCCTCGTAGCCAAAATTAAATATTTTCTCCAAGAACAAGTGTATTTTCGATCCTGGTGAGGGAATTTTGACAATGGTGCAAAGGCACAAGGATGCCAGATCGTGAATTGGGGGTTTCTTAAGTCATGGGGGATCCCTGTTCGCCACCATGACAATGGTCTACTCACTGGATGATCACCTGGTCCAATGGGAACTGAATATGGTGTTGTGCATCAAGTTTGACCCCAAAAACGATCCATTTTCTCGGTGATTCCACTTGTTTTGCTTCCAATCTCTCTCTTGATCATCCCACATGAATGATATTTCTTGAGTATATAGGGTTGAAACTTTTCATCCAACATACTGCGGGTAGCCGAAATTCCTGGAATGGTCAATCCTCATGGCTGGTCCATGGCTGTGGTGATGTGATGCCCCGAAAGGACGATTCGATGCAGTTGTCCAGTACAGCTTGTATCCATTCCGAAGAGTATTGTACTCCATGATCTCAAAACATTAGTACTAGCATCTACTCCCATATATATATATACACATACACAAATAAACCTATACACTGCAGGAATATCTACTGGAAACAAGGCCATGATGTTACAAATGATTTGCTGATTCAACAGTGCTGCACTTTATCCTGTCTGAAGTCTGATGAGGACCCAGCAGAGAGTTTTGGTTTCGGACAGGTCATGACAAGCAAACTATGGGGGGCAATCACACAATTTTTATCTGTTTCTTCTTTTGGAGGGCCCAACAATTGGCACCCCATATTTTTTTGTTTCATTACATTTCAATTGAATCATTTCAGGCTTGGTCTACACTGTCAACTGATCCAAGTCAACATTTCAGTCTTTGGAAGCCGGGGCTACGCCTGACCCTAGCCCTAGCCACGTCCGAGGACCAACCGATCGCGTGTCCTGAGGGCTTTGCGGATTTCAGCTACAACTGGACGGGCGTGGCCGGATTTCCCAATGGCGGCCCCTTGAGCAACGGCCAGGAGATTGGGCCCAACATTGAATTGGATGCATGGCTGCGATTAATCAGTTGAGTCAGCAGTTAAGATGATTTGAAGATTGCGTGGCTATAGTGGTTGGGCCCCCACCACATATTTTGGGTTTATGCAGGACTTCTCAGGAACTGTGTGGCGGAGTCTCTCGAAAAAGGGGTTAGTATTTTGAGCACACCGAAGCCATCTGTTGAGTTGCGTTGGAGGTGCCCAACTCGATGTTTCCCAGCAACGGGGTCAGATTTTTTTTGATCCTCCCAAAAAGTGATCGGTAGCAGCAGCTGACTATTCAAACATCCTTTGAGGTTGCAGGATGCTTGAAGTGTGTAGCATCGCCCTCTACAATTTGGCCCCCCAAACTTTCAGGTTTTGTCCCCAAAGTTTCTCCTGAACCCCACTGCCTAGACTCAACAGCTTGGACAATAATTTCAGCCAAACATGTGTTAGATAGGAGTTGAAAACATGTCTGCTGGGTGTGGATCAAAGTTCAAAAATCATCTTCACTTCCATTTTTTTACTGAGACAGAAAAGAACACATAAGGAGAAAAACATCAGTAAGCCAACACGTTTCAGGATGATTGGTACCCCCCCAGTTATAAGTTGGTTTTATAATCCCCATGAACAATAAAATTTCCTTAGATAGAACCCTGATAAACCCTACTTATTAAAACCCCGGTAAATTCTATTCCTGAGCTGCCCCATGTTTAGCTCGAAGGTGGGTTTCAATGAGACAATGGGCGGCCCCTGCATCGGCGCGGCCATTTGGAACATCACCAACAACGACCCTGCCTCTCCAGGGGCTGACACAGATTTGCAACTTGGAAAGACTAGGAAAGACTTGGAAAGACTTGGAAAGACTTGGAAAGACTTGGAAAGACTTGGAAAGACTTGGAAAGACTTGGAAACTGAGATGGAATGAAGATCAAACAAAACCAGGCGGCAAAATCTGCTTAGAACATCTTAGAGCCTTGGAAATAGCACCTCAACAGCCATAGTGGACGGGGTTGTCAACTCCGGGCACCCTTGGGGTGCCGGCCTGGCATCCCGGTGTCTTGGGGGTGTCGGTGGGAAATCGACCAATCCCAAAACATCCCAAAACACCAAAGGCTGCAATAGGCACTGAATCCAACTGCAGGGGTGTGATCCGGATGACAGGCAATCAGATCACCGAGTTCGCTTTTCTCACCTTTCAACACGATTACACCCTCCTAGAAATCCTGGTTTTTTTCGGCCCATTTCAATTCTTCAGGGGATGGGATCAGTATCGACCATGCTGGAGGGATTTTTGATAGATGCACCGGTTTTGGTTGGAATTCACGAGAAGCATTCGATGTCACGTATTTAACAAACGGTTTTAGGTTTCATAGTTCAGGTAAGAAAAAATGTTTTCAAATTTAATATATAAATGGGCAAACGCCCTGGTGCCGCCGACCCCCTTTCAAGGGGGAGGAAGGAATGCGCGCATAGACTGTAAAATGAACGAACATGGATAAATGAAGAAATAACCAGATGAATAAATACATATATAAATACATATATAAATACATATATAAATACATATATAAATACATATATATAAATACATATATATATATGACTCTGACCTTCCAGCTCTAAGTGGGTCTTTTCCAATGGTGAACTGGTGTTTGTGATGAATCTGAATGTTTCAACAAATAAATTCACTCATGTTCAATCCTGCTGATCCCAACCAGCCGCGCGTTTCCCCCCTTTGGCTTTCCAGCAACATGTGTCGCGGAACACAATGCTGGTTTTTTTTGTGACCCTTGGTTGCACTAAGCTGCAAGCCTCCGCAGGTTTTTTGTCCCCCTGGTTATTTTACTGGAGAAACTTGGCAGCTGCAGGGTGCTCAGCATATCCATTGGACATGATCCACCTAAGATAAACCATTATAAACCGCAAGAAACTCAATAATACAACTCAAGAACATGCTTACGGCTCAAGAGACTTGTCGAGCCTTCAAGAGAATGCTCAAGACTGAAGAGAATGCTCAAGGCTCCAGATGATTGAATGGCGCAAGACTGTTGAACTCTCCAAACACAGCCAGGTTGCTCCTTGCGTGCATTGTATGCCATAGTCTTGCATTCCGTTTTTGAATGTCCTGTGGCACGCTTTGCCTTTGACTCGCCAGAGTAGACCTTAGCTGTGCGGAATGAAGTGGATGAACCAAATGGCTATGCACAAAAGGCTCAAATTTAGATTGATAGTTTGCTGTCAAAGGACACACTGCATCTTTGCTTTCAGATCTGCGTCCGGATCGTCCTTCTCGGCGGGCTCATCTTTCTTGTTGCGAGTCTTTGCTGTTCCTTCTGCTTTCTTCTGATCCTGATCCTTCTGATGTTTCTTCTTTGGCGATGCCTTCGTTTTGGGCAATGCCTTTGCTTTGGGCAATGCCTTTGCTTTGGCCTTTGCTTTGGGCATGGCCTTTGCGGCCTTGCTCTTGGGTGCACTGCGTGCAAGTTCTTTCCAGGCTTCTTGTCTTTCCCAGGCTTCATGCGCTTGCGTCGGGTGTTCTCTGGAGGATTGTCTCCAAGTGTCTCAGGCTGGGGCCCTGTCAGGCTGTCTTCCATCTCAGGTGTCACAGGCTGGGACTTAGACGGTGATGGGCTGTCATCCATCTTAGGCGGCATCAGGTTGGTCTCAGGTGTTGCCGGGTTGGCAAACCCAGGTGTCTCCAGCTGATTTGTTTCCTCCTTGACTTCAGGCTGGTTCACTTCAGGCTGGGGCTCATCAGAGATCCCAGGGTCATCAAAGATCCCAGGGCTATCACAAAGCTCAAGGAAATACCCCCGTCTTTTGCGCTCTGCATGCCTCAGCAACGACATGCACCTGACATCAAAGTCCTGTCCAGGGGCAGGTGGACTCGGTGACAGCCCACAAGCAAGATCTTTCTCAGCAAGGTCCCGATCCAGCAAGAGCTCCTCTTGCAGCTTCATCAATCCAAAGAACTGGTACGCAACTTCAGGCTGAAGGGTAATGGGCCCTGTCTCCTCATCCTTGGGCCCCTCCATCTGCGAAGCATCGTGCAAAGCATCCTCCTCCTCAGCAGTGAAGACAGGCCCTCGAGAAATGGAGGCTAAAGTGTCTAGACAGTCAAGCATGGCAATGCAGCGATCAAGAGCTTGTTCTTGACGCCCAGAGTCGAGCTCAGTAGGAGTGACAGCGCCAGCAGCAATGCCCATGTCAGCCTGCGCCATGTTGATAGCATCAACAGTTTGGTCACCCATAGCGTTGATAAAGTTGAAGGTTTCCTGCATTATTCTGAATCAGCAAAAGACCGAAAGAAAAGATGATAGAATGAAACCGTTGTTTAAGTACTATTTATATGTGGTGGATATTCGGTGTGCATGCCTTAAAAATGGGAACCCAAGTAGGTCTTGCAATCCGATGATAGGTTTTGACATATATAAATGATGTTTTGTATGTGTTTTGAGTTTTGGCAACTGCATATTTTTTGTTTCAACTGTAAAATATCAATATCATAAAAATAAGTGTGTTGTATATCATACACATATGTTATACATAATCCGCCGACCCCGGCCTTTGCCAAAACGCTCCAAACCCTTCCGCAGGCCTCCAAGGCAACAACTCTTACAGCTACATGCCCCTGCCATCTGTTTTTCAGGGGGTTCAAGACTGCCGTTTGCCCGGCCTCAAACCCCCCAAACCCTTCCGCAGGCCTCCAAGGCAACAACTCTTGCAGCTACATGCCCCTGCCATCTGTTTTTCAGGGGGTTCAAGACTGTCGTCTGCCCGGCCTCAAACGCTCCAAACCCTTCCGCAGGCCTCCAAGGCAACAACTCTTACAGCTACATGCCCCTGCCATCTGTTTTTCAGGGGGTTCAAGACTGCCGTTTGCCCGGCCTCAAACCCCCCAAACCCTTCCGCAGGCCTCCAAGGCAACAACTCTTACAGCTACATGCCCCTGCCATCTGTTTTTCAGGGGGTTCAAGACTGCCGTTTGCCCGGCCTCAAACCTTCCAAACCCTTCCGCAGGCCTCCAAGGCAACAACTCTTACAGCTACATGCCCCTGCCATCTGTTTTTCAGGGGGTTCAAGACCGCCGTTTGCCCGGCCTCAAACCCCCCAAACCCTTCCGCAGGCTTTTTTCAGGGGGTTCAAGACTGCCGTCTCAAACGCTCCAAACCCTTCCGCAGGCCTCCAAGGCAACAACTCTTACAGCTACATGCCCCTGCCATCTGTTTTCAGGGGGTTCAAGACTGCCGTTTGCCCGGCGTCAAACCCTCCAAACCCTTCCGCAGGCCTCCAAGGCAACAACTCTTACAGCTACATGCCCCTGCCAGGCCCCTGCCATCTGTTTTTCAGGGGGTTCAAGGCTGCCGTTTGCCCGGCCTCAAACCCCCCAAACCCTTCCGCAGGCCTCCAAGGCAACAACTCTTACAGCTACATGCCCCTGCCATCTGTTTTTCAGGGGGCTCAAGACTATCAATTGGCAAGGCTGAAGAGGCTGCAGAGTCCAAGGATCGCTCAACTTGGAGCCAGCTGAGTCGAAAGGAACCAAGTTTCGCGCTAAAATCTGGGACGTGACTGGGTTAGATATAGACCAACCACCTTCAGCCCAACCCCCCAGAAGGGGGGTCGGCGGCACCCGGGCGCTAGCCCATTCTATAATAATAATAATAGAAATATATATATATATACACATATTCATTAGGTACCTACCGCACTAACTTCCCAAAAAATAAATGTGAAATGTATACATACGTGACATGTAGTTACATATATCTGGCCTGCAGGTGGTCAGACTCGGGATCATCAAGCTGAGTGTCAGCAAAGGCAACCGCAGAGAAAACAACATAAGTGGGATAGATAAGTGGGGATAGAAAAGTGGGGATAGGTAAGTGTGGATAAGTGGGGATAATTGGGGATAAGTGGGGAAAGAAAAAGTATTGCAAGCTGGATATATGACACTGTATGGCGCATTTGATTTCCATAAAGTCATAGCCAACTGTTTGTGATAAGATAATTATACTGGGAAAAACTGGCAACGTTCCGTTAAGCAGCTGGCGTTCCGTGAAGCTGAGGAAAGCCACCGTCATGGTTCTTTCCTTCCATTGCCTTGCTGGACAAGGACCGCAGTTGATCATGTGTGGGACGAACATATCGCATAGATACACATAGATGCAACATCCAGACGGTCAATCTCAAATTGAAAAGGCACCGCTTCACAATCTTCCTGTTCATCGCAGTCCTGCACTGTGTTGACATTGTGAGAAATTTTGCAGATGATCACAAGATGAGAGGACAACTAACTCCATGCCTTCAGCACTGTGACCCGATGCAGGATCGCTGGGCGCAGGTCCACTTCTTCTGAATGCTGAAGCCGGTGGTGTGGTACGAGTCGTGGGACTTGGTGAAGTTTGAAGATTGTCAGAAGCAATCAAACGTCGTAGATCAAAAGCCTGGGATTCAGGGATGATGGATGAGAACTTGTTTTTCTTTGTTGGATGCATAAACCACTTGATGATTGACGATGACCGATTGATTCACGATTTGTGTCGGGAAAATTGTTGATTGACTGATTGAATCTTCATTCGTTTGAGGAACAGGTGGTCGAAGACAGGTGGTCGAAGACAGGTAGTTAATGGCACTTCCTCGACTTCGTCATCATCTAACTCCAAAGAAGCACTCATTGCCAACTTCAAGAGTTAGGCTGAGCCCTCTAACCAAAATCACTGCGGACACTCGAGTCGGTGGGTCTGTTGGGCAAAGTAAACCGACATGGCATGCTCAGGCCAAGCAATCAACTCCATACAGAGTGTTGACCAAACGCCAACCAATCCTTTTTTCACTGCGATAGCAATACGCAGGATGCCCCAATGTTCCATGACTTGTTCCGGCAGCAAGAGAATATGTACGATATTCATCGATACTCTATAATATAATTTTTCCTAAATGATTTTGACTGATAGGCAGTAAAACATAGTACAACTGTGGATGTGATATGAATGAGTTTGCATATTGGAATGAAAACTATGAATATCAACCCTCCACAACTCGTACTGCCGTCCTGATGCTAGCCAAACTATGCCAAAATGGCACATGTTTTCTGACTTTTGCTGGCGGCTTGGCCAGGAAGCAAAATTTCAGAGGCTGCACGCTGGGAAACTCAGAGAGCTTCAAGGGCTGGAACTTTTTTTGTTATGTTTTAGACATGTGCGGGGTACTTTCCAATCATAGTTCTCCATGCAAGCCGCCCTCTCAGGATTTGTTTGTGCCAGTTTGGCCGCAGTGGCGCAAGCACACAGAATTTGTTTTTTTTTGGGGAATCCTTATCAGTTGCTTTTCCACTATCAAGTTTCCTCAGCACTGCCCCTGCCATGACACCCGTTGAAGCGCTACAATGCCATTACAACAGTTTCACTGTGGCCTCACCACGGTCGAGGTTTCCGACCAAACAAAAGACAGGTCTGATAGGCATGATCATTTTTGTTCCAGCTGTAGAGTTGCAATCCAGCCTCAATGGAAGAAGAGCTGGGGCATGATATAAATAAAAGGATGGGACACGAACAATCATTAATGCAAAGCAAGGAGCCGGACTCTCCATGCCAAGGTCATGCTGCTTGCGCTCTTGGCCTTGCCGATGTCCAAGGCACTTCCCATGTTCTTGAGGGTAAGTCCTGCTTCTTTTTTCCCGCGGCATTTCTTGCCTTTTTTTTCCTTTGACTAAGTTGGGAAGCGTAGTGGACAAACTGTATTGTCCTTTTGGACAACCCAGGGTGCGGTGGGTGGGATGTTACTCCCTCTCATCTGTCTGTTCTCCTTGGGTCTCTGGATTTCTCACCTTTGCGCTCTTACGCGTTTTTTCTCCGCGGCTTCTGCATTGTTTGTGCTGGGTTCGTGGTTTGGCTTTTACGCTACCGCGATTTGAATTTCCACACGCGCCAAACAATGCAAAATCTCACAAACCCATTTATTTTCCAGCTCACAGGTTTTTCGGTAAACAATAAGTTTACTTGTGCGGTGTGATGCTTCAAGTGGGTTTTTATACTTTCAGAATGTTTACTCAACTTGGAAGTTGCTCTCTTTGCTTGTGATGTTCTTGTTTCGCTACAAACCATTTCTGAACACTTTTTATAAAATGTTTGGAATTCTTGGCATCTTTCTGGGCCGACAAAATGCCTAGTGGTTGCACGTTTACTTGGAAGCGAAACAATAAGTTGCTCTCTTTGCTTGTGATGTTCTGTTTTTACTTCTATTTTCGTGTAGCTGTGGGGCTGAGAAATTTTCAGTTACCCACCCTCTGCCTCCCCTTTCTTTTGTTTGTCGTTCTTTTTATAGAACCGTTTTGTCACTTCGAAGGGGGGACGAAGCTCCAGCAGCAAGTTGTGCCTTTTGTCTTTGGATTTTTACATCCAACCGTGGAGATATGGTTTTTCACTCAATCGGACTTTTACGTCCTGGATCTCATTGCGTGGCATTCATCCACCATTGTAGCAAAAAGGGGGTTTCGTTTTTGTCCGAGTGTTGTGCACGCGAGTTTCGTTGTTTTCAGTTTGCGGTTTGATTGATGTCACTTTTATTTCCACGTTTTCGGCGTTTTGATTTGGTTCTGCGTTAGTCAGTTTGGTTCTGGCAAGGTTGGTTGAAAAGGGCAATCCTCTTTGACATTTTTCTTACTCTCCGTGGGAGCATCGTCATCATCCAAGACGAACACCAGGGTTTTTGTAGCCTTCCAGCCGTCCTCAACTTGGATGTGGTGTGACGCCTCTATCTTCACCTGCAGCGTGTGGAATTTTGATGAATTTGGGCTGAAAAACATGTCAAGTTGGAAAACATGTGTTGGAAAATGTTTGAAAAACATTTCATTTGCAAGGTGGCGGCCTCTCCGACATCTTGCATGTCTGTGAGGATCGGGGACAGAGTCACTGCTGCCTCCAAATTGTCCAGCTGCTGCAAGTGCTCAGGAAGCCCCTTTTTCTCCATGATGATGTATGTATCATCTTTTGCTTTGAAGCTGAACCAGCGCGTAAAGCTACTGTCCTGTGTGATTTCATCACCTTCCTTAATTCAGAACTGATGCTATGAATTTGATGACGTATATACCGTATATGTCCATGTGGGGATGAGACACAAGGGCACAGGAAGCCGTAGGACATGCCAACAGTAGCAGAAACTAAATTGAGACAAGGTGTCCAAATCCTCGGGGAAACAGGGATGATATCCCAGATTACATTGCCCAAATGTTATGTAAGTAATCAAATGCGATCAAACATGGTTTGGAAAAGTTCAGCATAACTTTGATCTTTGAACCTTCCAGTCCTGTTTGAATGCTTGGCCAACACGGCCGAAAGGCTCAGGGACTCAATGGTGTTCAAGGACATTAAATGTCCACCCCCAACACCAATGGGATCGAGTGAGCAACAAAAATCCTTCGGTTTTGTAGATGCACCTCCCATATGACGTAACTACAAGATCATAGTTAAGGAAATTCTGTTGTGCATAAAAAATCATTCCAAATGATAAGTTGTATGATCTCAGTATTGACTCCATATGCAGAAGGCATGGACCCAAGCCTCCTGTGGTTGCACAACCAGCCGCTTCCCTCTGCATCTTCTGAACCCTGTCCCCCTTGAGGAAGGTGGACTTGCCATGGCCGATCTGAAAGCAATCAGTGGTCAGCGTGACATCATGGTGGGCTACCTCAGAACAGTCAGCTCGTGCGAAAGGGGGGCTGCCGTGCTGAAACATGAAGAAATGCTGAGAATGATTGTGGCAGTGGAAAAACATCATGTTGTGTATCATAAGATTTGATCGTTGCCCGTGCTTGAAGTGTACTGCGCCAACGGAAACGAAGCTCAGGCTGGTGCTGTCGAGGTGGGACTGGAGATAGCAAAAGTCCATGGAATATGTGGATCGTTGTGGGTAATATGTTATGTCTATCATTTGGGGCTGGTACAGTTTATCCATGTAGATTATCCCAGGCATGATGCTCTTGCAGGGGTTTATGCGGTTTTCCAAATGAATACCATAGCTATTGCCGTGTGTGGAAGATTTGGAGACTGAAAAGGGATCAACAGCTGGTATTGCCGATGGAGGAAGCTCGCAATGAAGACAGCTACGGCAGCCACCCTTTTCTTTGATTAATTACTTGTTTTAGGATGCCTGTCAGCGGAATGGCGTGTGGATTTTTTTGGTCCCTGTGGTGTTGAAGTCTGCAAGCTTTAGTGCACTTTTGCTATGACAAACATAGGCCTCCAGGGTTGTGAAGTTCCTTAAATGGGAACTTTAGGCGGCTTTGTTTGATAAAATACGACGGCATGAAATTGTGCACATCTTGATTGGAGTCTGAAGCTGTGATTATCATGGTTGGCCCGTCCTTGTGATAAGCTTTTGGCTCGGCGTGACAACCTGACAGTGCAAAAATATTTGGCCGCAGTCTGAAGCTGCCGTCCTTATGTTTGTTCAATCCTTTGAATCTGGCATGTTTGAAACCACAGCAAATCCCTGAATTGGCATTGCTCTACTTGCCTGGTTGATGCAGAAAGGTCTCATGGCGATCACAAGACAACAGTAGCAATGAGTCGGTAAGTAGATGGGTGCTTCACGTTTATACATGTTTGTTATGCCGTTCAGTGCGGCAGAGCTTCGGGCATATCGTGCCAAACTGCGGAATGCGCGTGGTGTTGGTGCACGTGCAAAGCGGGACAAGCTGTGCCTTGGCATTTTTGGCAGTGAGAAGCTGTGACGCTTCAGAGAAGATTGTGAGTTATAAGTGTTGCGTTGCATTCTGGGTACTGGTAGAGCAATACATTTCCATTTTGGTATATTTGCCATACTAACTTGAAACATGTAAAGGGCAACTGCTGAAGCGCTATGGGGAAGCCAGGTGAATCCATTCTGTTGCTTAATCAAGCGCTGCAGGAAGAAGATGTCGGGCCGCAGCGGTCAGCGGCATCGTGCCAGGACATCTGCAAAGGCGTGGCTTCTTTCGTGGACATTGGCGTCCCTGGTGACGACATTGGCAAAAGTTCGCCCAGAGATGCAGCTTGGCGAACATATGCATGTCGGAAGCAGTCCCGGGGTACTGAAAACAGTGAAAAAAAGAACACTATGCACTGGGAGGTATGTGCGCACTGCACGCTTTCAGTCTGAAAACGCTGCAATGAGTCATGTTGCGTTGACAGCATTTTTTGCAATGTAATTTGGGGAACGAATAGGTGTGCGATCAATGGAGTCCTCATTTTGTTTTTTGGGCTTTTGGAAGCCGTGGTCTGTAGCTCTTTGAAATGTCTCTGCCCCACCGAGCTTTGCAGGGAGAAGAGGTGCATCAAATGCCTTCCCACGGTTGCCGTGAACCTCTTGAAGGACCCGGCCTTCGGTTCGCATCGCCGGTGTGAACTGGACTGGCGACTGGACGCGGGCAGTTTCGAACTCTATGAAGCTCCTTGGCTTTGCCTTCCCTACCATGCGTTGGCACCTTTTGCACCGATGTATCTCCGCCATCGTTTTTCTATTTTTGCCATCATGCTATTGCTATACATGAATCGGTGATTTCATGCTGAATGGCACGGGGTTTGCCAGTTCTGCAATGGATTGTACATGCGGATTGGCAGATGATACGAAGACTCGATGATCTTGGACGTTGTTCTGCCAAAGGTGCATGTTTGCAATGTAAGGCGTGCTTGGGGCAAAGCAATGTGGTCCAACTGGTGCTTGTCTTTCTCGTGCGTGCCACTTTCTCAGGTCTAGTTGCACCAAGATGGACGAACGATAGTGCAGGAAAGGATTAACCTATGACATTGTTTAGGGGTTGACTCATGGAGAGGGTATGTTGGCTTGCATTGATAATTGAGCAAGGATTTTTTTTGGAGGACAGCATGGGATGATCCGAAAGATGCATGGGGCAGGTGAAGGGCTGCTGCCGGCATTTTTGGCCACGTATGGTGCAGTGTCTGACTTCTATGCGGACATCCGTGGCTGGCAAGTGCAGGCTGCTCTGGTCACCCGTGCGTTGGTTTTGCTGAAGTTGGGCAGTGCTACGGCTCAATGTCGGGTTGTGAACTTCAGTGGCTTTGCCGCAGCGGGAAAGGGCCACTGAAATGAATGAAACTTTCGTGGAGAACTCGCCAGGGAACAGTTGCGCTCCTGAAAAAAACCCTGACTGGAATTGATCAATGATGTTGGGCCCGAACATTGTGAGCCCTGCTTGTTGCCATGTTGCAGTGGGCCCGGAAACTGAAGCACATCTAATGCAAAGTGCGGAAGAAAAGAAAGCTTATGTGCAAGTGGACCATTCCAGAAGAAGTCGGCGGGACGCTAGCAAAGCTGGTGAACAATGGCCCCTAGACTCGAAGAGGTGAGTAGTGGGAGGCAGTGGGCAGGGTGATGTGGGATTGCGGTTGTGTCCATCATGGTGAAAGCAGACTTTGGCGGTACAAATAGTGTGGGGTGTGTTTCCCCGTTGAAATGTTATTTCAGAATGTGATCTTAAGGCGAAAATTCTGTGATTAAGGAGTTGTCACCCTGCATTGGGAGTATCATCATGAATAGCAGGAAGAGACATAAAACCATCTATCGGGGGATTACTGTAGGTTTAGGTGGCGGCACCAGTAAGGGACTGACTTTTTGTACATTTCATGCAGATGGGGTGGGGTGGGGATGGGGGGGTGGGACAGTAACGTTCATGTCTGTGATCACACCTCATCCTGTCTTGAGATCTTCTCTTGCACCTGATCACACACCTGAGTCCACGCTTTAAGATCTTGTCTTGCACTTGATCACACACTTGATGCCTGTTTTGAGTTTTTGCCTTGCACTTGATTATATACTTTATGCTACGGTGGAGATCTTCTTATGCACTTGACCACACACTTGATGCTATGCGTTGAGATCTTCTCTTGCACGGGATCACACGCCTGATTCTACGCGTTGAGATCTACTTTTGCACTTGACCACACACTTGATGCAACGCTTTGGGATTTCGCTTGCAGTCGATGAATTTTTTGAAACTTTTTTTTTTCGGCTGCAATGAAAAAATCACGGTTCGCTACACCGAAACCTGCACGATCCAAAAGTAGACCCACGGTTACAGCGAATTCCCAGCACGTGTGGAGCCCTCCTGCCAAAATAAGTGCATTTTGCTGTGGTTTTGCAGTAGCGCCCACTGCAAGCGGTGATTGTGAATCCGCTTCACCTCGGGGAGTCTGAAAAACCACGCTACCTAGTTTTAGAGTAGGGAAAATGAATATCCAGCAGAAGTTTCTTACTCTATCCGATTTAAATGTGATCAAACAACTCTATCCTGAAGTGCTGGGAAAACACAGGTAAAACACATGGGTGCTGGGCCTACATTTGCAACAAAATCTAGATCTCTTGTGCCAAGACTGCATTGATGAATTCATGGAGCATCGAAGCGTTAAACCAAGGTGCTCCACCATCCCAATTTTGGTTGAAAATGAGAATCCACCACTGATCATGTTTCGCAATGTGGTTAGAATCGATCTGAAATAACCCTATGGCGGGGTCCATCTTCCCATTATGAGAATGCTGGAACATGAATGAGTACGACTTGAACATGATACCTGGCGCAAGTACACCCCCGATACTGACAGTGGCATAGTAGTTGGCCTGTACCCCTCATTCCAAGCAGGTGATATAAAGAAAGTAAGGCCATAGATGGAGCGGACTGAATTGCGTCGTCGGAATAAGAGATGATTGTAGTGTCTAAGTGGGACTTTTGGCAGGGACCATTCAATGACTCATGTTTTCCCGCTGGTGCGAGTATGTCTCCTGATCCATGTGGCAGGCCAATTCGAAGCAGTTGCGCAAGAACTGTGGCAGTGCAATTGTGAAGTCCGTGCTCGCGAGTTGCTGTCCAGGGTGGCAGTTCTTGACGGCTTCCTTCAGTACCTTATGTTCAGAGACATACAGGTGTGTCTGGGGGTGGGCGTACCATCTGGACACTCAGCGCCTGAACTGGTGTTTATGGTGAAAGGGTTTGAATGGAACAGTAGAGCAATGGTCACGATAGCTCGTTGCATCTGAGATGGCGTCATGTAGGTGATGTTCATGGGCAATGATTGTGGAAAGATTCCAAAGAGCCCGCGGGGTTCTGGATAGAGACACAGTGTGTCCAAGTGTCATGAAAACCAGATAGTAGGCTATGTGAAATCAGCGTTGTTTTTTCAAAAACATTGCGCGTCACAGCATAAAAAGACAACAAGACGTGGCCAGTGACAGAGCCTCAGATTAAGGTATGGGACCTTGAAGGAAGGTTGTTGACGGTTGGTCAGAGAAAATGGCCAGTTGTAGCATGAAAGGCCAACAATAGGTGGCCAGCGACAAAGGCCCAAGTTTGTTCAGATCGAGTGCCGTTGCAGGTTCTGCGTGGGGAAGCTTGCCATTCGGACTATGTAGGCCCGGTTGCGCTTCCATTACTGTGCAAGACTGGGTGTAGCCTCGCAGAGCTTCACAGTCACACAGTTGCAAGGGCATTCCAATGCTGTATATTACTGTGCGTTTGCCTGTTTCTTTTTCTCTGTGTGGTTGTAGTTGCTATTGTCCTTTCTGTCACAGTTTTCCTCTGTGTGGTTGTAGTTACGTTGCTAGCCTTTCTGGAGGGTTTTGCGGTTCAAAGGCCTTGGAAAGGTGCTGCGGGGGTTTCGAAGCTTTTAAGGGGTGCCCAAAACGTGCCACGTAGCAAGCCCAATACAAACAGCTTGTGGAGCCTCGGGAGGTACCATGGCAAAGCAAGCGGGACGCCTTCGAAAGCTGCTGCGGAGGGTTTTGACGTTCAAAGGCCTTCGAAAGCTGCTGCGGGGGTTTTGAGGCTTTTAAGGGGCGCCCAAAACGTGCCACGTAGCAGTTTCGAAGCCCAATGCAAACAGCTTGTGGGGCCTCGGGAGGTACCATGGCAAAGCCAGCGGGACGCCTTCGAAAGCTGCTGCGGAGGGTTTTGCGGTTCAAAGGCCTTCGAAAGCTGCTGCGGGGGTTTTGAGGCTTTTAAGGGGCGCCCAAAACGTGCTAGTAGCAGTTTCGAAGCCCAAAGGAAACAGCTTGTGAGGCCTAGGGAGTACCATAGTCAAAGCAGGCGGGCCCAAAGCGTGTCACGTAGCAGTTTCGAAGCCCAATGCAAACAGCTTGTGGGGCCTCGGGAGGTACCATGGCAAAGCCAGCGGGACGCCTTCGAAAGCTGCTGCGGAGGGTTTTGCGGTTCAAAGGCCTTCGAAAGCTGCTGCGGGGGTTTTGAGGCTTTTAAGGGGCGCCCAAAACGTGCTAGTAGCAGTTTCGAAGCCCAAAGGAAACAGCTTGTGAGGCCTAGGGAGTACCATAGTCAAAGCAGGCGGGCCCAAAGCGTGTCACGTAGCAGTTTCGAAGCCCAATGCAAACAGCTTGTGGGGCCTCGGGAGGTACCATGGCAAAGCAGGCGGGACGCCTTGCAAGCTGCTGCGGAGGGTTTTGCGGTTCAAAGGCCTTCGAAAGCTGCTGCGCGGGTTTTGAGGCTTTTAAGGGGCGCCCAAAACGTGCCACGCAGCAGTTTCGAAGCCAAATCGAAACAGCCTGTGGGGCCTCGGGAGGTACCATGGCAAAGGACAAAGCAGGCACAGGGCCTTGCCGCACACCTACGGTGATCCCGGGCGCCGCCCCGCCTAGGCCACGGCTAGGCAGGGGTCGGCGGATGAGTTTGATTATGCCATTTTAGTTCAGCTTTTGACCGGGGCCGAAATAACATGGCATCAAATTGGTGCCGCGTCTTCTTCACGATGGGCACACGTCAGAGATCTTCAGGCGAAACGGTGACAAATAAAAGGGATCAACATCGATCAACTGTGATGAACTGGGCTTTAATAAGATTTTTAACATATTTTAACCACGTGTCAGTGCGTAAGTGGTAGGGTCCTGTGACTTCGGTGACTGTACCGCCTTGAGGCAGACTTGTCCGAACAATAATGTGGCTTCGGCGCCTTTTTGCAACATCCTGGTGGTACAGCAAGACGGCAGCGCAGCTGGCAAAGTGAACGATTGCAATCCGGGCGGTGGTTTCGCACAGATCAATCTGCAATTCACGCCGCTCCCAGAGAATTCCAGTGAAGTTGGGGAATGGGCTGGGCTGAATTTTTTTCGGTCTTTCTCTTGCTGGGGGCATGATTCACATTTCCGAATCTTTACGCATCACTTGCCGGGTACACTGATTATGTTTCGCCAACACACTGAGATTCTTCATCGAGAAATTGGGGGTCCTGAAGCAGACCCTCATTGCAACAAACTTCACAAAAGTTGTTGAAGAGTAAGATCTGGGGTGCTTGGTTACACTTTCTTGATGTTTCAGTTTTTGAATTTTCTGTATTCCTGTAGACCAGGAAATTGGTTCATGTTAATCTTGTTTAGTCTAACTTTATCTGATTGTATTTAATGTTTGTTGCCCTTAAATCGTGTTTCTTTCTTCCTTTGTGTTTTATTGCATACTATATATTTGGTTTTAAAAATATGGAAACAACCATAGCATTTGATCATCTGTTTTGTTTTGTTTGTATGCGTGACCCCATTCTATCTTATTTTAATCTTATGTATCGGACAATCTCGAACAAATCCGATCCAGAAATATCCAGAACGGGATTTTGCCTCAAATTCTAAGCGTTTTGCGAAACGTGTACTTTTCCAAGAAGGAATTTTCGCTTGATCTCTATGGAGACTTAAGGCCATGGTGCAACAAGTCCATCAAGGGGCCAACGGAGTTCAGGGGAGCATGTTTGCGCAAGAGCATGACAATGGCAAGCAGATTTTAGACGCAGACCAAATCTTAAGCCAAAATATATAGCCAAACAAAAGATACAAAACTTGAGATGGGCCAATGAGAATTGCGCAAGAGTGCTACTATACGTCCTTTTTGCGAGCTTTGGTGGTCCCGTCCAGGAACAACATTCCCATTGCGCGCATGGATTAGGGCCATGCAACCTTGTTCACCAGCGGTAGAACCTCCATCGTGCGGATATCAAAGGGACATGTTGGGTGCGATGCTTTTTGGATCCAAAACGTGCCTTGTTTTGGCCCTGGGTGGTTTCTCGCCATGCGGAAGCAGTAGAGATGCAGGCAGCAGTTTGTTTTCCAGCATAAACACACGTTTCGGATGGCAAAACATTTGCTTCTGAGCAGCAAAGCAAACGTTCGCAACCCGGGAAAAGGTTTGATTTGTGGCTCAGAGGCCCCGTAGAAAGGAAACAAATGTTCCCTGAGCCAAACAAAAAAGGAATGATTTCCAGCTGTAAACAGAACTTTTTCTGCAACTTCTGTCAAAAGAACTCAAAACTTGAAACAAACTTCAGCCTCACTAGTTCTAAAACAGAACAGGGGACTGTGAGAGTGCAATTTTTCTGCACATGACTTGGAAAAGGAACACCAGAAGTTGACAGGGTAGAGAATGGTGTGAAGTGTAGCCCCTCACAGCAAGTTTTCGGTGCGGTCTCCATGAATGTTATCCTTTTTTTTCTCCAACAACGCAGCCACCTCCAAGCTAAGAAACTGGGCGAAGACGGCATAGGCGAATGCCATTTAATTTGAATGCAAGCATCACTCAATCAAAAGAACTCATGTAAAGGTGGCACAAAATTGAGCGGATTATTTTTTGCAGCAAATCAATGGCCATGAAGGATGAAATAGTTCGAGAAGGTTCGTGACGTTCGTGTCCTGATTACGCTGCCAAATTTTGTGATAGTTCCATAGAATTTGTTATCCACTCACTTCATGAGTCATCTTATCCCTAAATTGATTATATGTCATTCTATCCTAAGACTGATACTGGTTGGTGGTTTGGAACATTTTTTATTTTTCCATATATCATATATTGGCAATAATGATCCCAACTGACTAATATTTTCAGAGGGGTTGAAACCACCAACCAGGATACAGTACTCTTCCCTTCAGGAATCCAGGACTTATCCAAGGGCTTAAGCCACCGGTGACCCTTTGAGATTGGCCAGAGCTGAGGGTTCCGATCACTCTGATTGCCCTCAACTTCTGGGACATCGAACAGAACGACGACTTGCAAATCTTTTGGAACAGTGATGGGACGTCATTGGGCTTCAATGTGCTTCACGAATCAGTTACGTCCTGCTTGAGGGTGCTGTTTTTCCCGAGAGCGTCTGAGCGCAGGGTTCTTCCAATAGTGGGGGTCTGTAAAACATCTTCTCATCTTCACATCCTCTCATCTTCACATCTTCTCATCTTCACATCTTCTCATCTTCACATCTTCTCATCTTCACATCCTCTTCTCATCTTCACATCCTCTCATCTTCACATCTTCTCCTCTCATCTTCACATCTTCTCATCTTCGCATCTTCACATCTTCACATCTTCTCATCTTCACATCTTCTCATCTTCACATCTTCTCATCCTCCCATCTTCTCCTCATCTTCTCATCTTCACATCTTCTCACATCTTCTCACATCTTCTCACATCTTCTCACATCTTCTCACATCTTCTCACATCTTCTCACATCTTCACATCTTCTCACATCTTCTCACATCTTCTCACATCTTCTCACATCTTCTCACATCTTCTCACATCTTCTCACATCTTCTCACATCTTCTCACTTCTTCTCACATCTTCTCACATCTTCTCACATCTTCTCACATCTTCTCACATCTTCTCACATCTTCTCACATCTTCTCACATCTTCTCACATCTTCTCTCATCTTCTCACATCTTCTCACATCTTCTCACATCTTCTCACATCTTCTCATCTTCACATCTTCACATCTTCTCACATCTTCTCACATCTTCTCATCTTTACATCTCATCTCACACCTTCTCCTCTTGCCCTCTTGCCCTCTTGCCCTCTCCTTCTTTTCTATTTCTCTCTTGAAGGCGGGAGCAGGGGCAGTGCCAACGAGACGGCACGAAACGCAACCCTTTCGCACGAAATGAGGTTCGATCGTCAAAAACTGAGGTAAAATTGCGATTTCAACTTGTCCGGCGCAACCCTTTCGCACGAAATGAGGTTCGATCGCCAAAAACTGTGGTAAAATTGCGATTTCAAGTCGTCCGGCGCAACCCTTTCGCACGAAATGAGGTTCGATCGCCAAAAACTGACGTAAAATTGCGATTTCAACTTGTCCCGTGCAACCCTTTCGCACGAAATGAGGTTCGATCGCCAAAAACTGAGGTAAAATTGCGATTTCAAGTCGTCCGGCGCAACCCTTTCGCACGAAATGAGGTTCGATCGCCAAAAACTGAGGTAAAATTGCGATTTCGTGTTTCCGGTGAACCCTTTCGCACGAAATGAGGTTCGATCGGCAAAAACTGAGGTAAAATTGCGATTTCAACTTGTCCCGCGCGACCCTTTCGCACGTCCCTTTCGCACGAAATGAGGTTGGATCGCCAAAAACTGAAGTAAAATTGCGATGTGTGTAAAAGCGTCTGTGTGTAAAAGCGTCTGTGTGTAAAAGCGTCTGTGTGTAAAAGCGTCTGTGTGTAAAAGCGCCTGTGTGTAAAAGTCTCTGTGTGCAAAAGCATCTGTGTGTAAAAGCGTCTGTGTGTAAAAGAGTCTGTATGTAAAAGGGTCTGTGTGTAAAGCGTCTGTGTGTAAAAGGGTCTGTGTGTAAAGCGTCTGTGTGTAAAAGTGTTTGTGTGTAAAAGTGTTTGTGTAAAAGTGTTTGTGTGTAAAAGCCTCTGTGTGTAAATGTGTTTGTGTATCAAATGTGTCTGTGTGTAAAAAGCGTCTGTGTGTAAAAGCGTCTGTGTGTAAAAGCGTCTGTGTGTAAAAGTGTCTGTGTGTAAAAGCGTCTGTGTGTAAAAGTCTCTGTGTGTAAAAGTGTTTGTGTGTGTGTGTAAAAGCGTCTGTGTGTAAAAGCGTCTGTGTGTAAAAGCGTCTGTGTGCAAAAGCGTCTGTCTGTAAAAAGTTCTGTGCGTGAAAAACTTTTTGAAAGATACGATGCCAAAGATACGATGCCATATAATATTGTCTTGATACTACTCTTCTCGTCTGCCTGTAATACATCTTTAATATATTGTCTTGTAATATAGTGTCGCCATACTAACAGCAGAAGAAGACTCTGCTCCTCTACGCTCTCGGGCCATCCGTCGTCTAGTTTTTTCTTTTAAAGTGACGATTACGATGAGACAGAAACCACTAGCACTACATGTCCGGGGAAAATTGGTAAGAAGTGTTCTTGGTTTTGTTGGAGCCCTGATCGAATCCCCATCAGAGGGTTTAGCTACAGCGCGTGGTTGGAGTCCCTACATTGATTGGTGGTTGGATGACCGGAGCCCTTGGAAAGTGTTTGAGAATGACACGCATTATGCTATAATTTTTTCCCCATCCTCAATTATTTGGAAAAGCTGACCGGAAAAACATAACTCCTGCTGCGCTGCTATGGTTCCAAGCCTCTCCTAAAATGAAGACCTAGACCTGGTGTAGTGTAGCGCATGTGAGCAGGGCAAGCCCGCCTCTGGCAGTCCAAAGTGGTAGGTTGGAAGATCACAATTTCAAATACGCTATCATCAACCTAAGTGGGAAATCCATTATATAGAATTACATAGGTCAGACTGCCACATATCATGATTCATAGCTGTTTGGTACATGGCTCACAGATTTTCACATGGAAAAACATCTTTCAAGGCTTTTGCCACTGTTGCCACCTGTCCACATTTGTCGAAGTGCCCTATCGAATCAGGTTATTCCAAAACCAGTCAGTCCATTGACATCTCAGAGGGATTTCGAATGAACCGAGGGGATCACCAGCCACAAGGGGGCTGTGGCTGTATTCCGCAGTTTTTTTGGGTTAGGTCCTGATGTTTGTTGAACCCTACCCTTTGAAGTCATTTGAACTACTTTGAACCATTCAAAGTAGGGAGTCCAAATGTTGTCAAATCCCTTGGATTTCTCCAGGATGTTAGGACGAAATTCCGGTCCCAAGATCGCCATATTTTTTCAGGCCAGGCAATGCCTTTGCTCCTGGCACTGGTGGTGTGGATGGAACGGGTTCCGAGTTGTTTCTCAACAAGGAGAAGGCCTGTTTGCCGGTTTTGGACCCGGAAAGTCATGGCATGGCTGGTTGCGAAAAACCGTTGAGAGCCAGGTAAATCCAATCCCATAACATCTAGAGGTATTGGGTAGGTTTACCACATTTTTTTGGTGGTCAAACCATTCATGTAAAAAGCGATGAATTTTAACCACCGATCTCATGTCAGGATCATCTTTAAAAAAGTGGGATGATGATCCGAGCTGACTGTCCTTTGTCTTTTTCAGAGATGCTGAAACCAGCAAAGCGTTTTCTATTTGCAACATTGGATGACACATCAGAAGAAAGCGTACTTTTTTTGGGGATGGGTCAACAGTGTCAACACCTATGAAATTACAATATGTCTGAGGATTTATTCACATCCATTAACAGTAACAAGACAATTATATATTCACTATATTTATATTCAACTATTACAATCTTATTCAACTATATATTCACATCCATTAACAAGATATTTTAAGGTACCATCCGGCTGCCCGGGATTGAAATCTTGAGGTGTCCCAAAAAGTTGGCAACTTGCTGGGAAATTATGTGCATATGCAAGTCACATATATGCAAATCGTAGAACAATCCGCATACGCATGGTAAATGTATATGTAATATTGCCAGCTTGCGCTTTTTGTTCACATTGATCCGTTGAAACCCCATGGCATTTGACATCTCAAGAATCCAGTGGGCTAGTTGTTCCGTGGGAGCTGTTCATGGTCCCGGGTCACGTGGCGGCTGGCTTGGTGGTAGTATCCCATTTGATTAGATCATTCTTTGAGGACTCTCTGAAAGATCAGCTTAAACACGAGTTGTCTGAACTGAGAGTGGAGGTCCATCGAACCAGAACCTTAGTCGGTGATTACAACAGGGTGTTGGAAGGTTGTGAAGCTGACTTGAATAGGCGACGATTCTATTTTGATTTGGTTTGCACATCAAATATCTGTTTTGCCCTGGTCTGCATTGGCATTTGGTTGTGGTATAATTGGACGAACCGGACTATCAAAAGGGCACCACCGGAGGACAGCGATTTTGAGCTGCCAGCATTGACTGCACCGGAAGTGAGTGTGAAGTCAGGCCCTACCAGGCCGTCTGACTTGGCTAAACGGCGTGGCTTGTGACGTGAGACATGGAACGGACTCTCAATATACCGGAGCCTCAAGTGCTAGTTCACTTTCCAGGCGATCCCAATGGCCTCAACTACCATCACAGAGTTCTCCTCCACAAGATTTCCCCAGGGAAGTGGGTCACTTTGACTCCAGATTTGGACTTAGAGATTCATGACCTTAATGTTCGACGGCATGTCGTTTTGGGTCGGCATAGTGGTTTCCCCGATCAATACGTTGATGAAGCTTATGTGTTTGAGGAGATCAGTCGAAATGAACTGGAACGACAAAAGCGATTGGCCAAAACCATGGGTTCAATTTTGGACGATGGTGAGATCGCAGATGTTGCTGCTTCGCAGTGGGTCGTGGCTGACCCCTCCTCCAGCCGTTTTGGAAAATCCCTGCCGTTTGAGCTTGTCGGTGACATTTCTGGCATCGGCACTTACGGGGTTGTTCAATGGGACGGAGAGGTTGAATATGTCCGTGAGATGAACATTGATGATATCTCTGGTTTTGTTGATGAGAGAAAAGAGAGTCTTGGTGACCTTCGCACATTGGGTGACCATCGTGATGGAGCTGGAAAAAGGTATTTGGGGTTCAAGGATGCCTTGAACCTTCTTAGGGAGACCAAGTTTGAAGACTGGCCTTTTCTGGGACCGCGTGCAGTCCGTGAGTACCTGCATGCTATCAGGGATGGACCAGGTGACCTTGCAACATACCACCTGTCATGGGTCCGATCTTCTGGTGTAGTGGCTGGGAGTGCTATCGTGCATGAGCATCATTCACTTTGTGAGGCTTTGCGATTGGCGTTGAGCAAGGATCAGATTGATGTTTCCAACCTTGCTTCCTTTGAACATTTGACCAGAAGATTGCTGACTTTGGAGATTGCAGTCGCCAGATCCCCTGGTAGTCCAGATTTTACTGGCCTTGAAGTGGTTGCCGAGGCCCCTGTTGCTGCCACTGGGCAAGCTTATGTGTCGTCTATGTCATCCTGGATCACTGAGAAGTTGAAGGAGAAGGCGAACATTCAGAAACAGAGTCGTCTCTTCAAGGAAGAATTCTTGAAGAAGACTGGGAAGGGTGTGGACGATGATGACAAGTCTAAGAAATGGAAAAAGCAGAAGGGCAAGGGTGGCAAATCAAGTGGCGGAGCCGACGGCTCCGCGGCGACTTAGTCTGAAACGAGGCTCCTGGTTGGGTGGTGTTGCTGCAGTGCCAGCCAGCTTGTTTTTCAATTTTTGTGCAGCATGGATGGGAACAGACGTTCTCACGGTGATATCTTTCCTCTCCCTTTCAAGACCTTGGAGGCCTCTGTTTGTGAGAGGGGAGTCTCTTTTCCACACCGAGCATTTTGGATCAGCCAGACACTGAACAAGCTTGGTTTGCAAAGTCCGAATTCGTATTCTCAGTCAGTTTTGAGCTCACGACTCCCTCTGAACTCCACTCAGCAATGTGTTTGCGACAGGGTGGAACAGTCCTTAGCTATGCATGGTGGGCCGCCAGATGGGCTCACCTGTGAGAAAGCTCTTGAGACTTTGAAAGGGGTCAAGACCGGCTATGATGGGGTCCCCAGCAATTTAGCGCCTTTTGATTCATCTAAACTGAAGATTTTGGCGACTTCAGTGGCACCCCAGCACATCAAGCAATTTTTGCCGCCTGAAGCACGTAAACTTGTGACCAGCCCGCAAGATTTTGTGTTGAAGCCTCCCTCTGCAGAGCAGCCTGGCTTCAGGCCATACTGGGATCCGGTGCTGAGGTATAATCCTAAGAAACGATTAGGTTTCATCCTTGATCTTTTTAAAGCTGGTTTACTTGTTCTGCGTCCTGCAGTGGCCTCACATGTAGGTGTTTTCTTTGTAAAGAAAAAGTCACCAGATGCTATCAGAATGGTCATTGACTGTCGTGGAACCAATGAGCTTTGCCAAGACCCTCCCACGACTAGACTAGGATCTGCTAGGTGTTATTCTGATTTGAGATTGGAGCGAGATGATGATCAGTCGGAATCGCTGGCTTGGGGTCGTGAAGCTGATGTCAATGACTGTTTTTATCGATTCTCAATCCCTGAACTTGCACACTACTTTGGCATTAATCATCCACTTTCCGCACGTGAGTGGCGTCAGCATGGACTTGAGTTTGACACCATCTATGATCCACACCTTCGACATGACATTGTAGTTGACGATGACACACCACTTTATCCCTGCTTCCGTGCAGTCCCTATGGGTTGGAACTGGGCTCTTTTCCTATGTCACGAAGCTGTCCTGGAGATTGCCCAGCGAGGTGCGCCCTGGGAAGATGGTGTGCTACGGGAGAAACGTGTCACACCACAACTCACGGAGTTTCGGACAATTCTAGGTGTGTATGTTGACAATATCACGATTCTAGGGAAATGCAAAACAGATGTGGAACACAGATGTCGGCTGCTGGAGAAAGCTTTTGCCGACGCCCAGATTCCCATCACCTGGAGTCAACAATCGGCCGTCGAGAGGCTTGAGAGCGTTGGATGTGTGTTGGACTTGAAGAATGGAGTCATTCACAACAAACCGCATCGTGTGTGGAAATTTGCACTAGCTACGGGGGCTCTGCTCAAACGAAGGAAACTGTCATCAGAGGTCTTGCAGGTTTGGACAGGCCATTTCACTTCACTTTGCTCCATTGCGCCCTGGGGACTTGCTGCATTGCAACAGGTGTACAGGTTCATCCAGAAGTCCAACGGAAAGCGGCTTGAAGTGTGGCCCTCAGTTAGGGCGGAGCTCAAGATGGCTTCCTCTCTGGCTTGGCTTACCTGGCGTAACTTATCGGCTCCTATTATGAAAACAGTAGAGACTGGGGATGCATCAACCTCTGGCTATGCACTGATGGCTTGCTATCCTGATGAACAACTAACTTGGCAGTCAATGCGTGTGCATGAGAAGTGGAGGTTTATTTCCATGCCTGCTGGCTTGAAGGATGCCGCCATAAAACCAGACCTTGAACAGTTTTCCCTTTTGTTGAGTGACCTTCTAAAACCAGTGCATCATGATGACCAAGATGAGACCTCAGAAACGATTGGATACGTGCGACACTCCAAGGCAGCGGCAGTATCCACTGAGTACGGGCAGCAAGTGTTGAACTCTCTGCGGGAAGGATCCATGTTGAAAACTAGTGCCGCACGAGCACAGGTTCATGCAAAGCCTTCAAGACGTTTTGATTTGGAAATTCCCGCATTGGTTCAACCTCTGGATGACTATTTTGCTGACAGTAGCAAGTATAGGTTGCTCTGGGCTCGCCGTTGGAAGTATGTAGATGAGAACATTCAGATGAAGGAAGGTAGAGTTGCACTTTCGTCGCTGAAGAGGTCTTCCAGAGTTTCATCACTTCATGGATATAGGAAGCTTACAGTTAGTGATAACCTTGGGGTAGTCTGTGCTTTTAGTAAGGGTAGATCCTCCAATGATAAGCTGAATGGATTGTGTCGACAGTCGGCCAGCATTCAATTTGCAACCGGTATTGTTCGGCACTTGCGGCGCATTGAGACCACTCGTAATGTAGCTGATGACCCATCTCGAAACCATGAACCCAATAGGAGCCAGAAGGTTTCCAAACCGGCTAGCCACAGAGGACTGAGAGCAGTCCGTTTCTGCGAGCGGGAGTTGATTGGCGATGATAGCTCAAGGGAAGTCAGTGCACCCAGCAAGCCTTCAATTCCCCTACAAAGACACGCTTCTGTTTTTCCTGTTTGTCGTGGTAAAGTCTTTTTGGAATTTTTTTCAGGTGGTGGAACACTCACCAAAGCCGTCAGTGATGGGGGTATGTCAGTGGTTGAGCCAATCGACTATTTGAACGGGCCTCACTGTGATGTCCGTCGCAAAGCCACTCAAGACCTCATCATGTCATGGTTGAAAAAGGGTGTTTTTGGATTTGTCCATTTGGGTACGCCTTGCACTATTTGGTCCCAAGCTAGACATGGTGTCAAAGAATCTCACCAGACGCGTTGCAAAGAAGAGGATGGCCTTGAGATGGCTCTGTTTTCAGCTAAAATCATTTCATTATGCCAAAAGATGAGGATCCCTTTTGCTCTTGAGAACCCTGGCAGATCACGTTTGTTTGGGTTTGAACCCCTACTCAGAGCAGTGCATTCCGGTGAACACTGGTTCGTCAATTTCGACATGTGTCAATACGGTGAACCTTGGAAGAAAAACACCACAATTGTGACTTCTTTTCAGCCGTTGTCTCAACTTGCTAGATCATGCAATCACCATTCTCTCATGAAGTGTGGCTCAAAGGCAAGGTCCAGGTCAAGAAACCAGATGGGTCGGCAAGGTATGTCAATAGAACTGCTCTTGCGGGTGCATATCCCAGACAACTGGTCGTTGCATATTCTAAGATATTAAGCCAACACCTGGACTTGTACTCAGATGAGCCTGCCACAATCCAAGCTACTTGGAGCTCTGCGCTCCGGAGTGTTGTCCACCGGAAAGTTGCGAACACCATGCTCCGAAGGGACAGGTTCCAAGTTGAAAGCTCTGACCAAAAGCTCACTCTGCTTGCCGCCTCAGGAGATCGTGAGAAGTTCATTGACTTCATCGCACTTGGCAGGCCGAAAGAGGAAGCGTGGGAAGGGCTCAAAAAGCGAAAAAGTAAGCAGTGAAACAAAGCCATCAAGATACGATGCCTTGATGCGAACAATTCGCCCTGAACGCTTGTTGAGGGTTAAACGCATCAAACAGAAAACTCTGTTGACTTATGCTGACCATGTTGAAGATTTTCTGAAGTGGTGCTCAACACACAAGCGGTCCTACAAGACTTTGAGACAAGCTGATGTGAGTATGGCAACCTATTTCAACATGCTCTTTGACGACGGTTCAGCACAGAACATGGCATCTTACACATTGTTTGGCTGGATAACTTTGAGGGTGGTCCCCAATGGGCCAGAGAGAGACCTTCTGCCTTTGTCACTTGCGGCTTTGACGGCATGGCGCAGTAGCTCACCTTCCAAATCTCGAGTTGGTGTCCCTCCGCAGGTCATTTACTGTTTTGCTCAGTATTGCATTTCTCAGGACCATGTTGATGCAGCTGCTGCAGTGTTACTACAATATGACCTATACGTGAGACCTTCAGAGATTTTAGGGGTTCGCGGTGTAGACATTGTCCCGCCAGTTTCTACATTGACTTCATTTTGGGGTGTCATTTTCGGCAACTCTGACTTTGGAGAGCCAACAAAATCTGGTGCTTATGACGATGTCGTCCTGGCTGACTCCACCCACAGAACGTATGCATGCACTGTTTTGAAGCATATCTACAAAAAGTGTAAGCAATCGCCAAAATGCATTTTCCCTCGTCTAACGCTGTCTGTCTATGAGGGCTTGTTTCGGGATTTTAGCAAACTTCACAAGTTGGCTCCACAAGTGTTTTCTCCACATGTGATACGGCACAGTGGGCCGAGTTTTGATGTGATGCATTCTCACCGTGACATAGCTGCAATCCAGTCACGTGGACGTTGGGCCTCAGCAGCGTCAGTGGCGAGGTATAAGAAACCAGGTAGGCTGTTGCTTCAGGCTTCACAGTTACCCCCAGCATTGAAGTATTATAATAGCAAGACCTTGAACACAGCTCTGACCTCGATCTTGAGCCATCCATGGGCTTTGCACCAGTAATCCTCTTTGTTGTTCGGTGATTGGCAGAGAAGCTTGAACAGTGGCAAAAATCTGGATCGCACTTGGGTATCGAAACCTTTGAACGCAATCCAAACCCATTTCAAACCTTGGTGCTGCATGATTTGATGTGTTGTGGTGCTGTCTTGCGACAGCTTTGGTCAACGCTGGATGATGCTTTAACCTTGAGCGAAAAACACAGATTCATGAGCTGCTGGGTTGGACAGGAGGTTGTGGAACAATTGTCAGCTTGCGCTTTTTGTTCACATTGATCCGTTGAAACCCCATGGCATTTGACATCTCAAGAATCCAGTGGGCCCACCCACCCCCAGCCTGGGGGGCAGAGAAGCTTGAACAGTGGCAAAAATCTGGATCGCACTTGGGTATCGAAACCTTTGAACGCAATCCAAACCCATTTCAAACCTTGGTGCTGCATGATTTGATGTGTTGTGGTGCTGTCTTGCGACAGCTTTGGTCAACGCTGGATGATGCTTTAACCTTGAGCGAAAAACACAGATTCATGAGCTGCTGGGTTGGACAGGAGGTTGTGGAACAATATATATATACAATATATATTATATTTAGTACATTCATAAAATACTATGCAAAGTATATATACATATACAATATATATATATACTATGCAAAGTATATCTACAATATATATACACTAAATAAACTATATATTATACATAATATATATATACATATACTATATATAGTACCAGTAGTACCGCACAAGGCGGTGGCGGAAGTTTCAAAAATAGGAAACCTATAGGAGAGCTTGGTTGTTGTGAATCAGGGATGGCAGAGCGAAGCCACTGATGGATTGAAAGGTGCTTGACCTCTCTCACTCTTTCTCTCTCTTTCTCTCACTATCTACCTACCTACCTACCTACCAATCTATCTATCTCTCTATGTATCTATCTATCTCTCCATGTATCGATCCATGTATCTATCGATGTATCTATCTATCTATCTATCTATCTGTCTGTCTGTCTGTCTGTCTATCGATCTGTCTGTCTTTCTGTCTGTCTATCTGTCTAGCCATCTATCTATCTATGTCATCTACCCAGCTGGCCTCTCTCTCTCTCTCTCTTTTTCATCTAATTACCTATCTATCTATCTATCTATCTACCTACCTGTCTATCTCTCTCTCCCTTTCATCTGTCTATCTGTCTAGCTGTCTACCTGTCTATCTGTGTTGCAGTGTCATTCAGTGTAATGTAGTGTGGTGTAGTGTAATTTAGTGTAGTGGAGTGTACTGGAGTGTAATGTACTGTAATGTAGTGTGACTTCGAAGTGTGCTTCGCGCCACAACGGCGTACACTTTTTCAACATCTGAACCTCCAAAAATGGTCCGAACCCCTAGTGTTTTGTACATTTTAACTTGGAAATGTGCTTCGCGCCACAACGGCGTGCACTTTTTCGACATCTGAACTTCCAAAAGTGGTCCGGAGCTGAGGTGTTTTGTACATTTTGACTTGGAAATGTGCTTCGCGCCACAACGGCGTGCACTTTTTCGACATCGCAACTTCCAAAAGTGGTCCTGACCTGAGGTGTTTTGTACATTTGGACTTGGAAATGTGCTTCGCGCCACAACGGCGTGCACTTTTTTGACATCTCAACTTCCAAAAGTGGTCCGAGAATGGTGTGCTTTGTACATTTTGACTTCGAAATGTGCTTCGCGCCACAACGGCGTGCACTTTTTCGACATCGCAACTTCTAAAAGTGCTCCGAAGCTGAGGTGTTTTGCACATTTTGACTTGGAAATGTGCTTCGCGCCACAACGGCGTGCACTTTTTCGACATCTCAACTGCCAAAAGTGGTCCGAGAATGGTGTGCTTTGTACATTTTGACTTCGAAATGTGCTTCGCGCCACAACGGCGTGCAATTTTTCATCTCTCATCTGGCCAGCTGGCTCCGCACCCGCCGCTTTAGCGAGCCTACTTTTTGACCCTCCGGAGCCACAAATCATTGGAAAAACACAGTGTTTCGCGACTTTCCTACCTTTTCGCGCATCTGCATCTTCTGTCTTCTTACTCTTTCTCTTCTACTCTTCTTGCTTCTAATCTTTCTCTTCTCTCTGCCTCTTCCCTGCTCTGCTTTTCATCTCTCCATATTGTCGGAAGTTTGACTTCTAAACTTCCTTCGATTATCCTGTATATATACTATATAAATAGTATAATACTATATATATACACTATATTTGCTATATATATATACTATATATACTATATATATACTCTATATAGATACTATATATATACTATATATATACTATATATATATACTATATATATACTATATATATATACTATATATATACTATATATATATACTATATATATATACTATATATATACTATATATATACTATATATATACTATATATATATATATACTATATATATACTATATATATACTATATATATACTATATATATACTATATATATATACACTATATATACTATATATTTACACTATATATACTGTATATACTATATATACTATATACATACTCTATGTATACTATATATATACACTCTATGTATACTATATATACACACTATATATATATATATACACTATATATAAATACTATATAAATACTATATACATACTATTTATAAATACTATATATATATACTATATATACACACTATATATACTTTATATATATATATACACACTACATATATATATACTATATACACACAATATATATATACACCATATATACACACTATATATATATACTATATATATATACTATGTATTTACTATATATATACTATATATGTACACTATATTTATATACTATATATATACTATATATATATACACACTATATATATATACTATATATATATATATACACTATATATATACTATATATATATATATATACTATATCTATACTATATGTATATACTATATATATACTATATATATACTATATATATACTATATATATATATACTATATATATACTATATATATACTATATATATACTATATATACTAAATATATACTATATATGCTATATATATACTATATCTATACTATATATATACTATATATGTATACTATATATACTCTATATATATATAATATATATATAATATATATATAATATATATATAATATATATATAATATATATATAATATATATATAATATATATATACACTAAATATACTATATAGATACTGTATAAATACACTATATATACACTATATATATACTATATATATACTATATATATATATATACTATATATATATACTATATATATATATACTATATATATACTATATATATATACTCTATATACATATATACTATATATACACACCACATATATTGCATATATATATATACATAGCATATATGTAGTATATATTTATATATTGTGTATATATAGTATACACATAGTGTGAATATATTTATATATAGTGTATATATATATAAGTAGTGTATATATATATACTATATATATACTATATATTTACTATATATATACTATAAATATATTTTATTTACTATATACATACTATATATACACTGTATATAGAGTATATATATATATACGCTATATATACTGTATATAGATAATATATATATATACACACTACAATATATATACTATATATACACACTAAATAGTTTATATATAAAGTATATATACATATACTTTCTCGATATATATACTCTATATTAAAAACTATATATAAACTATATATAAACTATATATAAACTATACATAAACTATATAAAAACTATATATACACTATATATAAACTATATATAAACTATATATTAATATATATAAACTATATATATATACTATATAGTATATGTATGTGATATATATGTATATATGTATGTTGTTATTTTTTATATATGTACATATTATATATGTATATGATATATAGGTATATGATATATATGTATGTACTACATATGTAAATACTATATATACTATATATATAGATACGATATATAGATCCTAAATATAGATACTACATATAGATACCATATATATATATATTATATCACTATATGTATATATATATATGTTGTTTCCACTTTGAACATGTGTCTAGGAGGTTTTTTTAAGGCGTCAAATCATAGGCAACCGCAAGAATGTGTCCTTGCCAGCGCTTTGCCTCGCTGTTTGGAATCACAAAAGGCTGGTCGTTTTTTTTTGGAATCATCAAACAATAGGGTTTATTTGGGTATAGATCCAATAGGAGATTATATTAATCCAATAGTTGGGGATTAAGCCCAATATAAATTATATACCCTCTGATAATTGAACATAGCTATTGAAAATGGCCCATAGAAATAGTTCATTTACCTATTAAAGATGGTGATTTTCCAGTTTGCCATGTTAGTCTACCGGGTGTGTTTTGGGGTCAATGATTTTAACCCATAGCCATGTATGGCATAGCCGCACGTAGCGTATCCTAAGCCACGCCGTTTCAGACGACTGCGTGAGTTACACTAAGCGTGGGCAATGTTACAACGATTGACCTAGTGAATCTGATCAGATGAAGTGAATGCAATCGATTTAGTCATTAAGGTCACCCATTTGAGATGCAGTTGAGGGACTGACTGGGTCAAAGCGCCACTCTAGTCGTTGCCACCACCCAGTGGTTTACCCCGTACCAGTGGGATATGAGATCCAAACTTTGTACCAAATCCAATGCTTGAAACATACTCCTAGGGTGTTCAGCTTTTCCTTGTGCCGGTGCGTGGATGTTGCGGACATGTATAGTGATGGGGAAGTGAGCCCAGCCATTGCGGTTAAATATGTTTGAATCATATTGAATCATCATCTTCCCAATTTAAACAGTATTGAAACATTATGATTGTGGGGGGGTATATACCCTGTGATTCCATGCCACAAAATATGCAAATTGTGCGAATGACCCAGGAATTTGACTACGTTTGTAAAAACCTCACATTTTGAGATCGTTTGATTGTAGCCCATTGATGGCCATCAAATGACTGTAATTTGGAAGAGTCATTTGATGGGGTACTCTTTAAGAGGTTCCAATTTCAAAGCGTGACAAAACCGTGACAGATCGTAGCGGGCCTACTATTTTCCATTAAAAATCGAGACGTTTGACAGCCCGTGACAGCCCGTGACGGGGCCCCTTAATGCGCAAAGCGCCACCAAAATAGGGCACCCGCAAATGACATGAAAAAAACACATCGGATGGCATCGGGGTGCCAAAAAAACAATCTACATCAACAAATGACATGAAATAAGTGCAATGGAGGATCTCTAAGGATATAATACACCCCATTTTTAGGTCAGCCTGTCACCACTGGTTTTCAGCTTCGCAGTTGACGCCAGGTCACCACGTGGTCCTTGAGATTCACAGCTTCTGGTGGTGTGAACGGCGTGAGGCTGGAGATGGCAGGGCTTCTCCCGTTGGATGATAGTCATGTGATCAGTGGCCAAAGCCCTGTTGGTTGGTTGATGATTAGTTCGGGGATTATATCAACCAACAGGGATTATATTGGTTAATATATCGGTTAATATTGGCTAATATTGGGGATTATATTAATATATTAATGTTGGGTATTGGTTAATTATATTAACTATACCCAATATATGATGTGACAAATCCCCTTCATATTTTTGGGAGTATCATAATCCATGATCGGAAATCCGTTCTTCACCAACCAGTAGAAGGGACAAAAGGGACGACACAGGGTTTTGAACACTGTTCCTTTTTCAACTGCAGACTGGTGAATGGGGGATTCAGTCGACCTCGAGTCATAACACGTGGCAGATCTACACCAAGCTCCAGGAATACGATATGTATCAAACATGTCGATCTTGGGCTGCCTATTTGCTGCAGTTGATACGTTTGGTTCTTCCTGATTACAAGGCGGAGCACAACAGACCAAGCAATAGCAAATTTACATGTTGGGCTATGGGTGTGAGGATGCGGATTGCGCCAGATGCAGATGCTCTTGTTCATTCCTGGTTGCAGTCGAAACTTGGCCACCGTCAAATCACCAAGGTCACCCAGCTCCAACAATTACCGGTCGCCCTGACCGAAACGCCAGTGGTCGAAAAGGTAGGCACTGTTGGCCTCCATCGCTATTGGCCTAACTAAGCTGTGCCGTAAGGCTTCTCAGTGCAGCAAGAAGTCTGCCACTGGCCGACTGCTTGTGACGGTTGTCAAGAAGGTGCGTCAAAAAGGGTTTTGAACACTGCTCAATTTGGGATAGTTTATTGTTGGGTTTACCTCATTAATGAACTTAAAACGGGGTCCATTTCGAATTTAAAGGCTTAAGTCTCGAAATTGATGTGATGCATGAAAAACTGTGCATGCAAAGTTTGTGCAAAGTTAACCTATAGATGTCTAGATACGGATGTACACTAAGAAGTGCAGAGTCGACCAGACCAGGAAAACTTCTAGCTAACATTAAGTGCAAATGATTTGGCTGTCAGCCGGGATATGCATTTCTGAATTGTCTGAATCGTAAGCCAAAAAGGATAGAAAAGTTGGAAACCTGGAATTATGAGATAAATGTCATCTATCCTGGAAATACTTTTTCTATCTTTTTGGAGGTTACTATATCGTTGTTTGAGTTGAGAATGTTGAGAAACCGATTGGTCGGGGATTCTCCCGGCATGTCCCGGCTCCGGGTTTGATTCAAAAATAGGATGCCGACCCACACATAGTCAATTTATCAGGACTTCACAATCTCCAGACCATAAAATTTCATGAATATCCTATATATCTAAAGATGGTGAAGTATCTAGATATGAACCATATATATATACATTATATACCATCTAGATATTTCACCATCTCCTTCATCATGAATCTTGAACCATCTTCATCTCCCATATATCTAAAGATGAAGTATCCCCAAACTTGCAATGTAAATGGGAAACATGATCATGATCCGTTTCCTTACATGCGAGGTGAGGGTCGATTTTAACAGAGCTTCCCGCACACACACACACACATACCCACGCACGCACACTCACACACCTACACATTGGATCGGTTTTGGAAATTGGAGCTGGTTCCAAATTGGTTCGATCGAATTGTGCGTAATTTGTTCTGCACGGTTTTAACTTAAAAGATTTGGCAAATCCTACCTGGTAGAGGATGTCCGGCAATTCCTCGAAGACCGAGTTGAGGTTGCAAAAGAAGCTCCATTAGCATCCAAGCTCGAAGGTAATAATGCAGCTGAAGCATGAATGAAATCAGAACTCTCCATTGAGAAAATGTATGGATATGTCTGTATGTATATGTTTGCGTGTGTGACCACCAGCTGCGACCACTGCGCCCAGGTGCATCGCTAGCAAATACGTTTTCATGACAAACTGGAAGGGTCTTCGTTGGCCCAAGCCTTCCAGAATGTTCTTGGGCCCCCTGAATCGTTGTATGGAAATGTGTAATCGACAGTGCTCTGTGTTAGAAGGGTGTACACACAAACACAAAGACACACACGCAAACACACACGCCCCACTTGGGGGCCAGGCTTGCTATGGCAATGATGAATGCATATTCCTTGTAGTATGTTGAAAGTTGCTATCCTGCGAACCTCCAATATACAGAAAGACGGTCACAGATAGAATGTTAGATAGAAGGGCAGAAAAAATGCCGAAAAGAATGCCTAAAAGAATGCCCGAAAGAATGTCAGATAGAAGGCCAGGTAAAATGCCAGAAAAGGTGTGAGATAGATAGACAGATAGAACGCCACAGAGAATGCCAAATAGAATGCCAGGTAGAAGGTCAGATAGAATGTCAGAATATGTCAGAATATGTCAGATAGATAGATAGATGGATGGATGGATGGATGGATGGATGGATGGATAGATAGATAGATAGGTAGGTAAATAGATACATCGATAGATAGATGGATAGATAGATACATCGATAGATAGATAGATAGATGGAATGCCACAGAGAATGCCAGATAGAATGTCAGATAGAATGCCAGAGAATATGTCACATGGAATGCCAAATAGAATGCCAGATAGAATGTCAAAAGGAATGCCGGGTAGAAGGTCAGAACCGGATAGAAGGTCAGAAAGAATGCCAGATGATCAGGGTCCAAAACATCTCTTCATGTGCTTAGTAAAACTTGTGTCATATGTGTGTCCAGCGTAAGCAAAGCCCTGGGATTCGTAGTGTCAGATAGTACGTCAGAAAGAAGGTCTGATGGAGTGCCAGAATATATGTCAGAAAAAATGCCAGAGAGAATAGTATGTCAGATAGAATGTCAGACAGACTGTCAGATAGAATTCCAGATAGAATGCCAGATAAAATGTCAGAGGGAATGTCAAGATATAGGTGGGTATCACGGGATGTAAAATTATTTGGATATCGGAAATTGATAGCTATCTCCATGTTCAAAACGTCGTACCGCAGGTATTGCGGAACGACCACCACAACGACACCAGGACTGGGAACCAATGACATTTCAACCTTGGTGTGGATTTTCATTGCCACTTTGTATTTTTGGGACGGGTTGAAACTACCACTTGTACAAAGTCGTGATTTTGAACCTGACTTATTCTTCTGCCTGACCTTTTTTGAGCAGGTTTGAGGCAAAAAACCATATCGCCAGCTGCTTTGGCATCCCTTTCATCGTAGAAAGAACCTGCTACATGCGTGTGGACCACCATTTTCGAGGAAAAGTCGGGAAATGTAAATTGCCCCATGAATGACACATGATTATGGATTCTTACATGATTGTAGGTTTAGTTTGCGTGATAGTATATAGCGTAGTCAACAAATGGACATAGATAATTCCATCTTTACTAAACCCAGAACAATTTTCCCACAACACAATATTCTGGTTAAACATCACAAAATCCATGACTTCACAATGTCAGGTCACGAACTCTTCAAGGGAAAAGGTTAAATGATTAACGACTTCGCAGCGACGTCACTGGAGTTAGTTTTCAGGTCTCGGTCCTGGCAGGGTTGAGGTCCCCCAAAGGTGAAAGGCCTTCTTTCAGGTTGGTGAATTCATGTAATTTTCCAGAAATATCATTGGTTGAATAATTCTGAATACCTGAAATTATTGGGATTATATATATATATATATATACATATATATATATATTATCAGGATTATATATAACCCCCCCATTGCATCTAGGGGCAAAACGCGTTTTTCTCCCCGCGGTAGGAGGTGACGTGACTGGCGATCCACACATCAGGACTTTGGATCCTCGGAGCCGACTGGTGCTTGGTGGGTGAAATCTGGCTGGGTCTCGAAATTCTATAGCCTGAGATCCCAGTGATTTATCACACACACATAATATATATATATATATCTATTTAACTTAATATTATATTACATTGCCATTTTTTAGACATTTTTTTAAAGTTGCCAGTCGGGGATCTCACTTTTACCCATCTCTCTTGGCTCACCCTTGGTGGGATGAAACTTTAAGCAGCCAAAAACTGTGGAATTTGCTGATTGGATTGGTCAATGAAGCACTTTTCATGATGTGGATTGATTTGTTCAATTTTGCATTGACCAATTATTTTTTTGCATGCAACGTTTGGTTCTCTGATTTGCGTTGGTCAATGAAGCTGAGAGGAGTGGTATTGGAAACGAAGCCACTGATGGATGAGATGAGGTAAATGAAATGGATGAAACTGATGAAGTCAATGACAGATGAGGATCAAAGAATTCAGTGTCAGCCCCCAGACTTCTTCAATGGATGGTCATTCCATGTCATTCCCAGATTTTTTTTTTGGGGTTCTTTATACCCACTACCCTCTGGTAAACTAACATAACTATGGAAAATCACAATTTTTCATGGGAAAATCCACTTTCTATGGCCATTTTCAATAGCTATGTTAGGTTCCCATGAGTTCCTGACCCCATTCAACGAACTCACTGGCGACCCAGGATGGAAATCACTACCTGCTGCTGAACCAGGGCACTTTCTCGCTGTGGCGCTTCTCTGGACAGGCGAATGCCGCTTGGTGAGATCCATTCATCCAGGAATTTGGAGGATTTGATGACATACCCTCTGGTTATGACTAACAGTTCGCCATGGTTTTTCGACGGCCCTAATTGAAATAGATGGTTTACCGAACTTAAAAATGGTGGAATTTTCCATGGCTATGTTAAATAACCAGATGGTAGATGTCCTGTTTCCACTGGGTACTTGATAGGTTGGATTCCTCCTATTCAACCAGTCGATGTCGATGATAAATAAGAAAAAAAGCAAACCGGCCCCCCTAGTTTTTCCTAAAACGACACTATTGCTTGATGAACGAATGCACTGTTCCATTTGAAGATGGATGGTGTTTTTTTTAATGTTTTTTTTTGGTTTTGGAGACCGCAGATGGACTTGTCATTTTGATTCATGTTGAGTGTTTACCATTGCACATTTTAAGTAGCCAACAGCTCCAAACCTCGACGGATAGGAGCCCAAAGACCTTGAATTTTAGGTTACATTTCCCAACCAACAAAAAACAAGGAAAAAACACAGGAGGACCCAGGTCCGCGTGATCTGAGGTGGATTGGCAGATCTATACCCGCTACAGTGGCCACCAATCCTTTACCAAGGGCCTGCTGTTGGTGGATCAGTCAGCAAAGCGCTTCCGCCGAGCCCTAGAGATCACTGCCAAGGATGTTTTAGGGATGCATCCCAGGGGCCGCCAGGGGATGATATCACCACCGTTGTGGGGTCCCCAAGAAAACGCCGTTCTTCTTCTTTTTGATGCCTCACATTATTTCTGGGATTCTCGGATTGATGATTGTTTTGAGGGGTTCAATTTTTTAGGCAGATATGTCCACAGTGGATGCCCCGAAGTGTTCAGATCGCATCCCGCAAGAATTTCCCGGCGGCAGGATTGCAAGTGGCGGACAAGAACCGAGGGCAACGAATGGGTCGCCAGGGGATTTGCTCAGAAACAATTTATTATTTCATTGCTGTTTGTTTTGCTGCTGATGGTTTCATTTGTTTTATTTTTTGTTGCCGTTGATGGACCCAAAGAGCCCTCAAATGTGTAGATTCTCAACAGGTTTCTTGACCTATGTCCCCTATGAAAACGAAAGAGAAACTTGAACATGGAGTCCATGAAATCAACATTGGACGTAGGAACTTATTCTTGGGGTGCGCTGTAGACTTCCAAGGTTGCTGTTTTGGATATTTTTCACATTGTCTCCAACAATTGGGCATATTTCCGCCATTGTTGGTTGCCTCCGCATCTCAATATGTGTGGTTTTGTTGGTCATGTCCACTAATTTTGGGGTGCAAAAACACTCAGCAGTGGAATTATCACCCCAAAATAGGAGATAAACCAGCTACTTGTAGGTTCTTAGGATCTTGTGACCGGAGATTTTTCAAATTTTATTTTTCGGATAGCTCATCTGCAATGATGCTTCTAGCCCTGCCGTGATGATGCTGCCATGAGTGGTGGATGAGTTCTGCTGAAATCATCACAACAGTCCAAAAATAGTGCACCCCTCCACTGGTGCATCATTTTCCCTATGGCCCTATGAATTGATTGCCATATTTGGGGGCTAATTCCCCCGACACCAAAATCCGGGTGATGCCTGAGGAAGTGGTACAGCACCCTGAACTTTTCAGTGGGGAGGGCACGGCATTGAACCTCACTAGGCATCACCTGAGGCCTGGAAAATGGGGTCATATCGGGTCCGCCTGTGGTGAGAACCGGGAAGATGATGGAAAACAACAGGATATTTCATACAATGTTGACGTCTTGTTTCATTGCATGCGGCAAGCCCGCCGGTCATAGGAGTGTGCTGTGAACCCTAGGTGGCAGCCGGAGAGAGAAGAAGAAGACAGAGCCATAAAACGGAAGCAGCTTGTGTAGGAAGTGCTTGCGGCAACAAACTATTGACGGTATACCAAATATGTACCCCTCTAGGAGTAGGAGTAGGAGTATGAGAAGAAGGAGGAGTAGTAGTAGAAGGAGGTGGAGGAGCAGTAGAAGAAGGAGGAGGAGCAGTAGCAGTAGCAGTAGCAGTAGCAGTAGGACTAGCGCTAGTAAAGGGTGGGAAAGGGGAGGGGGGGGTAAGCAAGAGAACAGAGGAACAAGTACATTCCAATCAAGGCGGATTAGGAAACCCTGCCCCCCCTCAAACCAAAGGTCTGGGATCCATGTTTTTTTAACCATGTATGTATTGCTTAAAACTTGCCCAATTGAAAACAAAGACATAAATGTCATCTTGGGACCCTTTAGTATCGCCGAAGAAATTGCCCAATTGAAAACGGATAAAGAAGTGTCAAACAATTCTTCCCAAAAACCGGTTAGCGTACTTTATTATGGGGTTGTTTTTTATTGGACCAAGGGTTGGCGTACTTCATTGTGACGGGGTTTACTAATACCATGTAGACATGATATATTTATATATATATATATACATATACACATACACATACACACACATACATACATACATACATACATACATACATACATACATACACACACAGACAGACATACATACATACATTACATTACATTACATAACATTACATAACATAACATTACATTACATTACATACATACATACATACAGACACACATACACATTACATTACGTTACATTACACTACACTACATTTCATTACATTACATTACATTACATATATATATATATATTTAAGCGCTTACGCGCGACAGCCGGCCAGGGGCCCAACTATGTATGCCCATTTTGTGGCTATGTTGGCCTATGTTGGTCTATCTTGCGGGCAATGTGGGCCCATCTTGTGGCTATGTTGGCCTATGTTGGCCTCATGTTGAAGCATGTTGAGCCAAAAGATCCGAAAAATGGGAACAGCCAAAAAAAACACTGTAAAACGCAGGATATTTTGATGGTCGACGGCCGATCTTGGGCCTATGTTGGCCCATCTTGGGGCTATGTGGGCCTATCTTCGGGCTATGTTGGTCCATCTTGGGGCTATCTTGGCCCATCTCGGGGCTATGTTGGCCCATCTTGGAGCTATGTTGGCCCATCTTGGGGCTATGTTGGTCCATCTTGGGGACTATGTTGCCCCATCTTGGGGCAATGTTTGCCCATCTTGAGGCCTATCTTGGCCCATGTTGACCCATCTCAAACCACAAGATCCGAAAAAGGCGGAAAAATGCGAAGAGCACAAAACACCGTAAAACGCGACAGTTTTTGGCGGGCAAAGGCGTCGGCGGCAGGGGGCGCGGCCCCTCTCTCCTACGGAGAGAAGAGAACTGCCGTATGGGAATGCCACGGCCAGGGGGCCCCTGGCCGGATATATATATATATATATATATATAAATAAGGGGCTACGCCCCCTGCCGCCGACCCCTGGGAGAGAGTGGGGGAGTGTCACCGTGTTGACTGTGGCTTAACCTGACTACGGCTTTGTAGGGGCCGCTGTCGAGCTCCTGAGGCAAAATGGTAGACTTGAAGCACAGCACAACCAAGACCATCTCGGAGTGCAATTTTAATTTTACCTTGACTTATAGCTCTGTAAAATCTGTAAATTAAAAAGTGGAGATATTGCACTTGAAATATCTCAGTCTGTAGGGGCGAAACGAGCGAACTGTTTGCATTTCGCTAAACTGATTCGGCAGGGCAAAACAGCAGGGCCCTGAGGGACGGACCGGGCCTGCGGGGCGCGGCCCCCACTGCCTAACGTCACTTTCTGAACCTACAAGAAAACTAGCTGTCTGAGCTGTCTTCCAGCCACCAAGCCCCACAAACGGCGCCTTCGCCACACCAAAACAGCAGGGCCCTGAGGGACGCACCGGGCCTGCGGGCCGCGGCCCCCTTCTTCCAGCCGCCAAGCTTCACAAACGGCGCCTTCGCCACACCAAAACAGAAGGGCCCTGAGGGACGGACCGGGCCTGCGGGCCACGGCCCCCAGTGCCTAACATCACTTTCTGAACCTACAAGAAAACTAGCTGTCTGAGCTGTCTTCCAGCCGCCGAGCTTCACAATTGGCGACTTCGCCACACCAAAACAGCAGGGTGAGGGACGGACCGGGCCTGCGGGCCGCGGCTCCCGGTGCCTAACGTCACTTTCTGAACCTACAAGAAAACTAGCTGTCTGAGCTGTCTTCCAGCCGCCAAGCCTCACAAACGGCGCCTTCGCCACACCAAAACAGCAGGGCCCTGAGGGACGGACCGGGCCTGCGGGCCGCGGCCCCTGTCTTCCAGCCGCCAAGCCTCACAAACAGCGCCTTTGCCACGCCAAAACAGCAACGCCCTGATGGACGGACCGGGCCTGCGGGCCACGGCCCCCAGTGCCTAACGTCACTTTCCGAACCGACAAGAATACTAGCTGTCTGAGCTGTTTTCCAGCCGCCACGGCTAACATTGTCTCAAACAGCAGCGCCCTGAAATACGGACCGGGCCTGCGGGCCACGGCCCCCAATGCTTGTAATCTCTTCTCTGACGCGCTCCCCCTGCTGTCGGCAGGGGTCGGCGGATATATACATATCTGTATGTACATAGAATACACTACATACATACATACATACATACATACATACATACATACATACATACATACATACATACACATACATACATACATACATACATACACACATACATACATACATACATACATACATACACATACATACACATACATACACATACATACACATACATACACATACATACACATACATACACATACATACACATACATACACATACATACACATACATACACATACATACACATACATACACATACATACACCTACATACACATACATACACATACATACACATACATACACATACATACACATACATACACATACATACACATACATACACATACATACACATACATACACATACATGCACATACATGCACATACATACACATACATACACATACATACACATACATACACATACATACACATACATACACATACATACGCATACATACGCATACATACGCATACATACGCATACATACGCATACATACGCATTCATGCGCATACATACGCATACATACGCACACATACGCATACACATACATACACATACACATATTCACATACACACATACACACATACATACATACATGCATAAATACATACATACATACATACATAGATACATACATGCATGCATACATAAATACATACATACATAAATACATACATACATACATACATACATACATACATTAATTACATACATACATACATACATAAATACATACATACATACATACATACATAAATACATACATACATACATACATACATACATACATACATATATACATACATACAGACATACATACATACAGACATACAGACATACAGACATACAGACACACAGACACACATACACACATACACACATACACACATACACACATACGCAGTACATTACATTACATTACACTACACTACATTACATTACATTACGTTACGTTACATTACATTACATTACATTGCATACATACATACATATATATATACACATATCTGTATGTACATATAATACAAATATATATATATATATATATATACACATACACATACATAGTGATTTTCAATCATTATTGTTGGTTTCCATGGGAATGGCCTGGGGGGCACATGTACTGAGTTGTACCTCTGGATATGTCAGGATCATCTCATTGGTGCATCCCATCCCATTCCTTCCCTACGTTTAGCAGTTTAGCAAGTGGATTTTGTTTGAAAAATTCGGGGAAAACCCAAAAATCCTATGGTTTCTCATCATTTTCTCCATCAAAACAACCATATATTAGCCCGGTCAGTTGCCCTTTTTCAGACCGTCATGGATTGTCATCTCCCCAGGTTTTTCATGAACAACAAACACGACGAGAACGATGGGCATGACGGACAGCGCGAGGTTGCCGTGCTCAGTTTCAGGTGCCGGCCAACTCACTACATGAACCTGGCCATCAAAATGCGCCGCGCGGAAGACGTGAAGTTCGTGGAGGGTGAGTTGAGATCCTTGGTGTTTCTTCCTTTCAGAAGGGGATGTTTGGATGGCTGCCACTTTTTGCCAGATCTCTTCGTGGGATTAGAACATTGAAAAAACCTTCATTTCACTATTTGCCGGCTGAAGTTGGAGTTGTTCAATATCTAACAACCACAATATGGAGGTTTCCTAAATTGGGGGTACCCCTAAATCATCAATTTTCATCGGATTTTCCACTATAAACCAACCATTTGCGGTACCCCTATTTTTGGACACCTCTATAGATAACTTCCCACAATTCTTTGAAACCCATCAAGGTCAGTACTGCTAGGCGGAAGCACGTGGATCCCATCAGTGGGTAATAAGCCTACCCATCGTTGATATAATGTTTAATACACCCATTAACTATAGGATATAGACATAACATGATATATCTACATATATCTACCATAATTCCAATCGTTAAGCTACATATATCTACATATATAAACCAACTTCTAGACATAGGGAACGTTTTGGGGCCGCCACCCTGTAGGAACGACGGACTTGAGCGCCTTCCCTCTATCGTAGATTCGATATGCAGTTTTGTTTGGTTTTAAACATGTAAGATCCAAACACTGGCATTACGGCATTACCTACAAGTTCAACGGAATTTCGGAATCCATCCATCCATTTATACCCTCTGGAAATCAAACATTGGAAAATCCACCAGCAACAGTTCGATGATTTTCCCGTGTAGAGATGAACGTTCGATGCCCATTGAGTTTGGGGATTTCCCACGTTGTCCGAGAGGACAGCGTCGCGGGTGCCGCCAAGGAGCCGCACGTAAACCTCATGGTGCTTCCATGCTGCAAATGACCGATGCGGAGTTTGAGCAGCACAAGTCCTGGAGCCTTGGATCGATTGGAAGAACCACACCCTAAGTCATGGGGATCCCCCAGTCATCCAGTCGTCATGGATAACCATGACTTAAAGACTTGAAACCCATGGCGAACAGGGATCCCCCATTTTAAGAACTCCCAAACGCTAGTTGTATCCTCCCCCCTCCCCACCAAGTAATAGAAACCTGGAGTAGTTTTTTGGGACTCGGGGGATGCTTAGTATTGGGGTGCAAAACTTTACCCGTAATATTACCCTCTGGTTATTTAACATAGCCATGGAAAATCACCATTTTTAATAGGTAAACCATCTATAAATGGGCCATTTTCCATGGCTATGTTAAATAACCAGAGGGTAAATTTAAAACCTGAGTTAAAAAGAACTAAATTTACATTTTCGATTTTAAAATCGATAAACTTCCTTATTAAAATCTAATTAACATATTGCAGAAAATTGGATTTTGAAGCTTCTAACACCTTCATTAAAAAACCTACAATTTTTGATTTCAACATCGATGAACTTTCTTGTTAAGTTTAATTAAACAAATCCAAAAATTGGATTTCGGAAGCTTTCCCCGCCCTAATAAATCTTAAATTTAAACCTTAATAAAACAAACTAAAATTTTGATTTTAAATCGATCAAATTGCTTATTAAAATCTACTTAATATTGCCAAACATTGGATTTCGAAGTTTTCCCCTAATTTTAAATCTAAAACCTTAGTAAAAAGGCTAACATTTTCCATTTGAAAAGACAGATCCTAATCAAACCATCAATTTGGACCTAGATTTTTAATTTGATTTCTAAAGGGGATCAATCAAACAAATTGTACAATTGTACAACCTGAATTTTCCCCAAATATGGAAATGAACCCTAGTTTTTAACATTTGGGGTAGGTTTCGTAATAGTCGGGAAAAGGATTAATCATAGTATACAAGATCCCCAATGATGTTCCATGGAGTTCATAGCAACCCCAGAAGAATACATCATTTTTCTGGGCTTTTGGCTGTGAAAGGACAAGGGGCTTTTGTGCTTTAAAATGTCCTAACGTTTATAACTTTATGATTTTTCATGTTGGCAACAAGCCATGGGTCACTTTTTCACATCCAGTGATGCGATTGTACATGACTGCTCGCTGCAAGGGGTTGGAGAGGCCTAAATGCCTAAATGTATATGTTTATCCGAAGCTATTTGCTTGGTTGCTTCAAACGTTGTACCTTCCATCTCTTCAAAATAGGATGGAGATCCCTATTTCAGTACAATTGAGGAAAATTTCTCATTGGCTCATGACACTCAACCACCAACCAGTGCTGACGGAACAAACGTTGGCTTCTCATCCATACATGTTGGATGGACCTCTCCCATAGCGAAGACCATGGTGCTGGTATATAAAAACCGGCAATTCACTGAGTGATTTTGGACTTTTGGGCACATGTTGGTAAATATTCCATACATGGTTCGCATATGGGTCTGGATAAGAAGTGGACCGAAGTTCACCATGTTTCTGGGGGCAGGATGATGCACCGTGCCAATAGCCTATTGAATATTTGGATGCATGAGCCCATGTACAAGCACTATTCTGACACATTTGATTTTCGGGGCTTGATGGATAGCAAAACATAATGTAAACCCCATGACCCACAGACATCGATCGTTTTTCTAGGTCTGATTAGCTGGGGTAACCCAGCAAAGTTGCCATCAAATAATAGCCAAAGTGATGATCAACCAATTGAACATGGTCTACCTTATTTGCAGACCCCCCCAAAATGTTAAATTCACCATTGGGCAGTTTCGTAACAAGAATACACAGTGAATACACTGAGTTTCTCTTGGATAGTGGCCACGGGCCATGGTACAGTGTCCCTAGCCTGGTGCACGCAGGACGGCTTTGGGCGGCAGCGGTGATGCAAGTGTGTATTTGGAGGTCCACTTGGGGATTTGTCACACGGTCAAACCTATTGTCATATTGCCATACTTAGATATATTTAAGTTATTTAAGGGAATAATCCATTAACTATTTTATGGTACCTAAGGCGCCAGGCTTTTGACTCATAGCCACTTTGTGAGTTGGGAAAATGATGAGCAGCAAACTCTCTTCACATCTTGGTGAATAACTGGTGAATAGTTGATGACATTCCTTGCTCTAAGTGGAATTAGAAGATTGTTTGCCAGGCAATTTCGCTGTTTTGCAGGTTATCGAAGATTCGCCAAGAGTTTGATCATTCCCATTCCAACCAAATCAGGATTCCCGAAATGGCACCGGAGAAGTGTTCTACATTCCACACTCCGCACTCTACACTCCACTCTCCACCCTTTACACTTCACACTTCACACTTTACATTCCACACTTTACACACTACACTTTACACTCCACACTCTACACTCCACACTCCACACACTACACACAGAAGTAGCTACCCCAGTTACAAAAATAAGTGGATTGAGCCGGAAATCCCAGTGAATGTGAAATCACCAGGGATGATTTTTGGTTTTCCTAGGTACCCAACAATGGTGAACAAAAATCATGGAAAATCCCAAAGCAAAATGGGTGTCCTATGGAGGACTGGGGGTACCATGAGGGAAACCTCCATATAATGAAATTGAATTAGGATATTGATATATTGCAAAACAAGGGGATGTGGTTGGGATTGAATGGGGAGATCTTTTCTTTCGGCTCTCAGTCTTCCCAGGGAGGACCACGAACATCAGCTTGAATACCCTCGGGTAATCAAACATGGCTTGCTGGAAAATTGCCCATTGCATAGACGATTTTCGCAGCTAGAAACCTGCTTTTCTATGGGGAGTTTCCTATATTTATCAGCTATAACACCCCATTTAGTAAGGCATTTCCCATTACCCCGAAATCCCGAAGATTTGGAACCATAGTTGCAGGCCGCGGATGAAGCTGCCACTTCCTTTGTGAGCAAATGTCAGGAGTCACAAAAAGCTGCTACTGGGATGCAACCAGTTTTTCTGGGCTCAAATCACTGGAGGATCAAAGTTGATGGTTGACTCTGACTTTTTTCTGACGCGAACAGAAAAAACATTCAGACAACTGGGACTGAAGGAATTTTTGTGACTTTGGCCCGGGCCATGAGATGATGCCTTTGAAAAGAAGTACGTGTCTGGTAATTTGTTCCATAGCTATTGAAAATGGCCCAGTCGAAATCGTGAATATTTCCCATGAAAAATGGTGGATCTTTCCATGTGTTCTTCCCTGAAACGATCCGAGGAGGCTGCCAAGATTTGCGCCAAGCACTTGGGTGAGATGCAAAAAGAGGCGGCCGGGTGGTGCCCCCAAAAAGGGTGTCACTGAGATGTAGCCGTGAAGCCCATCTAAAATTCCTCTAAAATTTGGTGACTCTCATGGTCTATGTCATTTTTAGGATGGGTAAGTTCATGTCAGTTCTGAGTCTCTTAAGGTTATCAGTCAAGATCTTGGGTCATTTTCTGAGTTTTCTGACCAACCTTTTCCAACAGCCAGTGACTCAACTTCTCACCCCATTTTCAGGGGGCAACCGATGAATCGAACCGCCCTCTCAGTGAGGCTGGAAGTGAAGAGTCGTAGTTTGATGGTTATGAAAGGACGAAAAAATCACCAGACCATATCAGTACTCAACCTTGGATGGATAGTTTAATCCTTTAATATCCTTTAGTTTTTTGCCACAAATAGGACCAGTACTCAACTTTTTTTCGGGGCTTTACAAAGTCTCCTGACTTTCGAACCGGAACAAAACCAGCGGATCTCATGCCCTGCTGAGACCCGCGCAAACGCTGACTTCTTCAGCGATTGCGTTTACGATGTTTGCAATGGTGCTGGTGAGGTGAAGAACAGCGGGTGGTTGCTGGTGGCATACTATCAGTGGTCAGGGGAGTTTATCTATAGACATGATATATACACATAATATATATGTGTATATATACACATCATGTGTGTGTGTATGTATATATGTATATATATATATATATGTACACACATTTAAAACGCATTTTCTGGGCTGGCTTAACCGGTGCTTCATGTGGGCTGGTTGACTTGACATCTGGCAGTGTGCCCAAGCTGTGGTTCTTCAGCCGGAGAGTGACAACAAAAGATCTAAAGATCAGAGGACGTCTCAGGATTCAGAAAACTGAATTCGAAGATCGTAGTAATTCTGATCTTCATACACATGCATACTGTGGATGGTTGCGAAATCCTGCACCACCAAAAGGATGGTTGAAACCCTATAAATAATGGGAGAAGCCACCTATCAACTTGTGCAGGGTTTCGCAACCATCCACTGTATCTTTCTTTCTCTGAGATATTGGCGGCGACATCGTTGGTACGGCACTTTCCGCCACCCCTGATTCCTGCGGATGGTGGCAGGGTCCTGCCACCATCTGCCATGGGGACCACCAGGTTGCCGCTGAATTGGCTGCCGAATTGCTGGCGTCTTCCCAAGAAGTCATGTGAGACAAGCAGATTTGGGGGGGACCTGATCACGTGGATGCCACATCTTTCCAGCCGCCAGTCAGTTTTGGTTACTGTTGCTTCACCTTGGAACATACCATAGGCCTGTGGCCCTTTTTACCCCGTGGTGGGAAACCCACTGGCTGGCATAAGGCAGGTATATAAGGGTCTGGCATCCTTGCGTGAGGTGCCATTTAGGGGTGCCTAAAACAAACGGTCCCCATTTTCCCTTCCCCGGAGCTGGGATGGTATGAACCGATTCAATGCATGAACCGCTTCGCCGCTTCGCCGGCGAGATCGTACCGCAAACTGCCGCTGAGTTCCACTTTGTATTGCCCACAAGTGGCTTTGTATACTAGAGTAGCTTTGTATACTATGTGTGGTACCTGACGAAGCAGACGTGGTGAAAAACTAAAGTGCAGCCGATGGCTTACCTCAAGTAGCTTCAATGGCATTTTAGACGGTTGGATTCTGGGCTCGGCTAGTTGCAGCGGCGCAGCTGGGTTTCTTTTCTCATCCCCAAGGGTCAAGAACGATGAGTCCATTGCCCCACGAGCCAGTGGATTGCTATGAGATTTTGCTCAAGCGGCATCAAGAACATGATTGAAACCAGAGCTGACATGCCATGCATGGGGATGAAAGCAAAGACGCAAAACGCTGGCCCACAACGTGTGAGCAATTTATACACATTTTGAAGCCAACTCCAGGCGAGCCGCACACTTGGTTCCAATCTTTTGACGCGTTTTGTTCATCATCCTCTGGTTGACCATCCATAACAGCCATAACACTTCCAATCTCGACAGTTTTTAAAGCACTGCTCTGTGAATTTTTCGCCATGGGAGTTTGGGCGTCATGAAGGCTGCATGGCACGGCGGCATGGCGTGGCTTCCAGATTCATGCCGAAGAGTTTGGGAAACTTGGAACCATACTCCGGGCTGTATCCCAGTTAGTTATATATATTTATTATATACCTTCTGGTTATTTGTTGCAGCGAACTGGAAGCCATGGCGCACCCATAGTTCGACGATCAACATGACGATTTACCGAACGTCAACATGGTGATCAACATGGTGATCAACATGGTGATCAACATGATGATTTACCATGAATTACTATGATTTACCTATAAAAAAGGTGATTTTCCATTTCGCAAAGCGTAACAAAATAACCAGAGGCTAGCCATCAGAGCCGTGCTCCCCGGAGCTGTTGCAGGCGGCCAATGGCGTGTGTGGGGACCCAGATCCCCCGGTGTTCACTCGGTGGCTTGCGAAAAATGGAGGGTGTCATGGCAAAATCATAGGAACATCATGGAACATTTCCATGAAAATCCATGGTAAAATCGAAAAAACGGAGATTTCTAGCGACAAAAAACGGTATTGGAAGATCTTTCAGCTGATTTCTCTCGGGGAATCGGAGCGCCGCCCGAGGCACCGCTATGAGCAGCCGCCTGTACCACTCCCGGTGGCCGTAAGGCGATTTTATGGAAAGTGATGGATGAAAACTATCATTAACTACCAATAAGCCATTAATTATCAACATTTATCAACTATCTTTAACCATCATCAAGCATCATGAAAACTATCATGAAAATTCACTTACTGCTGCGTTTTACGTAGGGAATGGATGGGTTGCTGGGGGTTGCTGGGATGATTATTCATAGTTATTGTGGATCATTCCCGAAAATTCCCTACTAAGCACCAGTAAGGAAAGTTATGGATGAAAAAAATGAATGATTTTTACGGGTAACCCCATGGCTGACTGGAAACATTTAAGTTTTGGGCGGGTTCGATCACCATTGTTTGTGATAGCTAGGTGCAGTTCAGCAACAATAACGATGGATATGTTGGAGTATATCCCAGGATGGTTTGGAAGTATGGACCCCTCAAATTACGGATGGTCCATGTTACGAGCGAGAAACTTGTGGTGGGTATCCCCAACTTGTTTGATATAGCAGTGGAATGCGGTATTTCTTGTATTTCTACTCTCCAATAGACAATCAAAAATGCAATGGAATGCGGTGCAAAAAACCTTGATTCATCTATCAATAATGTTAGTAAAACAATACTAAGCCACCAATATTTTGATGATTTATGCCACCCATTTCTGGTAAAGTTGGGGATGGTTTACTATTGTTTTATCCACGTTAGGCAATTTTTCTGTCTTCCCACGATCGAACACAGGCTTTTAAGACGCTCCTTAGAGCGACTCCCGACGGACCAAGCGGCCTGCTTGCCAGACAACTGGCGGATCTTACGTTGCTTGGTGGGTTACAGCTATTACACCAGGTATTTGTCCATCTTCCCAATCTCATGGCTGTTACGTCCAAAAAATATGAAAACACATCATCAATCACTTGATATTTTGGCTTACTTGTGCTTAGTAGGGAATGAGGGAATGATCCATAATCACTAGTAATAATCATCCCATTCCCCCATTCCCATCCATTCCCTACTAAGCACCAGCAAGTTGGCCGTGATCCGCTGGTTGTTCAATGTTTTTCATGTTCATCTTACTTTCCAGTAAATGAACACAGCGAACTGGAAAATGGATGGGAAAATGGCCATTACAAGGTAAATCATCTATAGATGGTTCATTTTTTTTCATAATATATATATATGTATGTATATATATATACATACATGAAAACTGCAGAAGCCTGGCCACATCTTTATCTCCAGCTCACCCATCCCATCCTCTGAGGACTGGAAGTTCCTTTGGCCGCGGCTGGACCACAGGTGGATCGGTGGACCACAGGGGGGTTGTATAAAATGGTGGTTGAACCGTTGAAGCATGAGACATATGGGAATGATTGTAGTCATTTAGCTGGGATTCTAACCAGATATGGAGATGTATGTGGCTTTACTTGATAAAATTATAGTTGGTTGATGATTAGTTCGGGGGTTATACGACCCTTCATACATTGAGAGTTATATATAAATATAGTAGAAATCCCGTTCTTCACCAACGAGTGTATGTATATGTATAGTATGATTGATGGAATGATGTTGCGGGTTTTGAACACCTCTCCCATGGGTATGGGTGAAAATCCACTTTCTGAACCCAAATGAACTCTCAAATAGCCGCCCACACTGGGGTTGATCCCCTAAAACAAGCAGTACTAGAGATTTTGATCCATTCCCACATGATGTAAGTGTGTAAGATGATATGTTGATGGACATCTTATAACAGTGAGATGATCAACTTTGAATAGTGCCGCAAAAAGATTGGGGAATACATATCAATTCAATTCGCTTAGATATTCAGTGTAACCGCATAGAATTCCCAAAACCCCCTCATGTATATTAATGTATGACTCATATGAAATATTCCCCAGAGACTCCCCAAACTCAAACTGGACTTGGACAGGTGAAGACTCTGCTGAACTGGCTCACTTGCCAGCGGCTCTTTCCACGCGCCCCACGCTAAGCCGAACTTTGGGGTGACGCTGGGCCGTTCCCGGAGGAACCATGGAGGTTTCGGGAACCCGATCCGAGGGGTGGAAAATTGATGTGTAACTTTTCCAGATCTTCCGAAATGTCATATTACTTGTTGCAAGGACATATAAAATACCACCATAAAATGCTGTAAATTTTCATGTCCCAACAAACTCTCTGGTTATTTGACATGCTTATAGAAAACGGTCCATTGATAGATGCTTTTGGTGATATTTATACCTATCAAGACTGGTACTGGGAGCACCAGTAGCCTCAACCTGTTCCAACGTCACCCGAGAGTGCAGTCCATAGCTAGGTTGAATTACCAGAAGGTAAAATCCCATTTCAATGGTTGGTTTTCCACTCATCCTAATACTAAAATACCATAAAATAGCTCGATTGTATATGTTCCCAATTGTGTGTAAATCACCTGTTCCTATTGAACTATGGTCTACCCCCATGCTATTCACTTTATCCCCATGCTTTCGAGGCCCTTTTTGCTGCACGTGACGGGTCCTTGTTGGTCGCTGGGGTGCGGCTGCCCGAATTTTCCGCGGAAGATTGGTCAGTAAAAAATCCGGGCAACATAGCTATCTGGTTGGTGGTGACTGGAACATGAATTTTATGACTTTCCCATCATATTGGGAATGTCATCATCCCAACTGACTTTCACTCCATGATTTTTCAGAGGGGTAAGTTGAACCACCAACTAGCTATGGAACATGGCCCATGTGTAGATGATTTGCTGAAGAAATGGTGATTTTCCATAGCAAAAAAGTTAGTTAGTTTCCTGAAGGCTCATCCCCTATTTCTGGATTATATTTGGAGGGTACCAAAAGGCAGGAAGAAAATGGTACAAGGTACAATTTTTAGATGGGCACTACAGGATATTAGGTGTACAATTCATATCATTATTACCAATCATTCTACCACCACTATACAACCATTAGGTGTCAGAATTTGTGCTTAAAGAACCTATCTTTGTTGCTGCGAATTTTGCGAAGGACCCAGATGATACCTCCAGTCCTGGGATAGAATCCAGTTTCGCAGGGATTTCAATATTTCAGATCCCCTACACATCAAATGATTGTAGATCAGTATATGTATTGTATAATATATATATACACACTAATTTTATACTGTATATACATATTATACATGTCTTCTGTTTGTTCAACGTAGCTATGGAAAGTCACCATGTTTAGGAACGGTAAATCATCATGTTTATCATCAATTGGCCAGGGCTTCCATAGCTATGTCAAACAACTAGAGGGTAATGCAATTATTTGCACACATTTCAGCTATTTCATCACAATACCAGTGGAGAATATCTATGAACCTAAGGTAATAATATCTATTATCTATCACTAGTACTGTCAGGGTCTTATCATCTATTGGTCACTGATAGAAAAACATATCCATTGGTCATCTTAGTCATCATATCTATTATATCATTATCCTCTAAGCCATCTATCACTACGTAATACTAGTGTGGTTCTTCAGAGTTATTCACTTATTTCTAAGAACCAGACTAATCTTTATCATCTATGACGATTGTCTATCACGAAAAATCCGGCCATCTTAGTAATCTATACCCTCTGGTAAATTAACATAGACCCTGGCAGATAGTGGTTGGAAGATTAGTTTCCATTAAAAATTGGTGATTTTCAGGGTCTATGTTAATTTACCAGCGGGTAATATTTGGTCCATCTTGGTATGACACAGACGTGGTATTTCAGCTTCGACCCTGGACCGATCTAGGCAGGTGCTGCACATGTGCATCGCACAGGCGTGGAGCGGCGGAGCTCTGCGGAGCTCTGGCGCCGTCGCAGGGCATGGTAGGAGCACAATCCTTATACGATATAAATCTTATATTCAATATATCACAATATTATCATAATATATCTCAAAATATCCAATCTGCAAAGCATGTATATTTGTATGTGTAGTGTATATATAAGTATATAAGTACACACACACATATATATATACACACTATATACATATTTATATCTGATTGTCTATATACACTATAGATACATGTCTTTTCGACCCCCATGCAGTGGGTCATGGGATGTGACGTGCCGACCTCCAAACGCGGCTCAAAACACCGGGAGTCGCGCGAGTCCCCCTGGGCTCCGCATGGCACTTTAAATCCTTAGACGCTTGGCACTGGCTGAGACCGGCTTCATGGTGTGTTAGTTGTTGGACCGATTGGATCGAAATTCCAAGTGAAAAATGGAGATAGCATTGGAATACCTATGGGAAATCATTGGAACATTATGGATATATGGTGAACAATGAATGGGGATCTTTGAAAAAACAGGAATACCCATGGGGATTCACCAGAAATGGGAATGGAATTGGGATCTGAATAATAGGCGGATATAAGAAACTTACCCTTCGGTGTCATATAACTAAATGGAGGTTTGTAGCTGGGAAATCATCGAACTATTCCTGGGGGATTTTCCAGCAAACCATGTGACTGATTACCCGAGGGTATCTTTATATCTTTAAAGAGAATCAGTTGGTGAACATAACTCCAATAACTATGGTTTATGGTACTTATAACTATAGTTACTGGGGTTTATAAACCAACTTATAACTGGGGGGCCTCACATTGTAGTAATCTTCCCCAAACACGGTATGTTTCCTGGCGATAGATGGAACGTTTATTGTGCCCTCCAGCCAAAAAGTTCCTCGCGGTCTACGTTAGCAAATGCTAATGGGTCAGGTCATACAAATGCAGAAATGGCCAAGAAACCAGCCATTTTGCTTGGACATTTCTCGAATTTATGCGTGTGTTTTCTGCATATAGTTGCCATCTTGAGAGTATCGGTAATTACATGCCAATCTATCCTGTATTCTCTGTCCTGCTCTATATCTCCCCGTCTCAGCCCTCGATCTATGTATCTTTACATATATGCATAGATTGTGCACACTGATTGCAAACAGATTACGCACATACATATGTAACAACATATATATATATACACATATGTAACAACATATATATATATATATATACATATAATATACACATGTATATCTATGTACAGATTACACACACACACACGTATATTACATAATGCATATGTACGAATTTCTGTGCATCATCGGTGATTCTGAATCCCCCAGATCGTGGAATCCATCACAGTGGGGCTACACATGTCCCTTTTTGGAAAGTTGGTTGGTTTATGTTACCCCATCTAACTAGATATATCATATATAGTATATAGATATATCATATATAGATATGTCATTATATGATATAAAGTATATGTATATAATGTTGATGTGCGATTCCAAATAGCCTCCACCAAATATAAAAAGAACATCTAAATAAAGTTTAGGCCAAACGCCCTGCCAAGGACCGATTCTCCGCTACCTAAAAAATTGGTAGCGGTGCCTTCTGAGGTGACGCTGTCAGTTGCGATGGATTTTGCGTATTTGACAGTCCAAAGCAAACCATCTAGATAAATTACTGTATATATATATATATATGTAGTTATAGAAAATTCATAGAACATAAAGTCATATGAATCATATAGCAAAACATCACATAATACAGTGTAATGCAATGTGATATGATAGAATATAATACAATGAAAGAAAACATACTATATAAAAAACAACATACACTATAGTAATAGTATCATACGATATAATAAAACTCAATAAATCATGATTATAAATTTATGATTAATGATTATATTACAATACTATCATTATTGTCACTATTATTATATAATTATATAATGATTACATATAATGATATATCTATTCATAGATATAAGTTTGCGAGATACCCTCAAACGATTCATAAAAACGTTGGTCAAGATTTCTGGCCCGTTGTCCGAAGAAACCTGGACGGTTGGGAAAACCATGGGAAAAGCCGTATTTTTTGTTTTTTTTGTGATCTAGGATTGAAGCAGAAAAACTGTAGAAACCCGCAGTATCCCCAGCTGATGCAGGGGTGCCATGATGCGAATGTCACTTCGCATCTTGGTGCTGATCTTAGATGATTTTCATGGCTAGCAGCGGCTAGCCGTTCAGCCCATACCGTGGGTTTGGTTCCAATCCGGCGAAGGGAAAATCTGTGGTATTGCTGAAAGGCATAGTTAGCCTAGTTTCTACATTTCCCTTGAGTCAGACCAGTCATACTTGGCCGCGCCCATCAGGTGCTTCTGTTCATGTCCACTCTTGTCTGGGACTCAGTGGGACCCCTTTTGAACACCGGATTCATCGCCCAGCTGCAGATCTTCCCAGCGAAGCCGAGGTGGAAGGGATCGAACCAACCAATTGCCGCGGCCCACATGGGACCAGATGGGGCGGTTTTGTTCAGCGAAATCTGACAGAGTAGATACTCTTCCGAAAACAGAATAGAATCAGATAGAAAAAAAAAGGAGTAGATATCTAGATATATCTAGAATAGATATCAATATATCTAGATAATCTAGATATCATATATAAATTAGCAAGACACTTTCTTTGGATCTCTTCGGTTTGAAGACTTGACTGAGGCTCAAGCCTTGTGCAGCGCGATGCTGCAACACGCTCCAGGAGCCAGCTGGATCCACCAGGGACCCACGGATCCAACGGAGGCTGTTCGAAATCAATAAGCCACTATCATCAACTATCATCAACTATCATCAACTATCATCAACTATCTGGTTGGTGGTTTGGAACATGAATTTTATTTTCCCCAACCAGATTGGGGATGATGATCCACTCTAACTAATATTTTTCAGGGGGGTAGGTATACCACCAACCAGCTATCATTTTGAGATGATGTGGTTAAATTATTGGCATTTTTGAAATCATCTGCCAGCTGGCTGTTTTGAATGGTTGAAATGAAATGAAAGACTATTGTTGAACTCATTTGCTGTTCTTTAGTTGAAACTCTTGAAACACTATTCAACCCATAGGTCCAGAACGTTTCTAGCTATGTGAAACAATTGGATTGGACTTGCTGACAAGTGATGGTGCCTGCGTAGGACCAGTGATGTGTCCGGAACCTAATCACAGGTGCAACATTGGTGCAGCATTCTCCTTACAGCCAAGGAAACAAGCTCTTTTTGTAGGGCTACAGTTCCAGTTACAATCGAATATACGACCATAGTTATGGGGGTTAGCTTATGGGGGTTGTCACTGTGGTTATTTCCTGTGGGTAAACACCCCAAGAGTAAACCAGTTCTCTAGATGTGGGCCACCATCCCCAAGCTGTTATGGCATTGGTTAACGGTTTATTGTGGTACCCCCAGGGTGTACAGTACGAGATGTGGGGCAGCCATGGTTTCAGGTTTGGAAAATCTCGGGCTTCATCATCCAATGGTGGATCTTCCAGATCGATGTTTTCGTTTTTCAGGTACCCTCTGGTAATTTAACATAGCTATGGAAAACCACCATTTTTAATGGGAAAATCCACTATAAATCACCATTTTCAATAGCTATGTTAAATTACCAGAGGGTATCAATCTATCATTCTGAAGGAGAAACCGATGAATTCGCAATTCTGATAATTATGGAGGTTTCCTAAAATGGGGGGTTCCACTGGGTACCTCCAGATCATATGATTTTAGAATTCTCCATTCCAAATCATTCAGCTATTGGGGTACCCTCTGGTAAACTAACATAGCCATGGAAAATCACCGTTTTGAATAGGTAAATCAACGAACTAAATGGTGTATTTTCAATAGCTATGTAAGAAATTTTTGGCAGAGGGTCCATGAATATCCCATCAAAAGCCATTAAATCCCATTAAATCCCATTAAATCCCATTAAATCCCATTAACAAATTACCAGAGGGTACCCCCATGAGCCAATGGTCTGAGGTTGGAGATTGCCAACAAGGCTGGTGTGGGATGCCTGCCTTGGAGTGCCGAAAATTCATCAGCCAATCATTGGATATCTCGTCAGCAAAAACGTGGATGTGTATATTCATGTGTTTAGATAGCATATACCATATGATTGATATAAAGGTATATGATATAAAGGTATATGATTGATATACACATATGATGTATGTATATATATATGTACATATTCTTACATAGTATTACATATTATATATATATACACATACACTGTGTATATATATATATACATAGTCATAGCGTATGTAACTTTTCACACTCAACAGAAGTTGGGATACTGTAACGACCCCTTCTCAACCATGGTTCTTGGGGTGTTTCAGGAGGCCACTTGGGCTGCACTGCTGCAAAGACATCGCCAGGCAGGTCCGAATCTATGATGACTGGAATGCCATGCTAGCTGTTTGAGCTGGGTGCCGTAGCTACGTTTTATGGTGAACATGCGAAAACTGGGAAGATGAATGGTTTGAAGATGAACTATAGTATACTATACTATATATATATAAAATAACGACATTTCCCTTCGGTATACATCTTAAAATGGAAGGGGGAGGTACTCCACTGAACTGGTGCTGGACATAGCTCGGATCGCTGAACTTTGCCAGATGCTCTCGACATACTTGTCGGATGTCGAAAGAATACTAGCAGGCAGGGCAGCAGCTCCGATACCAAAAATCTTTGGCGGCTGAGTTGCCATGTCCACTTTTTATCACTATTTGTGATGATGATTATGATGATGATGATGATGATGACGACGATGACGATTGCCACTGACCAATATTTTTCTGATGGGTTGAAACCACAAAAATTGTGTCATCTTTCACTCAAGCCTGCCATTGGTCGCGCAGGGTTTTTCTCATCCAATCCATAGGGATTTTTCGAGAAGGCCGCCTTTTTTTTTTGATGGATTCCCATGGCATGGGAGGACCATAAACAATAGCTATGGAAAGATCCACCATTTTATAGCTGGGAAAATCCACTATAACTGGCCATTTTTAATAGCTATGTTAGTTTACCAGAGGGTAGCATCTAACTTGACCATGGCACATATCCCAATATGGTTGGTTATATCCCATTCTATCCCCATGAAAATTCCCATGAAATGTCCGCAGTAGAATCCTCGAACGTTTACAGATTGTTTTTCCCTATCCATTCCTTTCAGCTGCAGGCCAAAAACCTCAATCCAACAGCTCTTGGATCATGATGACCATCTCCGCTGGGAGACCGTGACTGCGTGGCTGCGTGGCTCATCCCACTCCCAGGGATTTACATGAGATACCCGGCCTGGTAAACTAACGTAACGAACTGGAAAATCACAATTTTTAATGGGCAAATCCACTAGAAATGACCATTTTCAATAGCTATGTAAGATTTTTTTTGCAGAGGGTCCATGAATATCCCATCGAAAGCCATTAAATCCCATTAAATCCCATTAAATCCCATTAAATCCCATTAAATCTATAAAAACCCACTGTTGTTGTGGTTAGGTCATTCAGCAGCTTCCATTCCACTACCTGAGGTGAAGTAATCTACGGATCGATCCCTGGGATGACTTGGGCTATTGTTTGAACATGGTGAATCCTATTGGTTAATTACTATAGCCATGAAAATTACTATTGAACATGGTGACTTTTAATCCTCAATAGTAATATGGTTAATCTATTATGAGGATTAATTAATAATGGTAATCCTCATATATTAATCATGCAAGGTGGTGCCCCCCCAGTGTTTGTTGGTTTATAATCCCCATTAACTAGTTCGATAGTTCACCCCCTAATCAACCCAACAGTTATTGGACTAACATAGGCACCAACTTAGCGATTCCGAACTGGGGCACCACCTTGTGCCTAATGGTTAAACTATGGTTAATCAATTCATTACCCTCTGGTAATTTAACGTAGCTATGGAAAATGACCATAGAAATAGTGGATTTTCCCAGCTATAAAATGGTGGATCTTTCCAGTTCGCTATGTAACAAATTACCAGGCCGGGTAAAGTCCATTAAATCCCATTAAACCACCATAAACCCTCATGAAAAATCACCATTTTCCTATGGTTTTCCTATATATACACACTCATGAGGTGGCGATCACTGCAGTGATGCTGCTGGGCGGTTGCATCATTCTTTCGCGGGCCGGGGACCCCGGGGACTCAGGGGCGCCTCCAAGGGAATTGGGAAAATCAGTGGCCCTCAGATCTGGGGGTACACGATTTTCAGACAATCCCATAGAGACATATAATATGGTATAGTATACATATAATGTAATATATATATAATGTAATGTAATATAATGTAAATAAATAAATATATATATATAATGTAATACATATAATCTAAATAATTATATATATAATGTAATATATATATAATGTATATATAAATATATCATTATAATACACATACAAATCATGTAATACATATATATATATAATGTAATATATATATATATGTATATGTACATGTACACATATTCTAGATACAATACCCATCTATACAGATATAGATCTAAAGACCATGTTACAAGGCAAGAACTGAGCGGAACATGTGGGCGCTTGCTGAAAGTTCAAGCAGTTAAAGGACCTTTTATTCGTCCATAGATGGACACTTTACCGGATGCATGTAGGGTGAGGTCGACACAAAATCGATCAACTCTACTACATCTACTATATATGAATATGTATGTTTACATGTATGTGTGTATTGTACTGTAAGGAAGCGTAGTGTAAAGTGTACATATGTGTATGTGCATGTCTATGTGTATGTATAAGATACCATATGTAAATTGTGTAAATACATGTAAATACGTACAGTGCAAACGTGTACTGTATACCTAAAGATCCTTCTTAGTGACAGCCAACTCTTGTTACCGATGTTTGTATAGCTTGTTTCAAAGAAGATTCGCAGCCAAGGTGCACAAGGGTTGGAATGCATCCGTGCTGGCCCCAGAAGGGGTGGATCCAATGTGTTGTTGAGTGTTTGCTGGTTTTATGCCACATGAATCCTCATAGTATCAGCCCACATTTTCCGATACCATGCTATAGTTTCCCCCATTTCGCTTTTTGATCCCCATGCCATGCGTGCCATGGTAAAGAGTTGGATGATGTATCCATATTGGGGGATTGTCATCAATCCATTGATATAGATTTATATGCGCATTATGGATTCCCATGGCATGGGATGGAGGACCATAAACAATATACCATCTAACTTGACCATGGCACATATCCCACATTGTTGGTTATATCTCATCCCATCAAAAATCCCCTCAGTATGGACAAAGCACCGAATCTTTGTTATGTCTCTAGCGGCTGAAAAAAACGCCCATTACGCTACTGCTGTTGCGAGGTATCTGGGACGCAAGCGAGAAGCCAGGCTCGGCCGAGGTTTGTTGGTGGAATTCATCCGACTTTGTGGTGGATTTCTCATTGCCCATTTGTGGAATTTGTAAGCCATACTTGGCCATATTCAAGCTATACCTCCTCATTTTGTTGAATCCCCACAGCTCACCATATCTGCTGGAATCAGAGGTGCCGAGTTTTCCGGGCAGCACGTCTTCCCTGGGAAGCACGCGCGCAGGGGACCCAGACCCAAGGGTGGGGTGCAGCAATCAGTCGGCCACCCCCTGCAGTGGGAAGTGAGTTCCAATCCCATCAGAACAGTTGGTTGTTACAGCCCATGATCTGGATTATCAGTCATGATAGTTGGTTATATTAAATCCAGTATCACTGATCATCCAACTAACATAGTACGGATGGATACAATAATGTATGATTTATGATCAGATTACCCCTGGGATAATCATCCATTTTCATGATATTCATAATCATTATACACTAATACTTGGGTGTGCATCCCACTTAGGATCTGTGGTTTTTAATCCATTAACCTAACCCATATTTCATCCCATATAATCCAGTGGGGATATTCCATTAATCTAATTGGGTTGTGTAGTCATTACCCTAGGGTATACACTATTATGATAATTAATATCATTTGTTTGATAGTTAATATCATATTATAACAAATATCATATTATAACAAATATCATATTGATTAATATTAATATAATAATAGCTAATATGATAATTAATGTAGTTTGTTTGATAGTTAATATCAATATGATGATATATCATACACTAATGATATTACTAATATAGTCAAGGAACCCCGGTAGGCAGAGATGGTACGAACCGATAAACCGAGCAGATGGTGGAAATCCAAGAAAATCAGCCACCCCTTCTGCTTACCACATCTCAATACCTGATGAATGCCTGATGATGCCGATTTCTGCTTACCACCTGTGGTGAACAAGACTGCTTTTTTTCCCCGGTTCTTTCTCAGTCATCTCGTCCCTGCAGATTCATGCAAATGTATGCATTGGGTATTGGAGGATCGCAGCAAACAAGCATGCGAAGGAGAGTCCACAAGCATACATATGTCCTTTCCTATTGCAGCACCTGCAACCTTTCACGTGTTCTCACCACATTGCTTATGGAAAGCGATCCTGAGCATCTGATGGGTCTGGAAATGAGGTAGACCAGACATGGGCGTGTCCAGGCCACAGCAAAAAAGCACTGACCTGTTGGGAAAAATATGGGAAAAGGAATTTGTTGGATCTCCGGCTATCAGACTGCTTTGGACACACCTGGTGAATTATGTTTACATAATTCTGCATATATATAGGCCATTTCGAATTCGATTGCTTCTGCCAATATGAGGGATACTGTACATCTCCCTGGTCCGGCGGGAGCGGCGAAGCTTTCAGACACAAAGAAAACAGAACGGAAGATCCCGGTCCCTGGGATTTTTTAAACAAAGCCATCTCTCAGAATCTCTCAGATCATCCAATCACTTCACGTGAAAGCCAAGCTGAGCAATCAAGGCTCCTTTCAGGAGCTTCACTGTCGCCTCAGCCGTGGTGCAAGTCGGATGAAGCTTCTGGTGCTGTTCCCATGCCCAGACAAGGCATTGAAGCAATGCCTGAGCTGAGCTGACGTAGCCTTTCTTGACATGCCCGAAGGTACGCGCAGTGGATTTCTGATGCCCTGCAGGGTACCTCACCTGCCAAGTGCTCGTGGTGTGGTGGATGCCGATGCCACAGCCAATCACATTCGGAATCGCGGTGAGGCCTGCATCTCGAAGGAAAAGAAAAGCAGGGACAGTCTCAAATTTGTCTCCCGCAACAGCTGCTGAAACACTGGTTGGGGGTGACGGAGCCGGCAACTCAGCCTCAGAAGGTTTGACTGCCCCTCCGAGATCCTCCAAGATGAAGACGGCTGAGTCATCATCGAAGTCCCAGGCCGCATCCTTCAACTCTACAGCCTCATCCTCGGAGCTGGAGCCAAAAAGGTTTGGACCAGGAAGCTCACCCATCTCCGCCACAGCCTCCGCTTCAATCTCTGGCTCGGCAGTCTGGCAAAGATCCATGTTGGCAATCAAGTCTGCCTCAGCGCCTTCAATCTCCATGGGCTCTTGGGGCACCAGCGCCAAGTTCTGGTCATTATTGTCATCATCATACTTTTCTTCACAATCTTGTTTGGAGCCATGGTGCCCGTGCGAAGCTTTTGCCGCGCCACCCATCATCTCAAGGACATTGCTTTTCTGCAGCGACAGGGCAGACAAATGCAACCGGATCTCCTGAATCTCCCTGCTGCGCCCTGTAGCAGACACAACACGCAGCTGCTTCTGGGTAGGCTCATCCTCAATGGTTGTCAGGGTCATGTTGCTGACATCCAATTTGTAGCCCACAGTGTGGCTTGTGACAGAAACTGTCAAGACGCCATCTTTGTTTTTCACAGCCTTCTGGTAGAGATCTGGCGATGCCTCTTTCTGAGTGCTTTTGACAATCAAGATTGCGCTGATGGAACCCTGCCCATTCTGAGCAGCCTCAGATTTGCTTTTCGCGTTCTTTGTCTTGATGTCTTCGGAGCCAAACTTGTCCAAGCGGTGCAAGTAGAAGGCCTCAGCATCTTGCACTCGGGCATGATATTCAGCTAGCCTGCGGCTCAGGATACTCTGCCACATGGAAGGCAAACAGACCCAGTTTTCATCTTCTTTCTCCCACTCTTCAAGTTCACCTTGCTCTGGTTTTGCGAGAACTTGCCACAAAAACGTGGTGCGGTGTGGATCGGGCAATGTGAAGACTTCATCCATGGGGGCTGAAAAGCTGCAGTCTTCAGCTTCTTTTTCGCAGGCAGCCATTTCTGCCGTCAGATCCTCAGGAGACACTGCGTCTGGAGAAACAGCCGCCATCTCCTCAAGGCTTGCCATGCCTCGAGACAGCCACGCCCACCTATACCAGGGCAGTAAGCGGATATCAAACCCTGCTTACTGCTGAGGTTGTCCATCAATCAGAATTTCACGGCCCCCTGTTATAATATTATTATATACTATCATTAATATACTATATATATATACTATATATATATATATATTTGTTTATGTCTCATATATTTGGTATTATTGCACAAACATAAGCAGGAAGGAATGTGTATATGTATATACACCTATATCTTTCTATATACAACCCTGGTAGTCAGGACTGTGATTCTGCTTACAGGGTCTTATATAAATTGTAGTCTTTCCAGGGTACCTTGCCTCAGAAGGTTCCTGCGCTTTGAAAGCCTTTGCCAGGCGTAAATCGCAGCCATAACCGAGTCCTCATGGGAAGCTGTGAGGTGAATGTTGCCATTGCTCATGAGGACGGGTATTTCCTTGGCCCGCTGCATCAACCTGCCTCGGTACCCAAAGCATGTCTCCTGGTAGAAGGTCATGTACCGGCGATAAATTGAATGGACAGCGTCACAAGGTTGGCCTCGTGCAGACCAGCCGCCCGGCTGGCGGGCAGGCAAGGCCACGTTCGACGTAGATGAAAAATGCTCTCCTGAGGGCTGAATCCATGGGATTTCTCAACATTCGACACTCCATTGCACAAGAAAACTTATAAATCACATATAAATATATATATATAATTATATAAATTTATTTTTATATATAGAGAGAGAGGGATAGATAGATAGATAGATAGATAGATAGATAGATATATATATATATACCCCCAGATATACCCAATGGGAACCCAGGCTCTTTGGACATCTGTTCCGCCGGATGTGCTGTGATGTCCAGTGAATGCATCAGCAAGCAGAAACCCTTTCTCATCGTCAAAGGAACGCCCGTAGCGCTCTGCCAAAATGGTCCGACGCCTGTGAAAAGCAGGGGCCAAAACGTGCTCAAAGTATTCCACAACTGTCTCTGCCCGCATAAAATGAGATGCCTGCCCAGAAGAGATGAAGAAGATATCTGGAGCAAATCGCTGTTGGAGCTGAAGCTGCTGCTCAGCGCTCAGGAAGCCAAGTGGCAAAACAATGCAGAGAGGGCCTGCTTCACCTGAACCCCAAAGACTCGTCACCAGGGTAACAGAATGCCGGCTCTGGCCTACGTTGTCGGCTCGGGCATCTTTTCCTGCCAGTGGCCGGGTGCTTCGAAAAACAGAAAGTTGAAAATGCGGGGGCAACCTGAGCCCTACAAAAGCGCAGCCAATGGTACTCCATTGCACAAGAAAACTTATAAATCCAGCTATAACATAGCCAAAAAATGGTCCTGAGATCCGTCTACGCTTGACTGTCCATGGTTCTTCTTTGGCAGGCTGCATTCCATGAATGATGGCCGCGACGCGCTCCCTTCTTGTTGTCAGCAGCCTTTGCGGGCAGTCCACATCGAAAACCTTGTGCAAAAGTTTGGTAGGGGAGCTCCAACTGGATTTCCAAACCTGATCAAAGTTGAGCGCCATGTCAAGCCTGACGTCCTGAGTCAACCTGAAGCAGGGCCAATGTTTGTTGGAAACGCAGTGCCAACAAAACGTTTTGATATATGAATACGCATATATATTGAAAGAGAGATATCAAATTAAAAAAGACATATATATATATATATAGAGAGAAGCCCAGTGAACCACCCCTGGAAATCAGATTAAGGATTCCTGCTTACTGGGGGGTCTTTCCCGGCCGCCTCATGAAGGTGAACATTTTCCTGCTTTTGATCATACGCTCATCCTCAAAATCCAGGTAAGCACCGTACGTGTTTGGAGCTCGCCTTCGCCAGCCGAACTGTTTCAACAATTTGTTCGCCCATCTCTCAGTCACTTCTGTTTTGACAGGTTGGCATGGGATGTCTTTTTCTTGAGCAGCCGCTTCTTGTGCCTCTGCGTAGGCTTTGAGTTGTGCCTCGGCTTCTCTCTTAATGCTCTTCACACTTAACCTCCCTGATGTCAGTTTGGACGTATCACCACCAGTAGTCACTCTTTCGATGAGGGCCACCAGGTTCTCAATGACTGTGGGTGGGATGTTCTTCCCAAACTTGAATCTCTCGTATGCACGAGGCGGCATCCCCATCGGGACTCGAACCCAATCTGGAAGTTCTTTCATTTTGCGGTCCTCAACTGTCATCTTTTCGAATGGGATGGAGCGCCAATTCTGTTCATTGCATTGGACGAGTCACCTGCCAAGCATTCCTGACTTGAGACCACCTGCATGGTTTCGGAAAAGGGCCGGAAAAGTTTTCATGACCTTCGCCTCAAGGCCAGTCTTCTTTCCACTTTCAACCAGCCTGTCAAGCTCACGGATGCATTGCATTTTTTCATAGATGGTCGGCCGATTTCGGCCTGTGGCTTTGCGATCCCCATCGGCGTCAGACTCATCTCCTTCAGATTCGTCCTTGCCCTGTGGAACAAGCGCCTGCACGGGCTCAGCCGGACCAAAAACTATATAAATGGGCTATATATATATAAATATATATATATATATACATACACGCTCTATCTATTCATTTATAGATCTGTATATAAATATATGTGTAAATATAAATATATATATATATATATGGCCAGGTACTTTGTGTATTTAGTGTATGGACATATACAGATGCAGAAAGCAGAAGATTGGATCTGCTAACCACCCCACCCGTCCTGGGCACATTCCTGCACTTCAGGTGGAGAGGAATTCTCAGCAGGCCTTGCAGAACTGGAAGCTGAAGTAGGACCATGGCCAGGGGAATGCTCTGAATCACCTGCTGCAGGTGAGAAGGATACGTCCACGGAATTGGCAGGAAAGGGCTCCTCAAAAACATCGGATGGCTCCATTGGAGACTTGTCTGGGAACTGCTCGCTTTCTTGAGGCGGAGAAGAGCTTTCTGGAGATGTGTTGCTCGGTGGCGAAGAGTTGGAAGGTGCTTCACTGGTTGAAGCTTTGGAAGGCGTGACGAACTCGGACTCACTGCGCCGTCGCTTGGAAACTTTGGAGGTAGTGCTGCTGGTGTACTTGCGTTTCTTGTACTTGGTACCATCAAAGGAATGTCCCACGTTTTCGGTTCTTCTGGCGATGCGGACATCCAATTGGTTCTTCACCCTGTTTACATTGTTCAGAAGAGCAGCGGCTGTGGAAACATCGTTTGGCGCCAAGCGCACCTGTGCTCTGACCAGCTCTTCCTTGGCTGCCATTGCCGTGTGACCAAAAAGGTGTTCGAGCTCCTGAATCATGTTCTTGCCACTGGCAAAGTCGGCCATGTGGTTGAACAGAAAGGCTGCTACCACCTCCAGCTCCTCTGAGATTTGTTTCAAACAGGCTTTGGCCTCAGCATCATGATTTGGAACGATAGCTTCGTTCCTGGCAATGTTGACGTTCAACGACCTTTTCAAGGAGGACTTTTTCATCTGCTTCTCAAGATCCTGTTTGGCTGCCTCTCGAACTTGCTCCATCGTTTCCAACTCTTCAGATACCACAGAAGCGTAATAAAGTGAACCCTTCCCAGTCCACAGAACTGCACTTCCAAGTTCAGCAAATTCTCCTTCTTTGACCTGAGGGTTTTCTGCCTGAAGACCTAATTCAGTGATGCGGTAGAAAGTGGCAAATTTGTCCGCGCCCACCACAGCAGTGACAAATGCTTTGTTGCACTCTTCCTGGTGCCGTTTGGCAAAATGAAAGTCTTGCATGGTGAACTTGTCGCTGGCCTCTGACACGGTCGGCTTCACGATGCAACACCCAACCACAGCATGGGACTTTGTCTCACACAATTTTTGCAGCAGTTGGTTGTCCCACTGCTGGTCATAGATGTTCTCCTGCTCGGGGAAGTCAGCGCACCAGCAGCCATTGACTAGAACAATGCCTTTGGAAGTCACGCTGCCCAGCAAGTATGCGATCGTGCTTGCAGGGCTCCGGGGGAAGGCTACGTTGTTGAGGTGCGCAAGAAGGCCTCCTGATATAGACAGCTCACTGGTTTTGTCCTGCTTGCTGAAAAAATCTTTCTTGGCTTGCAGCCTTTTCTCACCAGGCCGCAGATGGTCCTTGGCATTCACAACCTCAACAGACTGATTTTCCAGCAATGTTGGTGCTGCCAGGTTGATCAACTTGCTCTTTCTCTTCGGATTCGCCTTTGCCGCTGCTGCTTTCGCTTTGGATGTCTTGCCACCCTTGTTCGGCTCCTCCGTTGGTTTTGCCTCCTCCTCTCCATCGCCGCTCTCCTCCTGTTTCTTTTTGCTCTTTTTATTCTTCTGCTTGGGGACTTTGGCACTGCCTGCGGCACCTTCTGCTTCAATCTCTTTCTCCGCTGCTGACTCTGGAGTCCAACCCAAAGGGCGATACAAGGAGCGCCCTATGCAAGCATCCAGCTTTGTGAATTCCAGCGGCACAAGAACCTGCACAGAAGAAATTCGATGTCCAACAAACGGGTATGCATAGGGAGGATTTTCACACAAATGTGCTGGTTTGAGCTTGTTGAACTCCTCATCGTTGCAAATGCTCAAAGGGTGGGAAACAACGCACTTGGCATGGATCATGTTGCCGACCGCCAGATACAGTGCATCCTTTTGGTTGCAAATGGTGCTTTTCCTCAACTCTAAAGTCTTTCCCTGCTCACAGATCTTCTTGAGAAATTCTTCTTTCAACAGCAGGATCTTTGCTAGGTATTCTGGTTCCTCTGCAACAGGAGCCAAGGTCACCTGGGGTTTCACAGCCAGCGCATCATTCAACTGAATCATTTTGGAGCTCATTGCCGACACAGCAGGCTCGCCTGATGGCTGGCTGGAAGGCAGCAGCTTTGGCAATTCAAACTTGCAAAACCAAGTTTCCATCAAGACGTGCTTGTCCTCCTTCGATTTGGCCTTGTTGACCTCCGAGAAGCTGCAACCCCAATCAGAAAGTTTCTTCTTCATACCCGCAATGGTCATGCCCTCGTACTGGAGCCGCTCATCCTCATGCCGACAAACCAGGCAGAAAGCAGGACACCTAATCTGCTTACCACATATGCATAGCCCTGTCTCCTACAAGTACAGGAAATACACATATAAACGCAGATTATATATGTGTATATCAGAGGATGGAACATATACCTACCTATTATATATCATCATCGGTTGATCAAGGATGCTGTGACTGATCCCACTGTGAAGAACGAGGATATAAAAGGCAGCCAAGCAGCATGAACACGTCGGTGGGCAGCTACTGCCACTGCTTTGCTGTTCCCAACAGTGAACGTGGAGGTGCCAACCTTCAGCTTGAAGATACCATCTTCCACGAAAAGTCCGTCTGGAAAAGAAGGGGCTTGAATCTGCGGGACGATGGCTGGGGGCTTCGGTCGCAAGGAAGCCAAAGCGGAAAGAATGACAATCCCTATGTTTTGGAGCTGGTTGCCGTTGCCAGCTCTCTGGTGCCATGCGAAATCTTCCTTCCAAGGGACCGGCTTCCCGATTCCCGCAAGCAAAGCCTGCGACTCAGAGACAGCAAGACCCGATGCTGCCAAGCGCTCCCGCGCCGTCAGCCACCTGCAAAACGGGCCCACGTGCCAATTCTTGGGTTGATCATCTCGATTCCAACTATTATAAATAGATATATATATATATTATTATTATATATATATAAAACACATTTATAAACCATTTTGCACCCAAGGCAGGAATTCAGACATAAAATATAAAGATATATATATATATATATGTTCCATTTGGTCTTGGTCCTTTTTGCCCCCTGCAATCCATTCTTGGCTCCCATTGTTAGGCTTACTAACAGTTCATTTCAGGTGGTATATGCTTCGACCAATACTTTCAAGGGGATGAACGGGGTTGATGATCCTATATACCCAAGTCAGGGATCAAAACCATCTAAACGTCGATTTTGGGTTGTTGGCCCCATCAAGGCCCCTATATACCAAGTTTTCGATTTAGAACTGAATTGTTTTAGGTGGTGATCGATACATGCGTGCAAAAACAAAACCCTCATCTTATATATACATATACATATAAGTAGATGTCCGATTTTAAAGCTCCAAATGCTCCTTCTTCCCAAAACATTTTGCCCAGATGGATAATCAAGAGGCCATACAAACCACATATTCTTACAGGGGCAGTAAGCAGAAAGTGGAACCTGCTAACCTGGTCCCTAGTCAATAGTCGCTGTGACCTATACCTTTTTTTGTGGAATCAGAAGCCGTCCATTTTCGCGGGAAGCGTCAGCTCCAGAACTCAAACATCCTGCCGCAGTGCACCAACTATCAAGTCGTGGTGGCTGAGTATAGGTAGGGAAACTGAACAAGAACCATCTTGAATCGGCACTGGTCCCAGCAGAAGCAAGCACTCGCTGAGGAAGAACTATGCTTGAAAATCATGATTGGGCGCTGGGACCAATGCATGCAAGGTTATTGCGACATTCCCCCAGTTTTGTGTATGCTCGTGAGAGCAGTGGCCAAAAAAGCATGCGACACCCTTGATTTTGTGGCTCTCTCTTGATGGAACTCTCAAAATCAATTTGGTGATTCTAGCCACTACCCATTGTTGATGCCTTACATGCGGCTGCTCAAACATCTACATCCCATGAAGCAACATGCATTCATGGATGCGCTTCACAATCATTCGACAATGAAATGAAACGCATTGCTGAAACGCACCACCCTGCCATATGGCAAGTTGTCCATAGATTCATCTCCAGTCGGGGGTGGTAGGAGGTACTTGCGGTATGAAAAGAGCACCACCCATCGGCAAACCAACTGCCCTGGAATGTTCTCGGGGACATCGAGCTCGAAGAGTTGGCCGGATGAGACCATACGCACCTTAAAAGCTCCGACAACCAAATGGGGATCAAAAACCATCCATTTGTTATATGTAAATATATATATATAGGTGGTTGATTATCTTCACACCCCTACACGTTACGAATGAAAAAGAACCAAGTTTGAAGTGTTTCTCCATTAGCCCCTCCCCCTCTTTGGAACCAATCATTCGGTTTCGGCTGTCTGACCAATGCCATTTGACCCACACAACAGTTTTGAAAAGCAGATTGGTTCATGGAAACCACAAGGAGTGACCCCCAGCTACTTGTAACAATGGTGAAAATTGTATATATATATAGTTTCTCTCACTATGTGTATGCGTATACATATATATGTAACTGCAACAAGAAGCTGCCACTAAGCCCTTGTGGGGGTTGTAGTCGACGACAATGCCATACTCTTCTTTGATATTCTTCTCAAGACGCAAGACATGCCGATCAAGCGTCACCTGCTTCGCGACCTTCGCTTTGGGCGCAGCCTTTCCCTTGGCTTTCCGCACGCCCTTTGGTGATGCGGGCTTCTTGACCGAGGGGCGCTTAGGGCTGTGAATCTTCATAGCGCTCTTGCCAGCCATGGCTCGAAGTCAAACTGATAAGATCTTGGAAATTTGGGGGCGATGCGCTTCACTCTAGGACGAATTGCTCTCGATCCAGACCAAAATCATGGCGTGCTTATGCCCCCTCTGGTCAACAGAATCAGCCACATTGAGGTGCAGGAGAACCCACAATACGGTTTACATCCACACCAAAAAATTGTCTGTTTTCTTTTGGGTTGTTGGTCTTTTGGCCCCTACATGCCAAATTTTGGGGTCAGAAATGGTGCAATTTATGATCTATGTGGTAATACACCTATTTTTGTGATCAAAAATTTGATTCTTGACACTTATTTATATATATATATATAGATAGATATATACTCAAGTCAGAGAAGTCAGAGATCAAAAGAAGCTAAGCATCGATTTTGGGTTGTTGGTCCTTCTAGCCTCTGAAACCAGTTTTTGGGATTAGAAAGTATTAGGCTCTCACTCTCTTTCTCTCTCTCTCTCTCTCTTTCTCTCTCTCTCTCTCAATATATTTGTGTATGTCTACATACATAAATATATATATATATATATAGAGATAGATAAGGCCATTTATTCCCGATTCCCAAAACATCTTGCCCAGATGGATAACAAAGAGACCATACCCAGTAAGCAGAAAGTGGAACCTGCTAACCGCCGCAAATAATTAATGCCTTGTATTCTGGGGGGTATGACCTGGACACGGCCACAAATCCCAGCCTGCAAAGTTTCGAATTCCACAACCTTCGTGTGCCAGACTTCGTGAAGCAGGGAAGGCATTCGCTGCTTGCGCTTGGCATAGTTGGGCGCTTCTCGGCATTCTGCCCCAACGCAAAGATAGGAAATTGGCTCGCAGCATCCTCCGCAAACCTGTGGCTGCCCAGCTTTGATTGGTTGGTAGAAAACAAGTAGAGGCCAAGCATATACACGTTTGTATTTTACATATTTTTAGTTTTATGTATATATATATACACATAGTTTTTCATACATATTAAAAAGACATGAGTATATATATATATATATTGAAGGATATAATTGCGGGGATACGTGATTCCCAAACAAGTCCATATATATATATATATGATTCATGTATTTGTTTAGGGATATGGAGGGAAGTGTGGACATACCACCCGGTAAGCAGAATTGGTTCCCTGCATACTGCACCAAGCAGCTTCGTCTCATAGGCCGCAAGATTCTTGAGCTCCCACTCGGATAGCAAGGGTCGCCAGTCATCCAATGGGCAAGTTTCTGGGTCTCCTGCAGGGAGGCCAGAAACACATCCCCTCATAAAAGTTTGAGTGTCAAAAAAAATATATAACTATAAATAAGAGAAATAGGTAAATCAATATATACATCTATATTTGTGATACCTCGAAGTGCATGCGTCACCTGAGCCTTGTGCATGTTCCGTCCCATGGGATGATGACATGCCCCCGCTTGCATGCGAATTATGAATTCGTCTTTAAAAAAAAACACGTTTGCCCTGCACGAAGACATCCCAGAAGACAGCCGGAGCAAGCATTTGTCCACCCAAGAGTCGCAAGTCTGTTTCCATGCACAAATTTGTATATATGTATACATATTCTTTGAAACGACATTACAAGGCGCTTTGAGCGCTTCCTAAGCTGGCAGTCAGGGGAATCGGTCACTCGTCACCTTCATGGCGAGTTTTATGAGGCGCATCTGCCTCAAACTTTGGCTGGGTCAGTTCCCCAATACGTTGCCGAGCGGTTGCACTAATCTTCTTCATCTTCTTGCGCGCCAACTCTTGGCCTAGTTCTGTCAATTCCTTCTGTACGAGCCCACACTGCTTGCAACGAACCCGTTTCACCACGGCGTTCGAGCCACGCTTGGTCATCCAAACGTGTTGGCAGGTCCTGACCTGGGTAGAAGTCATTGAAGGAGAAGCAGTGGAAGAAGCTGCTGGAGGCGGACTCGTATCACTCACAACACTCCAGTCAGAATCGTCATCAGAAACAGGAGGCAAGTGCTGGATCTGCACATTTGCCTGCGCAACATCTGCCTTGGGCTGGATGCACGCGGCCAAGATTTCAAGAAGCTTGGCCAAAACAATGATCACCAATGAGGCAAATTTCAAGAAAAGGCGAGCCCAGCTAGCATTGCAACGGCTCAAACGTGTCGCCATGTGGCCTGAACTTGGGTGGTGCGATCTTTGAGCCTCAACTCTAATCTACAAAGGCCAGCCAGGTGATGCAATTGGGCGCATGCCCCGATTTTTGTGCCTCACTTATTACGCGCATGTGTTGTGCAACACTTGGGAAGAATACATATATATATACATATATGTATACAATATGTAGTCATATACATATTTAGATAAATTTAGATATAATATAAATAGTTATTTATAGTCAGCCCTGGCCCACCCCAGTCCTTCGCAATCATCTGCAGACGATGCGTTTCTCCTCATTTCCAGCCGCAGAGCTTCAGGGTCCGTCTCGAAAAAGAAATCATCAATGGTGCACTCCGGAAGCGTGGCCGCGATGTGGGCAACAATGGCGGCGTAGAGCTCTTTCGGTTTAGCAATCGGCTCCACGACCTCTGCCAAATAGTAGATGTCATACCTCAGTGGGACAGTGGGGAAACATATTTCCAATACAAATATACAGGTGTATTTATAGACATACATATATACTTATATATGTATATATATATAATATGTGTGTGTGGTGGTATCTTAAAATGGGGGATCTAAAAACTATGGGGGTCCAAAACTAAATCTCCTCATTTTGTATCATTTGGGGGTACCTCCACTGCAGGAATCCTCAATATATATAATATTGTAAATATGTGATTATATAGTACATATATATATATATATATATATATATAATAGACGTGCATGTAATTCCCCACCTGCCAGGTGAGGGTCTCTGGATTTTATCGGAGCTGCCTTCTCCTCCTCTCCTACTCCTCCCCTCCTCAACTGCGAGCTCCACATCTCAGTGTGCATGGCCAGACCTCAACCGCAAGCTCCAGATCTCAGCCACTGCCGGACCTAAACCGCAAGCTCCAGATCTCAGTACGCACTACTGGACCTCAACCACGAGTGTGTGTATGTGTGTGTGGTGATTTCTTGGAAGGAAAAAGCTTAAAGATTGCTGAGGTGCTTCCTTGGACGTCCCACATGGACGCCAACATCCATTGGTTTGCATTGGATTTGGAAATGGTCATATCCATATTCGGCAGCAACGTCAGTAAGAGTATCCGACAAGAACCCCTTGACATTCTCGTGCACCAAAACCCAAACTCTCTTCCGAAAGTTGTGCATCATATAGATGACCAGAAGCATCGCCGTGGCATCGTCCAACTTCTGCAAATTGCCCAAGGTGGAATATGCAACGCACATTGACCCACTGAGGTTCAAAAGGGCAAACCGGATGGGACACCTCAGGCCCCAGCCCAGGAAGCAGATACGCTGTATCTGCTTACTGGGTGTGATGTATACATGTATATATTTGGATTTGCATCAATATCTATATATATATATTCTCTCTCTCTCTCTTTTTCTTTCTTTTTTTTCCAATCTATCTATCTATTAGCTATCTGTCTATCTATCTATCTATTTATGTATGTATGTATGTATGTATGTATATATATATATATGGCAAATTTCTTTGATGGACCCAAAAACAGGAAACTCGGGCCCCAAAACGGATCAGCTTGTTGAAAAAGAATTATTGACGTCGCAAAGGATCCACCCAAGCTGGTGTCCTCCCTACCCGTTGGCCAAACACAACCACAAAACATGTATGCAGGGAGGCCTACACTCCAGCCCCTCGACAATCCCACAATAGGGCGGCAATACAATGCTTGACGAGGCACTTCTTCAAGTGCTGGCAGCAATAGGCATGGGTAGGCAGGTCAGCTTTGCGCCCGATGGTCAGCCACCTCTTGAACCGGTTGACATCGGACTTGGTCCCTACTTTTTTCATCTCCTTTACTGCATCCTCGGACATGAAATCAAAGACGTCCATGAACCTGCAAGCGTCCACAGACAAGGTGTCCAAGTGAGAAGACCTCGCCGCCGCATTCTTCTCACAGGTCCACAGGCATTCCTCAGGTGGGAAAAGGGGTGTAGTATCATCTCAAGCCCATTTATGCCCGTTTTTTGATGATCAAAAAATACATATATATATATATGTGTATATATATATGGGGCTTTCATCGGGCTTTATACCAGTATCTCTATATATATATATCTCTCTCTCTCTCTCGCGCGCCCTCTCTCTATCTACCTATCTATCTGTCTGTCTATCCATCCATCCATCCATCCATCTATCGAATATCTATATATAGTCATGACTATATAGTCATTACTATATTTATAAATACACACACACCAAGCTTTACAACGACTGAACTTCTGCTCATCGATCCCCACAAGAAGCCAGGGCGCTGTCAGGGAACCAAGGTCCTTTCCATGGAGCGCCCGAGCTGCGTGGATATACTCCAAGGCTCTTTCCCCATACCCACAGCCAGAGAACATCGACGAAGTGCCAATGACCTGTTGACCCCACAACAGGCTATCGGTACCCACCTTCTCTTTGGCAAAGGCCAAGGCCTCCACAGCCCATAGCTGGGCCTTTTTGAGAGATTCAGGCGGCTCAGCCATGACTATATAGCACGGGCAGAATCGCTACAAGATTTGGAATTGGTTCGTTTCCTTCCAAGACCTTTGAGGCCAGCCCCATGCTACATCCTGCACCAGTGTATTGACAGTTCAGAAATATGAAAGAATGATAAAGAATGCTTTCATCAGTATGCACATAGAGACATATCGAACCTGCTGTTGAATGCCGGCATCTTATGTGGCTAAGTTCAAGCAAAATGCGGTGCGAGGAACTGGGTTCAGCAAATTGATGGGCGGCTACAGCCACCAACATGGATGTCAGCAAAAATCAACCTCAGCCTTCACATGGCCAAAACAAGGCGTTTTGCAAGTTCGTTCTTGGGGCAGTAGGCTCATGTACCAGGCCCTCAAGAAACGTTTCCTGTATGAAATTTGACTTTGGTGCCATGTGTGCGGTCTGCAACTGCATCAAAAAGGAAATTGCAGCTATATATACACCTGGATATACATGAATAAACACATACATATATATATATATATTATATCATATATATGATATATCATATATATAACACTTCCAATGTTCATTTGTTTTCAGGGACTTGCATGTTTCTCGTGATGGCGGTCCCATATGTCTGAAGCGTTTTTCTTGTTTTTTTGAAGTGTTGCTTCATTGTTGCTGTTTTTTCCATGCTATGTCAATAACGGCGCAGTAAGCAGATTCTTACTACTGAACCTAATTTTGCGCATTTTTTTCTGCATGTTTTTTTTTGATGAATGATGATGGTTTTCAATTTTCCAAGTGTTCCCCAATGATCTTTCAATCTTGTTGATCATGGTGCTCTTCAACTGTTCATTTGCTTCTCAAGGGCTTGCATTTTGTTGATTGTGGCGGCCCCTTATGTTTGGGCTGTTGTACAAAGATTTTATCTTGTTTTTTGAAGGTTTTTTTCATTTTTCTTTTTTCCATGTTCCTTCAATAAGGGTGCAGTAAGCAGATTCTTACTACTGCACTTATTTTGCGCGTGTTTTTGTTACACTTTATTTTGCGAATCTGGGTCTTGATCACGCAATAAAGAGTGCATTTTGTTTTTTTTATTCAGGCGTCCCCTCAACGATTTTCAATCCTATCGATCATGATGACATGAATCATAATGCTCTTCAAAGATTCATTTGTTTTTGCTTTAATTTTCTACATTTTCCATATTATGTCAATGCAAAAAGCAAATGCTTACTACTGCACCTTATTTTGTTTGTGTTTGTGATCAAGACTATATATATATATCATTGATAAGATCAAAAACCTGCAAAAACACATGGAATTTCCAAGAAAATCATCATTGATAAAATCACAAACATGGAAAAACACGTGGAAGATCCAAGAACCTCATCATGGATAAGATCAAGCAACATGAAATGCAGTAGTAAGCATATGCTTACTACTGCACCTTATGTTGTTTGCGTTGATAATAAAGATTATACATATATATATATATAAATATAACTGATAAGATCAAAAACCTGGAAAAACACATGGAAATTCCAAGCAACTCATCATGGATAAGATCAAAAACCTGCAAAAACACTTGGAAAATCCAAGAAACTCATCATGGATAAGATCAAAAACATGGAAAAAACACGTGGAAGATCCAAGAACCTCATCATGGATAAGATCAACAACATGACATGCAGTAAGCAGATGCTTACTACTGCACCTTATTTTGCTTGTGATTATAATAAAGATTATATATATATATATCATTGATAAGATCAAAAACCTGCAAAAACACCTAGAAAATCCAAGAAACTCATCATGGATAAGATCAAAAACATGGAAAAAACACGTGGAAGATCCAAGAACCTCATCATGGATAAGATCAACAACATGACATGCAGTAAGCAGATGCTTACTACTGCACCTTATTTTGCTTGTGATTATAATAAAGATTATATATATATCATTGATAAGATCAAAAACCTGCAAAAACACCTGGAAAATCCAAGAAACTCATCATGGATAAGATCAAAAACATGGAAAAAACACGTGGAAGATCCAAGAACCTCATCATGGATAAGATCAACAACATGACATGCAGTAAGCAGATGCTTACTACTGCACCTTATTTTGCTTGTGATTATAATAAAGATTATATATATATATATCATTGATAAGATCAAAAACATGGAAAAACACATGGAAAATGATAACTAAAGGACCAATTCGATAGTGCAAAAATGAAGAAAACCCATGTAAACATGCAGAAAATCAGCTCTTGAATCTAGGGTTCGAAACATTTTTTTCAAAAAAAAAATCTCTTTCTTTTGGACTTAGAGTGGTCCGTATGGAGTCCCTGCAGGTTTTAAAGCCCATGATTGAGTCAATTTGAGGTGCAAAATTCGATTTTCGACACCGAAAAAAATTGCAAAAAAAAACTTTCTAATGCATTTAAAGCTCTTCAAAATGAATCACTGAAGGTTTTAAACCAATTTTTGGAAACAATTTATGAATACAAATCTTACTTTTGCATCTTTTCATTTTTCACTTTTTTTAGCTACTTTCCTAGTATTCCCCGTTATTCTCATTGTGCTTCCCTTGGGGTCTCCCCGTTGTGTCTTCCCCGTTGTACTTCCCCGTTTTGGGGTCGAAGTCCTCGGCAGACCTCGGCCTGGCAGGCTCTCGGCACAACAGGGAGACACAACGGGAGAACCATCTCGAAGTTCTTGGTGTCTCCCTGTTGTGCCGAGAGCCTGCCAGGCCGAGGTCTGCCGAGGACTTCGACCCCAAAACGGGGAAGTACAACGGGGAAGACACAACGGGGAGACCCCAAGGGAAGCACAATGAGAATAACGGGGAATACTAGGAAAGTAGCTAAAAAAAGTGAAAAATGAAAAGATGCAAAAGTAAGATTTGTATTCATAAATTGTTTCCAAAAATTGGTTTAAAACCTTCAGTGATTCATTTTGAAGAGCTTTAAATGCATTAGAAAGTTTTTTTTTGCAATTTTTTTGGGTGTCGAAAATCGAATTTTGCACCTCAAATTGACTCAATCATGGGCTTTAAAACCTGCAGGGACTCCATACGGACCACTCTAAGTCCAAAAGAAAGAGATTTTTTTTTTTGAAAAAAAATGTTTCGAACCCTAGATTCAAGAGCTGATTTTCTGCATTTTTACATGGGTTTTCTTCATTTTTGCACTATCGAATTGGTCCTTTAGTTATCCTCTTTATGATTTCGATTTCTTTCAACAACGGGCAGTAAGCAGATTCTTACTGCTGCACCTATTTCTGCATATTTTTTTGTTCTTTCTCGTTTTTATTTCATCATGACTCAGTTTTGTTCAGTACATATACATGCGAGCAATAATGGAAAAGACCTTTTCATCACAGTTCATCACGGTTTTCATCATTTTTCATTCTTTGGTGAATGTTTTGAACAAATTTTCATCATATTTCATCATGGTTTTCATATACATATATTTACACATAATTATATATATATATATATTGTTCATTATTTTGTCATTGTCTTTGATTAGTTTCATCACATGTCATCATGTTTTCATAGTTATTCATTATTTCGTCATTGTTTTTTCATAGTGTTCATTACATGTCATCATGCTTTTTCGTCATGGTTCTCATCATTTCAAGGATGTTTTGTACAGACAAAAAATATGTGGTGCAGTAAGAAGATTCTTCGTTTTACCAAATGTACAACATTTTCATTTTCTGCTTACTAGGTGTTTATATTTATAGATATGTTTCAGAAAAGTGGGGAAAATGCGAAAAAGCGCCGTCGGTAAGCAGATTTTTACTGCTTACCGTCGTTCCTCGACTATATCCATGGTTAATATCCATAATTAATACACTAATAATGTATGATTTTCCCTTATTCAATATGATGAGTCACACTATGCTGATATCTTCCCATTTTTTTGCCGATGAGGCAGTGCAGCGCGCACCAAAGCTTTCAGGAGGTCTCACGGGATGCGGGAGGAAAGGATTGATGTGGATGAGATGTGGATCATTGGATATTGATTCTATGATTCTATGATCAATTATGATAGGGACTATATACAGATGATACATTCTATGATCAACTATGTAGGGATTTTGTAGATTCTATGCATTTGATATGAGAAACAGTTGGTAACCATGGTGACTCAATGTTTTTTTTGGTGATTTAGTGACATATCATGGGAATATAATGGGGATATATAGTATGACAACTAACAGTTGGACCCTGAAAATAACACAAGTTTTTCGTGGAAACTCATCTTCCAAGGCCTATCTGGCAGGGTCTATGTCCATGTTAATTTGCTGGAGGTTATGATATCGATATGTATATATATATACAATTGTATAATTAATGGTTATATATGATATGGATATGGTTATGATATGGTGATATATGGATGAAATGCATAATCAATAGTATCAACTGCATCCATATCAAGATGATGAATTATGATAATCAAACGCGTATTATGAACTGAACTTGCTATATTTAATATCCTGATATATGGATAGATTCTGATACTATGATGCTGGACCAGGATTTGCGGTTTGTGGATGATTTGGCTTATTTTTCCAACGGGAAAGGAACACAAGAAAACAGAAAATGTTGGCCCCCCAGGAAACACATATGACCGCCCAAATTTGAAGGTACTTAACCTTGACACACACACGCACACACGCGCACACACAGTTGTGATGAGAAAACATCCCCAAAATAGGCACCAAATGTGGCCATCAAAACATGACGTGTAGACCTGACACAGCCACTTCTCCTGACCCTGCCCTAGGGCTCCTCGAAACTTTTGTGGGCGCGAAAAACTTTCGAAAACCTGCGCCATGGAGTGCTGCACCTGCGAAGTTGCTTTTCCACCTGGAGAAATTGGTGGAAAGGAGCTGGAAGATGGCGTTGTCGAACTGCCAGAACGATGTGGGACTGGCGAGAACTTTGGACCTTGAAAATCTGATGAAAAAGTGGGGTTTAAGCATCAAAGATGGTGACTTAACCATCAAAAATGGAGGTTTAAGGGGAATATAATGGGATTGTATAAGATATTTTGTTGGTAAACCCTGGCTGCCTAGTCACCATCCCCTAGTCTTCACCATTTTTAATGGGTGGAATTTTAACCATTCGCAAATGGATGCATTTATGGTCGGTTGATGACATTGGGTTGCCACCATGGCATTGGGTTGAAGCCTCAAGAAAGCTGCCAACTTCCACCAACAAGTCGAAGAGTACACCTGAAACCCATACCTCGTAATCCTCACATCATCAAATTCAGATCTTTTTCACTGTTTTCAACATTCAATTTTTCCCAATCTTGATATTACTATAAATCATCAATGGGTAAATCATCTTTAAATAGTAGCCATTGATGATTACCATTGTAAATAACCATCAATGGGTAAATGGGTAAATATCATGGGTAAACGGGTAAACCATTCATTTTTCCAATCTTTTCACCAACAGCATAAGCTAATGGGGTCTTCAGCCCAGAAAAGCTCCGGTGTCCAGTGCAGGTGCCAGGTCAGGTTCAACGAGGTTCCGGAGAAGGTTCCGGAGAAGGTCTGGGAGGTTTTGGTGCAGAGCCAGATCATGTTCAACAGGGTTCCGGGGAACAAATCCAAGGGTTTAGATTATTTAAATGACTGTTTAGGATGATTTAACTGGTATCTATTGCAAGTCAAGCTTCTTGGTCTCTTTCCAGCACTTTGTCGTTTCGCATCACATCTTTCATGAACTCGTCACAGCTAGCATGGCCGCAGCGTCCCTGGCTCCAACGCACAACCGCGAATTCATTTCCATTCATTTCCAATGTCACGAGGACGAGCGGGTGGTGGACCCAAAAATGGATGGGATTTTTGGATTTTTGTTGAGTCCTCCATTATGGCCGAGTGGAACTTAGGCCATCAGCCACAGTAGCTTCGGATGGGATTTGGAGCAGCTCTGAATTTGTTCGGTTTCTGGTGCGCAGTGCCAAAAGTGTCGTTTGGCAGCTTTGGTGAGTTTGGGACATGTTTTTTTGGTGGCCAACTGATAGTTATGACCAGGCTTGATACGACGCTCACATTATTTGGTTGGACCCTTATATGTACCGCTATTCTGTGGAATTTATATACACAAGTAGTACCGCGCAAGGCGGTGGCGGAAGTTCAAAAATAGGAAACCTATAGGAGAGGTTGGTTGTTGTGAATCACGGATGGCAGAGCAAATCCACTGATGGACCGAAAGAAGGTTGGGGTCTCCTCTCTTTCTCTCTCTTTCTCTCTCTTTCTCTCTCTTTCTCTCTCTCTTTCTCTCTCTTTCTCTCTCTTTCTCTGTCTTTCTCTTTCTTTTCTGACTATCTACCTACCTACCTACCTACCCACCTACCTACCATACCTACCATACCTACCATACCTACCATACCTACCATACCTACCATACCTACCATACCTACCATACCTACCATACCTACCTACCTACCTACCATACGTACCTACCTACCTACCTACCTACCGACCGATCCATCTATGTATCTATCTATTTTCTATCTATCTATCTATCTATCTATCTATATCTATCTATCTATCTATCTATCTATCTATCTATCTATCTATCTATCTATCTATCTATCTATCTATCTATCTATCTATCTATCTATCTATCTATCTATCTATCTATCTATCTATCTATCTATCTATCTATCTCTCTCTCTATCTCTATCTCTATCTCTCTATCTCTCTATCTCTCTGTCTGTCTGTCTGTCTGTCTGTCTATCTATCTATCTATCTATGTATCTGTCTATCTGTCTATCTGTCTACCTGTCTATCTGTCTATCTGTCTATCTGTCTATCTGACTATCTGTCTATCTACCTATCTATCTAGCTAGCTAGATATCTAGCTATCTAGCTATATATCTATCCATCTATCCATCTATCCATTCACTATCTACCTATCTATCTATCTATCTACCTACCTATCTACCTATCTATCTATCTCTCTCTCTCTCTATCTCTATCTCTCTATCTCTCTATCTCTCTGTCTGTCTGTCTATCTATCTGCAGGCTTGAAAACGAAGCTATTCTGCGAGACTTCCTCAGTTTTTGAACTTGACAAGAACAAAAACGCAGCAATTCAGCGAGACTTCCTCAATTTTTGCATTTGACAACATCAAAAACGAAACAAGTCTGTGAGACTTCTTCATTGTTCGAAATTGACAACATCAAAAACGAAACAATTCTGCGAGACTTCCTTCAAAAATGGAACGTTGAGTGCAGAGCTGACGGCCTCGTGCCAATGCGTTTTGCGATTTTTCCACTCCACCTGTCTAAAGTACTGGGCCTGCCACGAAAACGTGATGCCAGGTCATACGAAGTCCTGCACCTGTCACGCAAAATCATCTCAGCAAACCTGAAGATCTGAGGCTCCAAAATCAACCCCTCTCAGGAAATCAGCGCCCGGACTTCCTGACAGCTCTGATGAAGATGTCTCTTGTACTGCGCCTGCCACGGAAAATGCATTTTTGCAGATCCTCTTCAAATGTCCGACGCCTGCCATCGTTTTTGAAAATGCTACAAAACCCTCACATTTTGCTCACTTTTGACAAGGTGCACAATCCCGTGCGCCTGCCACGCGAAACGACATCTGAACGTCCAAAAGTGGGTCCGAGCATGTGGTGTTTTTCACATTTTGACTTCGAAATGCGCTTCGCGCCACAACGGTGTGCACTTTTTCAACATCTCGACTTCCAAAAGTGGTCCGGACCTGGTGTGTTTTGTACATTTTGACTTGGAAATGTGCTTCACGCCACAACGGCGTGCACTTTTTCGACATCTCAACTTCCAAAAGTGGTCCGGACCTGGTGTGTTTTGTACATTTTCACTTGGAAATGTGCTTCGCGCCACAACGGCGTGCACTTTTTCGACATCGCAACTTCAAAAAGTGCTCTGAACCTGGTGTGCTTTATACATTTTGACTTCGAAATGTGCTTCGCGCCACAACGCCGTGCACTTTTTCGACATCTCAACTTCAAAAAGTGCTCCGAACGTGAGGTGTCTTGAGCTGTTTCACTTGCAAATGTGCTTCGCGCCACAAAGGCGTGCAATTGTTCATCTCTCATCTGGCCCGTTGCTTTAGCGAGCCTACTTTTCGACCCTCCGAAGCCACAAATCATTGGAAAAACGCAGTGTTTCGCGACTTTCCTGCCTTTTCGCGTGCCTGGATCTTCTTTCTTCTGAGACTTTCTCTTCTGAGACTTTCTCTTTTGTGATCTTCTCTTCTCTTCTCTTCTCTTCTCTGCTCTTCTCTTCTCTTCTCTTCTCGTCTCCTCTCCTCTCCTCTCCTCTCCTCTCCTCTCTTCTCTTCTCTTCTCTTCTCTTCTTTGACTCTTCCCACCTCTGCTTTTCATCTGTCCATATTGTCGGAAGTTTGACATCTAAACTTCCTTCGATAACCCATAAGTATTTTTGGATGGATAATAAGGATTACTGCTGCAGAAAGGCTGTGCCCAGCAATCAAGTGTTGGTGAATTGTAGCCATGTCATCAATGGTTGATGCAAAGAAACTGAGATATCCATGCGCTAATTTATGCCTACCACTTTTGGTGTAATAGATGGCTTCAATCGGGGTGGCCATATGGTAGCCATATTGGGGTTACCTCGTATTTGGTTATCCCATTATGCCCAGTTGTTGTAGCAATTGCGCAAGACAAATACAAACTTCAATGGGAAAGACAACCTGAAGAAATTGTGGTTTGACAACCCTTGGGGCCATCGAGAATACCCAGTGTAAAAAAAGGTGGATTATCTCTCACATTGTGTCGGTGACAGGTGTGGCCGCTACTTGGATGCCATTTCAATCACGCACATTCTCACCTTGGCGCAGCGCCTTGACAGGGAAGAGCCAATGAGATTCTGCTTCTGGGATTAAGTGGGATTGAATGTTATGGCGTGGATTATTCCCTGAAAGTGTAGGTAGGAGTTGGTCCCAATGGACACTGCAACGATTCAGCCAATGCTACGGCCTGCTCCAGACTAAGGCCAAGGCGCAGGCCGGATGATCGGGGCTCAATTGGAAGTGGTTCATACATGTTTTTACCACCCATTTCTGCTAAAATAGGGGATGGTTCATTCTTGTTGATAAATCACCTTTCTGATGACACCCAGCTTGTGAAAAATAATTCGAGTATACCCGAGTAATATAGTACTATGATGTACTACTGTGTGTGTATATATATATATATATGCTTGTGTGGGTCATATCTCCATCCTTGTTGCTTTAACCCAAGCTTATAGATGGGATAATCTATTGAATGGGGACCTAGCAACCAAGGTTACCAACCACATACGATCCGGAGGATGATCCTCCAAGTTGTATTCCCCAGAATAGCGAAGTTGAGGATGGTTCGTTCTTTGGTTTATCACCCTTAAGACTGATAAGATGCTAAGTGGCTAGGAGTTGACCAAGGTTTATCACTGTTGTTCGCAATCCCCATAGAGGTATAAGCAATCAACAGGGTTTTACTGTAGCAACTCGGAAAAAATCCCTGCAGGCAGCTCCTCAGCAGCCTACAACTGCGCCACCTGTCCTTGGGGAGTTTTGGCAGGGCCGTTCACAAAGGGGGACTGCCAAGGGCATTGATTTTCCCCAACAGCGCAAGCTAATAGGGTCTTCAACCCAGAATAGCTCCGGCGTGCACTGGTGCAGGCGCCGGGTCAGGACGAGGTTCCGGAGAAAGTTCCAAAGGTTCCGGAAGTCTGGGAGGCTTTGGTGCAGAGCCAGGTCAGGTTCAACAGGGTTCCGGAGAATGTTCCGGAGAAGGTCTGGGAGGCTTTGGTGCAGAGCCAGGTCAGGTTCAACAGGGTTCCGGAGAAGGTTCCGGAGAAGGTTCCCGAGAAGGTCTGTGAGGTTTTGGTGCAGAGCCAGAGGCCTGCGGAGCCTAAGGCTGCTCTAAAGGCGGCAGTTGTGGCAAAGGCCAAGCCAAAATCCAAGGCGAAGGCCGAACCTCGTTCATCTCCGGACCTGTCATCGACTCCGAGCCGCCCAGGGGCTACAATTGAGCGACCGCTCATTGTTCTTGATTGGCACAGGACGTTGTCTTTCGAAGCTCAGGGTGGTGGATCCTACGTGCCCGAGAGGGTGAAGCAGGCGCTCCGACGAGCTCAGACATTGGGCTACGATTTGGGCATTTGCTCTTTCGCCTCGGCGCCAAACACTCAGTCCAGGGTGCTTCGTGAAGCACGTGATCTTGAGACTGGGCTGGTGAAATCTTTCAGGTTCATCCACGTGGTTAACCGGAAGTTCAATTCGGATCCTGCTCGTGACAGGCCATCGCTCACAGGCTGCGCCACTTCTAAGGCTGAAGAGGTTTGCCGTGTTCCGGGAGGCTTTGGTGCAGAGCCAGGTCAGGGCTTTGGTGCAGAGCCAGGTCAGGGTTCCTTTTTGGGGAGGCTTTGGTGGAGGCAGGTCAGCTTCAACAGGGGGCCGGGGAAGGTTCCGGAGTAGGTTCCAAGAAGCCTTGGTGCAAAGCCAAGTCAGGTTGAACGGTTTCCGGTTTCCGGAGAAGACTGCAGAAGCCAAGCCAGGTCAGGTTCATCGCTTGGCTTCGCAGCACGCTTCAGAAAGATTTGTAAAAATAAAACGTTGCGGCTATTGGGGATACCACCGAAGCTTTTTTTTGGTTTCCAACTTCTGCCATCTGCGCGTCCCGCATCGTCTCAGGAAGATGGTGGACCAGCTCTCGGAGGTGTCGACCGATCCGTTGCCCTTTCTGAGTCAGGACCTGGCGGAGGAGTCGAGGCAACGGCGCAGCGATCGCACCGGGCAGGAGACGGCTTCGCCGCAGGAAACGCGAAACGCCGCGAAATGTTGGGATATGTAGGTTATATACATTGGTAACCCTACAGTATAATATATATTCTACTGTGTATATATATATATACATACATACATACATACATACATACATACATTTCTATGGAATATATATATATATATATATACACATATATATATATATACACATATAATACGTATGTTAACACACACACATATAAATATATATATATATATATATATGTATATATATATAAAGACCTGTGAGACATGAATGCATACATAAATGTTGGAATGTAACCCAGCTACCAGCTGATTTCCAAATTTTAGTTGGATCATGCCAGCAAAAAACATGCTCACAATAGCTGGTGGATTTGAGTTACCTAATCAGGTCACACCAGGTCTGTAAAATGAGTTTCGGAATGCCAAAATCTCGGGATTTTCCCGATTTGGCTGATTTTTGGAGGGTTTCCAGGTCCAATTCTTGAAGGTCCAAAGTTTGCAAAGCTGTGACAGGAGATCATGTCTCAAAGCGCCAGCATCAGTATGGCGGTAGTGTCCCAAAGAATCACCAAGACGGACACGGAAATTCTCCGCGGTGTACGACTTCGGGATACGCTGACACCTGGATATGAAATTTAGTGTTGGCTCGTTGTCCTCAGGTTCTAAGAAGGTTGACATGAGAGGCAAATGCTGACCCAGTTTGATCAGGTGATGAAAACTCTTGGATCTTTTTGGGGTTGAATACAAGAGGAATATCAAAGATATCACGACTGGATTGGTTTCGATTCGGCGGTTTGCAGTTTCCACTGTTTCCACCAGAGATGAATGGACCTTTCAGGAAGGGATGTGGACGACTCTGGCGATGTAATCCCATGAAGTTGAAGCCACAAGCGCGGAGTGCACTGTTCAAGATGTCCAGGTGTGGAACTATCCTGGAAGCGAAGCTAAACCCAGTGGTGAATGGTTAGGGGAAAAACTTCGAATGTGCCTTAGATCTTCCATTTTTGGTATCAAGAAAACGTGCTAAAATGAGATTGGTTTCACTACAAAAGGCAATCCATCCATTTTGGGGGAATTCAACCAGCGACAGCGACATGTGCAAGTCACGGCACCCTGTGGATTTCAATGAAGCGGGTTTCTGAGGCCTGCAAAGCTGCATATTGATTCATCAATCTGAAGGTACAATCATCCAATGTTCAAAGGGGCAAACCCCACTTTTGTTGATGATGTCCCCAACCTTTGTACTGTAGCATTTTTTGAGCGTCCTTGGCTTAGAAACCAGCATCAAGCAAACCAGTTCGTGCAGATTCTTAGTATTCTTTGCACTAGATGAGGAAACCTTAGTCTTCATTAATCATTAAATCACCATTTTTCACCTGTTGGAAACTCATGTTGAAAACCAGTTCGCCTTTTTTAACCACAAAAACCACCATCTGCCAGGCCAGTGCCGTCCTTGGACATCTTTCTATCGCACACCTGGTGCTCCAAGGGGAGAGCGAAGATTTTGTCCTTGCTACTGCAGAGCGGGTGTAGTACAGCTTTGCTGCCGCTTGGGATGATCGAGTAGGTCGTTCTCCACCCTGGGAATAATGGTAAGGGAAATCATCCCCTTTTATGGCTGCAAGATTCAGGCTAGTGAAATATGATAATTTACCCATATGTATTGTGGTTAAAACAATGCAATGTTTACCAACCCCCAGTCATCATAAATATATAGGTGGTATAAGCTTACCATTCTCATTTTTGGGTGTTTTATGGCATTGTCTTAGCCACATTATAACCAACATCATGAGCTTCGAAATCGGACTTTGGGGGTTTCCCCAAGCTACTGGGGGGTTTCTCCCGCGGATCGTTTTTTTGTAGTTAATGATATCGCCTAGTTCGTAAGTCCCTGATTCGTGGGGTTGTCTCATTTATAAATGGCTTAATAACCAGGAGGTTACTAAGCAGTCATTACGATTTATGGGATGATCATCCTAAGTAGTAATATATCCATATCCACATATATATATACATACATTTATATATATATATATACATGCATGCATGCATGCATGCATCCATCCATCCATCCATACATACTTACATACATACATACATACATACATACATACATACATACATACATACATACATACATACACATATATATATATATACATTTACATATATATATATACATACATCCATACATACATACGATATATCCGACATCAATGGGGGATCGATGGCGATCAAACCAACATAAAAATAGGAAAACATATTGACTGGGGGCCAGCAGGATCAACCCCTTGGAAATCATCGATGGGCCATTTTCGGATACTAGGTATATGTTCAATTGCCAGAGTGTACTGTGCATAGTGGGATCAGCGAAAGTGAACCAATTTATGGGCTATACATATATATATATATATACATATACACGTATATCAATGATGATTGGCTGTGGATAAAATTTGGGCATATTTATGGCCATCTAATAATGCTGGATTCAACCAACCATCAATATACAATGGGGTATAACGGTGAGATAGTGGGATAGAAAAGCAACACTATGATATGGGTTTGTAATATAAGAATTGGGGATGCTCTAAAGTAGCGAGGGGAGCAGGATGATCGACCGCATTAGATGTTTGGGGTGCCCTATTTTCAGACAAACTCAAATGAGAAGCAATGGGATGAGTTACTTGGGTAGTCTTCGAGCTGCGTCTGCTTCGAAAATGGGGGCTCAAAATTGCCACGGCTCACTTCATAGGGCAAGACTAGACCTAGCCTGAGTTCAATGTACTTTTGGTGTCCATCATTTGTTTTCTTTAACCGTGTTTTTGAACGGCTCGTTTGGTTGTCACCTGAGGTTCTGGTTCTTTGGTGTCGCACTGGCGCTGGCGCTGTGTTTCGCTGATGCTTTGCCCATGCCCTTTTGGTATTCTGCCAACATGAGCCACTTCAAAGAGATGTGTCCTCTGGGTCCATGGGTGGCTTGTTTGCTATGGAGTGCTGCGAAATTGCTACAGTATGCTGTCTTTGCACCTGCTTGATGTTCTGTTGAATCACGGGAACATAGAGAAAATAACTACAAAAATTGGTCTTATATCCAACCACAAGCTCTTCCTCCATAATTTTCACCATACATCCCACATTTACTTTGTGCATTCGAATGGTGCATGTGCTTGACATGGGGCTAACGCATGCAAAAAGGGCCCCTCACAAAGATAGAACCCCGTTTTTTCCAAGCTTTCTGACGTCGGACGTTGGTCGTGGTTGGTCGATTTTTTTGCTCTTTTCAGGTGATGCTCTTTGGTTTCCTGGGAACTTTGTTGGGTCTTCTTCTTTCGCCCTACGTCTCCTGTTTCAACCGTGACATGTGCTTCGTGGATGCGGCCTGCATTCATCAGACCAATAAGACCTTGATGCAACGAGGTGCGGTGGTCATTCTGCGGTCATTCTACGGTAGCGGCCAGTGGCGATTCGCCTAGTTGATCCCCCTGAATGGTAAGTCCCTTGTAGAAAATTAGCTATTGAACATGGCCCATAGAAATGGTTGATTTACCGACATTAAACCTATTAAAGATGGTGATTTTCCAGTTCGCAAACTGTAATTTTACCAGGCCGGGTAAATCCCATTAAATCCCATTAAACCACCATAAAATCCCATTAAATCACCATTTTCCTATGGTTTTCCTATGGTTTACCAGGCCGGATAATTTTTTGTGGGGCAATCCGAGCTCCGCTATCCCAGTCCGCCGGGTTAGATGATCCAAGTAGCACCGAGCGTTTGGACCTGGGAAAAGTCGATGGATGTCGTCGACTTTTTATGGTGGTTTAATGGGATTTCATGGTAATTACCCTCTGGTTTATGGTAGATATAATATGTATATATATATATACATATTATATCTATATAGTCTATAGTATTCATGAATATCTATATCATGATATATCTATAAAAAAATCATGGATTAATATTACCATATATGGTTTATGGTACCATCTGATTATTTAACATAGCCATGGAAAATCCCGAAAATAAATGGAGGTTTGTAGCTGGGAAAATCATCTATTTCTATGGGCCATTTTCCATGGCTATGTTAAATAACCAGAGGGGATAAAGAGAGGTAAACCACAGACTTTTTTCCCAAACTCACATGAATTCATGGGGTAAAAAAAGCAAACATAACTAGGGGTACCACTTGTCGCATTGAAATGGCTGAAACGAACTCAAAATGGGACGCGGGACGTGTTCCACAATGCTCGGCAAATGTAACTTTCAGCTACTGACCAGTGACTAGTTCGACTGACTGTTCTTGGTTGGTCCGAACTTAGCTTGATAGGGGGATGAGCGTATTGGGGATGGTTGATACAAGCCATTATGGTGCTGACTTGGGGGATGGTGATGAATTATTTCATGGGCTTTACCACTTACTACAGTTATCCATTAATTGTCACAATAAGATATAATAGCTATCCAACAATTATCCGTTAATTGTATTCAATGATTACAGATGTCTTCACTGCTTGACACTTCGAAGAAAAAATAAACTTGGTGGCTCATCCAACTTGGTGGCTCATCCCACTTAGTAAGTGGGTTATAACCCCAGTGATTTACATGGGATAAGGAGGCTTAATCCATTTGTAACTGGGGTTTAAAGCCACTTTCCAAGCGGGATGAGCCACCAAGCAGGCTTCACCCCATCCATCGCAGGTATCAACGGCATTGGGGGCTTTCTTCTGGTGTCCAGGGAGCTGCGAATCCTCTGGAGCCAGCCGCCCCTCACCCCATCAGTTGGGATATCCACAATGGGTTCACTTGGTTACCCACTGGTAAACTAACATAACTATGGAAAATCACCATTTTTAATGGGTAAATCAACTATTTCTATGGCCATTTTCAATAGCTATGTTTGTTTGGCAGAGGGTACTGCACTTGGAAGTATGCAGAACTTAACTTGATGTAATCAATATCCGATTGTTCTGGTGAAAAAGTCAACATGTCTATAACTTTGGTGTTTTTCCCCACCTGCCAGGTGAGGGTTTTTAGATTTTATGTCAGTTGCCTCCTCCTCCTCCTCCTCCTCCGCCTCCTCCTGCCTCGTCCTCCTCTCCTCCTCCTCCTCGTCCTCCTTGTCATCCTTGTCGTCCTTGTCGTCCTCGTCGTCCTCGTCGTCCTTGCTCAACTGCGACCCGCGATCCACAGTGTTCTCTGCCGGACCTCAACCACGACCACCCACGCCCAGTGTTCCCTGCCGGACCTCAACCACGACCATCCACGCCCAGTGTTCCCTGCCGGACCTCAACCACGACCATCCGCGCCCAGTGTTCCCTGCCGGACCTCAACCACGACCATCCGCGCCCAGTGTTCCCTGCCGGACCTCAACCGCGACTTCCAGATCGCAGTGGGCACTGCCGGACCTCAACGGCAAGAAAGTCAGAAAAGATGTCAGATAGAATGTCAGAAGATATGTCAGAAAGAATGTCAAAAGATATGCCAGACAGAATGTCAGAAGATATGCCAGAAAGAATGTCAGAAGATATGCCAGATAGAATGTCAGAAGATATGCCAGATAAAATGCCATGAGATATGCCAGATAGAATGCCAGAAGATATGCCAGATAGAATGCCAGAAGATATACCAGATAGAATGCCAGAAGATATGCCAGATAGAATGCCAGAAGATTTGCCAGATAAAATGCCAGAAGATATGCCAAAAGATATGCCAGAACAATGCCAGAAGATATGCCAGATAGAATGCCAGATAGAATGCCAGAAGATATGTCAGATAGAATGCCAGATATGCCAGAAGATATGCCAGATAGAATGCCAGATAGAATGCCAGAAGATTGCCAGATAGAATGCCAGAAGATAGAATGCCAGAAAATATGCCAGAAGATATGCCAGATAGATATGCCAGAAGATATGCCAGATAGATGCCAGATAGAATGCCAGAAGATATGTCAGATAGAATGCCAGAAGATATGCCAGATAGAATGCCAGAAGATTTGCCAGATAGAATGCCAGAAGATAGAATGCCAGAAGATATGCTAGATAGAATGCCAAATAGAATGTCAGAAGATATGTCAGATAGAATGCCAGAAGATTTGCCAGTAAAAATGTATAAATGTCATGGTGGGGATCCCACGAAGTAAAGTATTTTTTTTTTAAATCAATTTCCTGCAATTGGAGGGGCCAACATGGATCCATTTGTGTGGCCGACGCTGCCGACGCTTGAGGATGCAAACTTTCCGAGGAACTTTACACAAAAAGCGCATGTAGAACCACAACAGCTCATTTCGGGGCATCCATTTTAATAGGATTTTCCATTATAAACCATCCAGCTATCGGGGTACCCCCATTGATGGAAACATATGGAAACTGTTAAGAAACGGTGTTTCATAACATGGCGTCGTTTAACATGTCATCACCCCGGTGAGGTACTTATCGCGTTTGTGGTGCGTATTCGAGGTGGCCACTTACAAGAAAATGAATCCGGGTGGAAACTTGGAAGATTTGGAAGTTGCAGTGCAAAGTTTCTTTTTTTTTTGCAGAGATTAAAATTTTGCCGATAAGTTGCGACATTTAGCGCCACCCTCCAGTCGATGAAGTGAACAGTGGGCAATCTCCTGTGCAAATACGATGTTTTCGGTCCCCATTTTTCTTCAACCCCCAAATATCTCCCAGTTTTTGCCGATCTCCGGCCCTAGCACTTCAGGAAACATTGTCATGGCACCACTGTTTGTTGATGAGAGCGTGTTGTTGAAATATCTGGGAATCCTGTTGTGCACTGTGACCTATTGGATTATCCGCTGCAATTCTGACTCCAGCATCGTCTTACCTGGGACGATGGTTTGCAGCCTGTGACTTGGTGTCAGAAGTTGAGCTCCGAATTTTGGGTCATGGGAGGCCCAAAATTATCCAAAAGTCCATTTATGTTTTGTTAATCTTGATCTTTCAGGTGAATCGCTTGAAACATAAGATTGATTCCATCCTCATTTGAGATGATTGTAATATTGGTGTTTCCTAAATTAGGCTTATATACCCCTAAATCATCCATTTTAACTGGATTTTCCATGATTTTCCATTATAAACCATCCATTTTGGGGTACCTCCATTTATGGAAACCACCATATAGACTATTATGCATATTCCCATTTTCATTCTTATCCATTGGGACCATGCGTAGTATGGCACAGTGGCAGAGCGCTTGCAGCATTCATGGAACATAGTCATAGCCTCTCGAAATCTTTCGAAGCTGTTTATATAATTTGATATACTGATTGATGGGAATTTCATTATCCCAACTGACTTTTATATTTTTCAGAGGGGTTGAAACCACCAACCAGTATAGATAGGTTATCTGAAATGATCAGGTTCTGAAATGATAAGGTCCCCCATAGCTATCGAGTGAAAAATGGTGGAAGAAAGGCATCAGCATCTTCCGGTCAGCCTACGGTGAGGCCGATACTGATCACCATTCATTTCGATCGAGACTGGGAAAGCGATTTGGATCGAGGGTTTTGATGGGTAAATTGAGGATTTAACTATGGAACTTTGAGGATTTAACTATCAAAATTGAGGATTGAACTATGGAACTTGAGGCTTTAAATAGGGAAATTGAGGATTGAACTATTGAAATTGAGGATTGAACCGGGGAAATTGGAAATTTTTTCTTCCCTCCGGCAATCAAAGATGGCAAGCTGGAAAATCCCCTAAGTTTGGAGGTTTTTGAATGGTGGATTTGCCATTGCTATGTTTAACTATCCTCAACAAATCCTCAGATTTTGCGGCCAGAAGTTTGTAGTTTTAACCGGCAATCTTTGTTTGATCTCCGTAACACTGTTGTCGTCATGTTTGCCAGACTAGCACGATAAGAAATGGTCCACTGACTGAGTGGTCGGAGTTGTTGTGTCAAAAGGAATCTTGCCCAACCAATGGGAACCAATGGCCCCAAGCAGCATCTGCCAGGACGGAATTTCATGATGAAACATCAACTCTTTTCTCAATTTCAGAATTTTGATCTTGACGCCGCAGAATGCTCCTGCGAGTCGGACCGGGAGTTTGTGTATGCGGCCATCAGCCACTTGTATGGCAGCAAGGAAGCCTTTACTCAATATGTGAGAGGACCACTTCAACGAGAACTGTTGGAGCCGATCTGCCAAAATGTCTTGCCGCGGTGCTACACAGAGCTCTTGACCACGCCTTTTCTGAGTTTGTTCCTAGATTTTACCTTGGCACTCTGGAAGCAAGGGGCTCCAGTCGAAGATTTGGTCATCTATGCTGTGGCTTGGAAATTGCTGTTTTTTTGCGTATGAGCAGCATGGAAATGCTGTGGATCCGTGTGGGCAGTATGGGTTCACTCTTGCCCCACAAGCTCAACAAAAACCCAACCGATGATAAGGGGTTGACCACCAACTCATCTTTTTCAATGGGGATATACAAATTAGACCCTCACAGGTTTTGAATTTTCTTCAGACTATTCTAAGATTCCCCAATGTTTGGAACATGACATGTTTAATTTTCCCCAATCGTTGGGATGATGATCCAATCTGACGAACTCCATCATTTTTCAGGGGGGTAGGTTGAAACCACCAATTAGTTTATGTATATGATAAACCATAATAATCCCCATTAACTATAGTTATATATACCATAAACCATTGTTAAGCCATTTATAAACCAACCAGTCAAGTTTTTTTTCGTCAATCTGCGGTGACCAAATCGGGCGCCGAAGCGCCGCATGCCTAGTCGCCTTTCATCAGGTGTCCATGTTTGGGCTCGCGACCTGCTTGCACATCCCTGCAGTTCTCACGATGATGATCCTCCTTGGTGACCGATTTGCCGAACCTTGGGATGGCTTTTGGGGCTGTTTCCTGAATTATCTGCAGACATTCCTGGTCTTTCTTGCCATCTTAGCCCATTCCGTTGCCGGCATCTTGGCGGATCGATCTGGTTGTGACTGATGGATTTGTTCAACATGGTGTTCTACTTGTGTCTTACTGGTGCTAAACGCAGGGAATTTGAGGAAATGATCCATAATCACTAGTAACAATCATCCCAGCAACCCCCAGCAACCCATCCATTCCCATCCATTCCCTACGTTTAGCACCAGTAAGTTGTGAAATCATGTGAAATAGATCATTGAATTTCTTAGAAAGCTTGGGATCATGGTCATGCCCGAAGCATGAGGGATCTGAAAGACTTGGTATGTCCCAAGTCTGGTGAGTTTTTTGTCCGACTATCTGATGGGCATAGAACGATGGGAATTTTAGCAACACTAGTGACACTAGGTGACACTAGTGGGAAGCTCATTATGTCCCCAAATCGTGAAACGGTAGAAGCAACAATGAGGCATGTAACACCAATTGACATTGGGAATGCAAGAAACAACAGCAACCAATATCCCAACACAGGTGCAGTCGCAACATTGATTTGAAGCTAGAAGCTAACAGGATTACTGTAATTCGTCGGTCATTCCAGCACACATGCATGCATACATGCAGTCATGCATGCACACTTGCCTACCCTTCTACCTACCTACCCACCCACCCACCTACCTACCTACCTACAAAATCCTACAAATACATAATAATACATATATACATAGAGGCACGGCTACAAAGATACTTCATTAGATATATAAATACATAGATGAATAGATTCATAGATGCATAGATACATAGGTTATAGTTATAGCTATAGTTACAAATAGACTTATGTAGATCCATATACATGAATACATAGATAGGTACATGTACATAGATGCATAGATTAGATCCGTAGATACATAGATGCATATATACATACACACACACATAACATGCATGCACACATTAGACTAGATTAGATTAGTTTTAAATTCGATAAATAGATAAATAGATCGATCGATTGATCAATAGATAGCAGATAGATGCACAGACAGATTGATAGACACACAGTCATACCTCATATATATATATATACATATCACAGATAGATAGATAGATAGATAGATAGATATATATATAATATAACTAATGTACATGTATGCATATACAAAGAGAGACGGTGGATTGAGGTTTTGTGGTTTGCTTTACCGTGGGAAGCCGGCGCCAGTGGTGGTTCCTCATCGGTGGCTCGGGGAGAAAGGCGACCAGCGGTTACCATGACTGGGAATGGTAACCATAGCACCTAAAAAAGTGGTGACTTTAGGGATGGTTTACTATTTACAGTATGGTGATACATTAACTATTAATGGCTCACTATAATGAACATTTTTATTTACTATATACTATTATTAATGGCTCACTATAAGTGGTTATTATTGGTGGTCACTAACCATCCAACCATCCCTAAAATCACAACTTTTTATAGGTGGTATGGTTACCATTCCCATTTTTTGGTGGTCTATGGCATTGCTTTACCCACATTACTATCAATTTGTACTACAAGGGCTTATGATGGAATGGCTTACTATTTATGGTTACTATGAATATGACTGTTTAGTATTACCGGTTATGAACTTGGTAAATGAATTCCCGCCTGAGGGTGCAAGATTGGGGTTCTATGACAATAACCCGTATAACTTGGGAAATGGGGCCGCATCACCATGGTCATATATCCACTTAGTTCACTGGAACTGCATCCCCGAGTACTGAAAACGACATGTCCAGAAAAACCAGTGTCTAGGCATAGCATATCATAGCATCCTATTTATCGATGTGTATATATAATTGTGTTCAAACAATTAATGAATGAAAGTAGATGTAAATCATGTAGAACATCAATCCCGGATTAATAAACAATAGTTCATGAAAGTTCATGAACTATTGGGGCACAAACAGCGATCGCATTTTTGTCGAATGTGGCCCCGGTAGCCTCCAATTGTTCACAGCCCAGGATGTTTCTTCTTGTTCCTGGCCATCCGGATCTTGACCGTCAAACTCAGGGACAAGTTGCAGGGTCAACGGAAGCGACTTCAGAAAGCAAGATCCTTCCAATCCGAACCGTGACTCCCCGTGACAGCGGAATTCAAGATGAAGAATCAGGAAGTGAACGTCACATTCTATGGTTACTGAAATTGGCCCTTGATTTCCTTGATTCTTCAGCTCGCAAAAAATCGTAAAGTATGCCAATGTTATGCCTCCCAAAGGGACAGGCTGCCTAGTATCGTGCCGTGTTTGGATCAGTGTGGATGAAGGCCCTAAGGTTGGCCGCGGTTTGGGATGTGAGCCACTGCGAATGGCCTGTCGTTCATGTTGGTGACATGGCCCGAAACCTACCCGAAACGGTGTCATGAAACGTGGGGAAATCCCCCAAGAATGGAGGCTTGAATGGGAAAATCATCTATGAATTTCGAAAGAATATTTCATCAATCTGTCACAACCATAGTCATAGTGAGTATTTTTTTGTCAATAGATGTTCGTCCCCTATCGGTCCCCTATCGTGTTTTCCAACCCATCAACTTGTCAGTTGCTCACAGGGAAACCCAATCGTACAGGATCCACATCAGGTCAGCAATTGGCAGAGTTCAGTTGCGCAAGCGCCAACGCTTTGGACAAGTTGAAACACTGCCGCGCTGTCCAACGAACCCTTTTTGGCAAGCTACATAAGCAATAGACAAAAACCATCAAATACCATTTTCAAGAGGACTGTGATGATTTTGCCCTTCTTTTTCTAGTTCGATCCGCAGCTTCGAGATTTCAGCGACATGTCAACCCATGAGTTCCCACAACGATACCCTATCCCAGAATCGGTTGAAGCAGGACATGCAGGAGATGTATCTCCAAATCCATTGAAATCCATTGAAATCCTATGGAGTCCTATGAAAATCATTGAAATCCATTGAAATCCTATGGAGTCCTATGAAAATCCATTGAAATCCTTAGTATTTGATGCGAACAAAACCGACATTTTCCCAGAAAAACCAACCCGTTGAATCCATTCACGGTGGCCAGACGTCACTTCTTCGCTGGGCGCTGCCGCTACTCTCAGGGCTGGTGGTTCCCCACACCTGGTGGAATAGAGACTGCAGGGGATATCATTGATCTGATAAATGATTGTTGATTGATGTTGATTGGTTGTGAAATGTGGGCTATACCGGCTATACCTAAAACCTGATTGATGTTTATTATGTTCATTGGGGGTTATGAACTAACCCCAGGAATACCTAGGAATAGCTGTTATCCAGCCAGCATCTCATGGAAGGGTATTTTGGGTCGGATTTCGAGCTGAGCATGGGACAAGTCTCTCTATCTCTCTCTCTCTCTCTACCCTCTGGTTATTTAAAATAGCCATGGGAAATGGCCCATTTATAGATGGTTTTACCTATTAAAAAATGTGATTTTCCATGGCTATTTTAAATAACCAGGTGGTACATATAGAAAAGACATATATGACCGTCATATATACAAAATCATATGTGTCATATTAGTGTATATCATATACAACATGTCATACTTTCCTCCTTTTCAAGTCGTTTGTTTCTTTCTCTGATTTGAGCATCACCCCGGCCCTTCCTCAAGGCTCGTGCACGCGAGGAGTTGGGTTCTCAAACTTGGTTCGTTCGTTCCCAGTGGTGGGAAAAATTACCTTTGAAAGCACATGAAAACACCATCTTTTGGCCCAATGGCAAATGGTTGGTGAATGGTTGGTAAATGGTTAGTACATGGTTGGTAAATGGTTGAATGGTCGGAGAATGGTTGGAAAATGGTTAGTTATATAGTTGCTGGCTTGTTGATCAAATCTTCTCGATCTTAGCTGGAATTTTATTGTGATGCACAATGAAAGTGGTACCCTACAGTGTCTTCAAAGCTGGCTGAAAGTCCGGCACTGGATGTTTCTCGTTCGCTGAGAAGTCATCGAAGGATTTTTTTTTCCTAGATGATTAGATGGTAATTGTTATGGAATTGTATGAAGCGTGGGGAGTGTGGAATGGAACATTTTATGCTCCCCGCAAAATGCAGCATTCCTAAAAAAGGATTGCATACTATGTATTACTATGTACAATGCTACATTTGCTATAGAAATCAAACGGGCTCATCTCCTCAAAATATGGAAATGATGTATATTAAATATACATCATTTCCATATTTTGAGATGAACCTCCATGAGCCGAGCTTGTTTTCTTGGTGCCGAACGGTTCGGCAAGTTCCAGACCCAGATCTGCCGGATATCCCACAGGACAAAAGCCCCCACGGGTCAAACAAATTCTGATAACGAGCAGGGTACCCTACCAGGTACCCATATTTATCCATGTTTCTTAAATATGGACATAGGCCATAGGCGACATAGGTACCTTGGAAAAATATATGTTTCTGATTTAATTCTGATATTTAGGACACCTCCACATTTTTCCGTCTTTTTCATGTTTCTTTCCAAGTGGCCGAGGCTTCCAGTCCTCTGCGACGATCTGGTGGTGCCCGAGAATCGCGAGCCCCTTTGCCCTGGCCAGCCTTTTTTTGAGCAGCCATGGCCAGGTCTGTGGAAACATAGGAAAATCATGGGAAAATAGGAAAATCCAACTATAAATGGAGGTTTATTGCTGGGAAATTCATCTATAAATGAGATTTTCAATTGCCACGTTAGATTACAGGGTAAATGATGATGAAATGATGGATTATAGTTATGTTCGTTGGCTTAGTTTCAGCCCGTGAATACCAAAGAGTTATATCTTCATTTTTTTCGATAATACCCCATACCCATATGCTCCATGTATGGAATATTGACCTACATTTACCCCAAACATCACCCAAATGTAGGTAAATATTCCAGCACCATGGAGCATCTGGGATAATTATTGGAGTTTGGACTTGTCACACAGATGATTGATGGATTCAGATGGATTCGGATCTAGATGAATCCAGATGGATTTACTGTAATGTTGGTAAAACCATGTCATCAACCACCCAAAAATGGGAATGGTAAGTCTATACCACATATATATATACACACATATATATATAAATCATATATATATATTTATGGCGACGACTGGGGGATTGTAAACATGGCATTGTTTTCCCCATGGATTTCGTTTTTTAGATCCCCATCCTGGAGGATTCGAGGATCATCCCGTGGGAAACGCAGCGATGGCAAGAGATGAAACGCAGCAATGGGCCATGGAAGTCACCGGTGATTGTAGCTAGGCCATATCTCATTGTAGTAATGGGCCATCTTTGGGGATGTTTGGGGATGATTGTAGCATGTTTGTAACTGATTTTTTTAATCCCCATCCCCAAAGATACTGGGTATGTCATGATGCCAGTTGCAGCTGTGGAAACACCACGCCTGGAAGTAGGGCTATGACGGGCCTGAGGTGTGTCTTGCTGGTTCCAAAATTGGACAGAGACGAGGCAGGTTAGGATGGAACCAATTAGCTGTAGCTATCCATATGTCCAATAAAAGATGGGGAACCAGTCTGAGCTAACTAAGAGTTTCCCAATCACATGATACTTTTCTGGTGAGTCATATCATGGTATCACCATTATATGGTCATTTATAGATGATTATAACCGATTATATTATAACAAATTATAATATTCCCATTACATAATGGTGACGCAGAAACATCCTGCGGATAGAATAATATGATTAAATATAATCAGTTATGTAATTATCCCATTAATATCATTGGAATGAGCTCATAAATATGTAATATATCAATTCATATATACAGTATACATGATTACATCATATATAACACTAATATTCAGTCCATAAATGTCATCCCATAATATAAATATTTTATGTAATATATATATATATATATCAGATCATATAAAATATATTAAAATGATTACATTGGGATGAGCTTCCCAATTGGATCACTGGACTTGACATATCCTGACATTGCGTCATCTTTAGAGACCAGGTAGCAACAAAAACCAACTCCTTTCGTATCTGGGTACTAAAAATGGGATACACCAATCTCAAAAATATGATAATATATGTTTAGATTGAGTCTGTATATATATATATATGTATATATACATATGTATATATATATATATGTATATATATATGGTAGTTACACATATATATATATGTAGATATAATTAAATATTACAATGACTTAAAGCCTATTCCAGCAGGATTTTAGTTTTCTGCATCTTTCTTTCGGGGTTGCTGGAGTTTGTCCAGATGTTTTACTAAAAGTTGATACTTTGACCGGCATGGATGTGGTCAGGTAGCTATCAATGACCACCAGGGACAACAAGTCTTTGTTGCCCAACGGAGTGAAGAGGTCTGGGGGGTACCAGTCATAGCTATGCTGATTGATGGGTGAAACCAGGATTCTTTTATCAAAATGGGATGATGCTGTAGAGATTCATATATTTCTGGAACGGATTTGACATCACCAAAGTCAACCGGAGTTTTTTTTCTTTAATGGTACATGTACAGGAAAGTAGTAGGGTTTTTACTCTCAGTTCTATATTTCAACCAAGCCATGTCCAGACTTGGTGTTTCAGCCATGCGGAATTCGAAGCTTGGATGATTACGAGCTACAGCTACATGGAAACCATTTGATCCACATCAGTTTTCTCATTTTCAGGAAATAACCACATAGTTATTGGGGTAAAGAATTTGGAGCTACCCTACCCACATTTGGAACTTGCTAGCTGCTAGGCATGTCAAACAAACTTGTTGCCATACCTTGCCATCCCGGATTGAGCTGACGGTAGCTTTAGTCACTTAAGTGCTGAGGATTCGATTCTACCATATGAACAGTGGCTGCTAAACTCCTGTTGGTTGATGATTATAGAGGATTATACTACCTTATGAAAGTTGGTTGATGATTAGTTCGAAGATTATACTACCCAACATATTGGGGATTATTTCATAATCCAAGAACGGAATCCCTATAAACCAACCAGATTTGTCACAGTAACCCCCCCTTTACCAAGCAGTACTGTTTTGGCGATAACGCCGACAGAAGCAGGGGACTTGTGTCCTGAAAACACCACAAAGCTATGGGTTTTCGTTTTTTTTTTTTTTTCGGAGCATTTTTGGAAAGTTGAAAATGGGAAGATCAAGGCACATGATCTACTTACCCAAGGAATCGCTGATCCAAACTGGTCAGGATGACTCCCGCATCGTTCTGATGAGCCCGGTCAGCCCAGATGCGTGTCGATCTACGTGTCGCGCTGTGCGTCGTGGCTAAGCCTTGCCATGCTAAACAATGAAGCATAGATCATCTCTTTCCCCCATATTACAGCCACATGGTGGAAAAAGGGTTCCAAATTGAATAGATACGAACAGATTCACAGGACATTCATATTGATATGAATTGACAGATATTGATAGATTCTTGTATAGATATCTTGAATAGATATGACCCTTTAAAGTTTTTAACAATTTCTATTATTAACATCGTTTCTTTCTTCCATTATCATTTTAATAGATATTCTTTATTAATACTTTAATGTTTACTATTAATTTATTAGTAGTCTATATTCCATTAGATATCTTATTATTTATCATTTTGGTATCACCTCCATTTTAGATATATTATTTATCATTTATCTCATTATCATTTTAAATAGTAGATATTTATTGATTTCTCCAAAAGATACTAGTAGATAATATATCGATAAGTATTATTTATCATTTGGGTATGGTTCAAAATTAAAGACCTGGGGGACCACAGATTCAAGTCCAGTTGAGTTTCTAACCATCCAATTTTTTTTGGTACTCAATTTTGACCCATATCCATTTATCCATTTTAGATATATTATTGATATTGACCTATTTATCCATAAAGGAGGTCAAATATATGATCCATTTATGATTTTAGATATATCATCAATTTATCCCGATTTTAGATATATCATTTTAGATATTTTAAATATATATCATGATTTTAGATATATCATCATTGATTATTGATGATTTGACCTCCTTTTTTTACGCTTTCGTTTCGGGATCCAGCGAGATCTCCGAGAACATCTCCCAGTCTTCGTCTTCTCCGGAGGTCCGACGCACGAGATCTTCGCCACGGTGCGAACAGCCAGGTGCGAACGCGTGCCGTGGTGGTTTATGGTCCCGTTAAGGATGGATACTAATGGGATGTATATATATATACATACATATACTAATATATATATATATACATAGATACATACATATACATATACATATACATATACATATACATATACATATATACATATACATATACATATATACATATACATATACATATACTAATGGGGATATTGTTTTTTTTAGTTTTTAATGGCTACTAGTACTGAGCTATCTGAAGAACTCATTGTTGCCATGGGACATCCCAAGCACCATCTGGTAATCATGGCCATGGACAATTCAACCATTAATGTTCCGATGTTCCCATTGATTGATCAAAGATATTTTATAGCTGATTTACTTAAAACATATATATATATATAAACATATCATATCCTATAGTTGCAGATGATTTTCCAATTTGTTCGGTGATTTTCCCCATGACGTTCCATCCCTCGGACAGCGCCAGGGCATCCGGCGGCATGGCAGTCCCTCGATCCACCATTGGGATGTCGTTTTGAGTGACACATTGGGATGTCGCAAAGATTTTTTTGTTGTAACATATATATATATATGTATCTCTCTATATATATATGGGTATGTATACATATATATATATACATATATATATATGGGTATATATATATAGTAACATCCCAATGTACTATGGAGTGATATTCTATCAAAAAGTGATTAAAACATCCGATAGTCTATGGGTGTATATATATATATATGTTTATACATGTTTATACATGTTTATACATGTTTATACCACCTATAAAAGTGGTGATGCCTGGGGGATGGTTTTATGGCATTGTTTTACCCACATTAGTGCGATTTAAGCCACAAGAGTTTTGGGATTTTATTTGATCCAAGAGTCATGGAGATTTTATCAAGACAGACAGAGATAAAAAACCAACCGAAAAGTCGATTTACCCTCTGGTAATTTGTAACGTAACGAACTGGAAAATCACCATTTTTAATGGGAAAACTCACTATTTCTATGGCCATTTTCAATAGCTATGTTAGTTTACCAGAGGGTAACAGAGAAAATGGATTGATAATATTTGCAGGACGAATGTTGGCACCTGCTTGGTTTAGTTTAATTGGGTGAGACCATTTTGACACTATATCATTATATTCTATATCATTTGGTTATTTAACATAGCCATGGAAAATTCCACCATTTTCAATAGGTAAACCATCTATAAATGGGTCATTTTCGATTTATAGATGGTTTACCTATTAATAGCATGGTGGAATTTTCCAGTTCGCTATGTTAGTCATAACCAGATGGTATATCATTTGTGGGTGACAGGGACCCTAATTTCACCGCGAGTTATCAAAACGAGTCAACAACGCCGAGGGATGCCATGGACTTACCCACCAAACTAACAGTTTGCGAACTGGAACATGGACCATAGAAATAGATGATTAACCTATTCAAAATGGTGATATAGCTATAGTTACCCTATGGTAAACGTTTGCATAACTATGGAAAATCACCATTTTTAATGGGAAAACTCACTATTTCAATGCCCATGTTCAGTAGCAAACTGTTAGTCATTACCAGAGGGTCGTTTACCAGGTGGGTTTTCCGCTGGAGAGTTACTTCACCATCCGCAGGATTCTGTGTTCAGCCAAGGCTTTAGCGATCCATGGAGCCTACGAGAAAGAGTTTGGTGACTGAGCTGCAAGTGACGACTGGTTATATTGGTCCTCGAAGGATGGCGTAGGTTTTTAGCCATTGGAGAAATCAACACTTACCAGATACCTGAAGAAATAGTAAAAGTTTGGTAAAACTCAAAAAAAAGCTTGCAGTTTGGTCACTCTGATACCAATGGCCGAATGTTGAAATCGGCAACCGAGACAGGTGTTTTTCCAGCAAGCCGAAGTTTTTCAGGAAAACCATCAAGGGGAGTGCACAAGATATCTGCTCAAATCGAGTTTTCAGCTGCTGAGGAATCCTAAAGGGGATGAAGGGTGGGGACTACGAGGCGCGAAAGAAGGCGGTGATGTTGGTTTTCTGGGTCTCCCATCTCCAAATCAAATGACAGATAAAGAGAATCACGACACCAACAACCACAGGAGATGTTTTGAACATGTTCGAACGAACTATGAGATGAAGACCAACCCCTTTTTGGAAAAAACAGGTGATGAAGAAAACCATTGAGGTGGAAGGAGCCGTTCTTGGAGAGGTGCACCATGGTTTTAATCATTGGTAACCCCACACACGTTTTATACATAATATTATATAACTGTACATATATATGATTACATATATATATATATATTATATAATTATCTGATGACATATATATATATGATTATATCAATATGATTATATATATATATATGATATATATATATATATGACATGATATGATATTATATACACACATATCTCCATTACAGCCCCGAAAAGGATGACTTTCCCATGGTTATGACCATGTCCCGACGGCAGTTGACGGGCTCTGGCCGTCGCATTCGCTTCCAGACGAGCTCTGGCCGACTGAACGTGCAGTCCCCAGCCGGGGCTCTGGCCGACATGGGGAAATCTCCTAGAAATGCTGGGAAAATCATGGGAAAATCATCTACCATCTGGTTATTTAACATAGCCATGGAAAATCACCATTTTTAATAGGTAAACCATCTATAAATGGGCCATTTTCCATGTCTATGTTAAATAACCAGAGGGTACTGGAACTTAAACTCAAGAGTTTTCCATGGGAATTTTCAAGCCAAGTTTGGACGGGGGATTCGACCTAGTTTTTTTTTTTTTGTGGTAAAACGATAGAAAACAGTGGAATTATTGAACAAAGATACGATCAGATTGATTCATGGTACACCAAAAGCCAAAAACTACACCAAGATGGGTCAAAGCACAAGAACTGCCAGAATTGATTCAATGTTTCTAGTGGGGGAAGCCATGATTGTGAGTATGCCCAATTTTTGGATGTATTTGATAACATGTTGTGAGACTTGGTGTTCTCCCACAGCATGACTAGTGAAGAAACAGGGCTGCGAGTGGCAGGTTCATTTCTTCCAACTCCATCGCTATCATAGCTATGGAAAACCACCATTTTCTGTGGGTAAATCATCTATAAATGGTTGATTTTCCATAGCTGCGTTAGTTTACTGGAGGGTAGTGATAGAATGTAATCATCCCAAAACTAATTTGCATTTACATCATTTACCACCATTTTACATTCTATCATATGGGTATGGATCAATACCTATTAATACCATTTTTAGGGGGATGAACATCCATTTACCAGCTATTTTGATGTTCACCAGGGGGATAGGGTTTTGACCCATCCCCATATTATCATACCATTCTAATCTCATCATTTACCATGTAAATGGTTGATCAACCATGGATCCTTTGATCACCATGGATCCATCATTTACCACCCGTGCTTCTTTCACGATCGCGCCGAAATTCCGGCCTAGATCGTTGACGAAGACACGCGAATCATGGCGCTTTCTGAGTCCGAAAGAGGTGCCATTTTGGACCGTGGGTGACTTTTTTTGGGACCCCTGCAATCTTTATGAGTGGGTTTTAAACCATGGGAATATCATGGGTATGTCAATGTAATGGGATATAACTTTGTATATGAATCCGTATATATATATATATATATAACCGGCTCAATATGATTTGAAGGGGACATGGTTGGGACATGGAGCCATTAAAAGCGCTATTTCTTATGACTTGGCCCAAGGCCGGCAGTTTCGGCGCGGGGGCCTACTGGGATGATCATTGAACGGGGTGGGATTTTCCCAAGGGGAACGGTCATCCGCCAATCTTCATAGGGGTTACCCTCTGGTAATGACTAACATAGCCATTGAAAATGGTGATTTATAGTGGATTTTCCCATTAAAAATGGTGATTTTCAATAGATATGTTAAATTACCAGAGGGTAATATATGTTAATATATAGCCATTCTAACAGGAGGCCCGCATAAGTTGATGAGAATGACTATCTGCTTGGTGGTTTTTGGAAGATTTTATATCATTTTTTATGTTCCAACATATATGGGATGTCATCTTTCCTATTGACTCATATTTTTCAGAGGGGTAGGTATACCACCAACCAGCTATAGTACCTGTTGGATCACCGGATGATTGTGGTGATACATCGACCCTTAAAAGATGCGCTCATCGGGGTAGCGATCGATCGGTTATTTCACATCGACCCATAGCTGATGGGTCCCCCAAACCTTAGGTTTGTTGGTTTATAATCCATCTAACTAGTTAAGTAGTTCGATATATCGTCCGCTTGAAACTCAACTGTTACTTTTGGGTGAACTGTTGACCAACATAGCCAGCTATCCACAAGAGGGGCCCTCATTCGGTGTGGTTTCCCTAGGATCGGCCCAAGAGTTGACGTGGGCCTTGTCATTTGCTGCGTTTTGGGCTGCTCGGCTGGAGCAGCCATGGCCGGCCGGCCGGTTCAATAGGGATTCTAACCATCGAAATTGATATCTTTTGATTATCAGTTATATCCATTAATCTTTAGTAAAATCAGTCTAATATTATCAAAGTATATATAACTGATAATCAAACGATGGTTGATGGATGATTAGTTCGGGGTGAAAAAAGCACCTTTCTATGTCATATTATATGTCGCGGATTGTTGGGGATAATCATTCATTGATGGAATTCCAGTTTACCAACCACTACAATGGAACGACAGAACGACGGAGGATTTTGAACACAGCTCGCTTTGGGATTTAGCCATTTTTAGGCCACAAAAGGGGATTGGGCATCATTTGAGCCACCATTTGGTGGGGATTGGACATAGTCTAAGCCCCGATAGCGGGAGGAATTTGATCATTTGACACAACATCAATGGGAATTTCAGGATCCGATTTAACGGAGGTACCTACCATATATAAGGCCAACTTTTTAGGCCTATGTAACCTCCATCTGTTGGATCCTGGAATTCCCATTGGTCAAGATTTCTTGGATAATCATCCGTCCACCTTTTGGGAAGTGTTGCTTACATATTAATCATATTATATATACAAGTATGTAACAATGTGTCATGTGTACACTGTATACACATACACATGATATGCTGTGTCCATACATAACCATAAGCTTCCCACGATTGTGAGAGTCCACCATGTGTGGTGGATCCCTGGATCCCCATTTTTTTGGAGGAAACTTCAGACACGCCCAAGGCATTGACTTGCTTGAGAGTGACTTTCGATGAGCGGAGCGACCGTAGATTCCGTAGATGCTGTGAAAAAATGGGACTCTGTAGCGGGTGCACACTGGTAGCAGATTGAGCTCTCAACCAAATGGGGTTTCCACAGCCCCACCAATCAAACAGCACAGCAAATGAAGCGAGCGCAAGGCTCAGCAAATGTTTTCCATGCACAGCGGGTGTGCGTACAATCGCACCATCAAGTGCTCAAAGGGGCCCCTACAGACCCGTATGGTCATATGAGCCAAGCATCACGGAGTCATCCAAGTTTCAGATTGGCAATGCTGATTGGCAAAGGAAGGTACCTGGCAGGTCAGGAGCTGGACATGTTGCACCAGCACAAAAGAAGGTTGAGCAATACTTCGATTGCTCATAGATCACATCCTGCCAGGTTTCAAAACTATCACTCTCACTGGCGCTCTCAGTTGAAATCAGCAGCTGCTCAATCAAAGCGGCATTGACTGTGTCATTATTCTGCAAGGCTCGCGCAAAGAGACCATGCAAAGCGTCATCAACTTTCTTTACAGCAGTCAGTCCGGCACGCTTGTTCTTTTTGGCAGCAGTGAAAGAAGGATCAAAAGCAATACTCCAATGCCAATGACGCAAAAACTTCATCAAGCCATCTCGGCTGTCGTTGCGCTTCTTGGTCATTGAGTCTGCTAAATCATAGTCAGATGCCAGCCAGCGAAGTTCACTTCCAACTCGCTGCAAGTTGTCTCGAAGCTGAAATGCTTGAAGGGCAGCTCGGAGATTTGACAGACCAAGGAGAGGGGATTCGTTCACCTCCACCGCATCATATCCACCACGGCTATCCGTGCAAATGATGCCCTTGATACATCTCACCTGGTTTTCGGTGGCTTCAACCAAGTCATCACGCTGTCCATGGCGTCCAAAACAAGCGCCATGCATTTCAGTCCACAGAAGTCGGACCCGGTAATTCTGGTCCTCACCTTCCAAAACAGCTTGCACCTCTGCGTCGTTGGAGGCAATGGCCTTTCGCTTCAGTTTCCAGCTTCGCCAGGTCAGGAGCATCATGGGACACACACACCCTGAGACAGCTTCAGGTCCAGCAGCAAGTGTAACAAGTCCACCAGTGCTATCGCCTTTTGGGCGATTGTTGTGGGCTTGATCTCCCATAGTGATGAAAACCATTTGATTCCATCGCTCCACAGTTGGCAGCTTGAAAAACTCAAGGTGTTGAGGTTCACGGCGCACTTCGCCAATCATTTGTTGGATCTCCCTCGCATGTTCCAGTGTGCCTGCTGTTACAATCTCAGTCAAAAGAATGTTGCACCTGGAGCAAAGTTGAGGTTGAGATTGGATGGCTAGCCATTGAAGTCCACCAAGAGAGGTACGACAGGCAGCCACCTCAGAAGGAGTCAAAGGACCATTGCTGCGAAGACGAACTGGATCAATGTTGACATCCGGCAATGATTCAACATAGGCATCTTGATCGATGCGCAGCTTGAAGCCATTCTTGGTCTCAATGGTGTTGATGTCGCTTCCAGCATGGCGATAGCTGTCGCGTTTCATAGTTCCCCACTTGTAGGAGGCATCTATCTTCTGGCAAATTTGTTGCCACTCCAAGGATGTGTCATCACCGATCCTGTGGAAGTCGTCCACATGACCACCCATGGCTCCTATGAGCCGAGGAAACTTGCCCGTGATGTCTTTCTCGTGCTTGCTGAACCAAAGCCATAGGCAACGTTCGCCAAGTGCAGCACGGCCATCCAAGGAGGTTAAGGTACGATGCAGATCAAGCCAGAGACCCCTTGGGGCCGTTGTTGACCCGTAGATGTTGCGAAGAATACGCAAGACAGAGTCTCGTGGGATCTGGAGTGCATCGTGAAGTTCCTGGACACCTGTTGTCCATATCTTGCTGTCGGCCTCAGTAGGCATTGTCTGCAAGAATGCCGTCGCTAAGTCCAGGCCATGTAGTCGCCACTGGTGCGTCGCGGCGAGTAGATAGAGCATATTTCTGCCCAAGGAACTCTGCACCGGAGCTGATGTTTTGAACCCCTTGTCAAGAAGAGAGGGGTGCTGGTAGCCCAGGAGGACAATGCGCGCCTTCGCCTTCTTTGTGGCTGTGGCGTTGACGACGCTGTCAGGATTCTTGTCCCTGTCTTCCTCAGCGGCGGTCTTTTCATCTGGAGCAACAGCCTTCCAGGTCAGTACCCATCGGGCTTTCAATATTCTGCCCGTGGAGTAGGCTTCCTTCACCTCGCTGCTGTTGAGGCAGCGACGTACTGCTTGGTTCTGTATAAAACTGTGAACTTCTTTCTGCTTTGCCCTTCTGAAGAGTTCAAGGTCTGCAGGGCCCAGACGCTGAAGATTGACTTCTGAGCTGTTGAGTTTGCGAACCAGATACGCCACTGGATTCCTTTCAAAAACTTTCTGTTGCCTATGCGACTGAAAGTCCAAGTCGATGTTGAAGACCAGGCATTCATCATTCTGCTGAAGCGCGGCCATAAAGTCCAAGGCCTTGGATTCCATGTCAGCTTCAGCAGCAAGTTGTTCCACCCATTTGAGGTCGTAGGAGCCTCGTGATTTCTTGGAGTCAGGTGGATCGGAAGGCCCATCATCCAACATAGGACCATAGTCATTCACTGCCTCATCATCAGTGTTGGCCGTGGCACCAATCGGTGTGCCAGGATCATAGCCAGGTGATGCTGGGGCTGATTGCTCAGCATCTGCAGGTGGAAGAACAGGAGAAGAGGCAGCAGCTTTTGATTGTTGCGGAGCAGGCACATAAGAGAAAGCTCTGGTGTCTCGAAGTCCATCGCCGACACCCAGTGGAGAGCTTCGTGGAATTCGGCGCCAATCCATTGGTCCGTAAGTTGATTTCCGCCATGCTCGCGTCACAGGAACCAGTGTGGTTTGATCTGGCCGTAGAGGAAGATCTGGACATTCAACTTCATCAGGACCTGGTTCATCATCAGCCAAATCCTCAAACTCACGCTTGGGGATGATGTCGGCCAATGTCTTCCATTTCGATGGATCTTCTCCGCTGGTCAGGTCATACTCCATACGCTCAGTTGGTGTGCAAGGTCGGATGGAATGGACCGAACACCGCATGACCCGCTTGCCAATGAGCACCCAGCAGATATGGCGTCGAGCATCATCAGGAGATTGATGGGGCAGGACCTCTTGGAAAATGATACGGCCTGGCCCAATCCAGTGTGGTCGCCCAGACTTTTTCAACCCTCCACGCTTGCCAAGATGTTGATCAGCTGGTTGGTATCGTCGCCAAACCTTGACCAAGTCCATAGGTTCAAAGGTTCTAAGAGGCTGGCGCACTGTAGTGTTGCTGAGCTTGGAGAGGACTCTTCGAGCTCGAGTGCGGACTGCTACTTCTTCAGCTTTTTGTCGAGCTTGAACCAACCGTTGAAAGTCCATGGTGGTATCAAGCTGGCTGAAAGTCCGATAGTCCTCATCAGCAAGAGAATATTGACTGCCAAATGCCCATTGAAAAGAGCTAAACCCAGCAGTAAATTCCGTGGCATTGAGAGAGGAAGCAGTCAAAGCCAGCGTCACCTTTGGGTCTTGACCCGTGTCTTCGAGGTGGATTGCCGTAGCTGTTGTTTTCACATCTTGGATTGCAGCTTCAACAGCACCGTTCGCCCAGGGCTCCTTCTCAGGGATGAAGTGCTGTTGGATGTTCAGCTCAGAAAGAAACTGGGAGAACTCAGGCGTGGAAAAGGTGTTGGCGCTGTCCATCACCACCAAGTTCGGTTTGGGGTAGTGACCTAGCCATCCTTCAGAGAAACATCTGATGATGTCTTGATGAGTTTCACCTTCTTGCTTGAAGTTCTCATAGGTCTTGATGTGGCAAAGGACACGCAGCTTCGTAGCCAAGTCCATGATCAGAAGGAACTTGAGCTTCAGCCTTGATCCAGGAATCTTCCATTCCGAAGTGTCCATTCCAACAGCTTGCCATGCTTTGAACATGGGAGCTGTAGAGGCAGGTGGAATGGAGCCAGAGCTCGTACCACCAGGCTTGATGGATTCACAGGCAGGACACTTGTAGTTCATCACCTCATCAATTTTCCACTGAGGTTGGCCAGCATTCTTGACCAAGCGGGCCAAGTTGCGATTGGTCGGATGACCAGCAGCTTTGTGGTAGGCCGCGATCTTGGCCTGCCACTTCTTGAGCTCGTCAGAGCTTGGTTCATCAGAAGCAGGATCTGCAGGTGGCTGGGCAGACCTCTCATGTGGAAGACCTTCTGGTGATTCATCATCTGGTAGATCTTCTTGTTGTGCTGGGAGAGCGGCCAAAACTGGTAGTAAAACTTGTTCAGGATCTTCAACGTCCAAGGACTGACACAGAGGATCCGCGTAGTCTTCCTTGGCGTACAAAAGTTTCAAATGCTTGTCAGACAGAAACTGCTGTTTCCAAAAACGAGCCACTGACTGGCAAAAACGCCAAGGATAATATGCCGATCGAGCCGTTTCAGGCCCTTGGATCCAAACATGGTTGTGAGACCCCAAACAGGTCTTGGTCTTGTAGTTGAGGTGGAACTGCTCATCGGTGGTTTTGATAAGCCACCGTTTTCGAATGAAGCCTTCATTCTTGCTGTCCATGAGGCCGTAACGACACCCATCAACTCGGCAGTCAAGCCATGGAAGTCCAATAGAGTGGATGTACTTCTCCAAGTCCAACATGGGAGCTTCTTGCCAGCCTCGACAAGGAAACACCCATTCATAGTAGATTTGACAATCTGGGTCTTGAAGAAGAGCATCACGGACAAAGGAGTTCATGCACCACAACATCTTGCGTTCTCTCCGTTGATATTGTTTCAAGAGTTCCTGTCGTTCAGGAGAGGCATAGTTGATGTAAGTCCACTGGCAAAACTTGGTGCACGGCAAGCTGAGCCAGATCTTTTTGGGTTTTCGTTGAGCACGGAGCTGCTTCAAACGCTCCCAAGTAGCTGGCTGGTACAAATCAAAGCCAGAGTGGAGATTGATTCTCCTCGACTGAAGACCTTGGGAGTTGCAAGCTTCGGAGAGCCAGCTGTGTGGCGAGCATGCCACTTCCCAGACACCATCACGTCCATCAAGACAAAGTTGAATGGTGCTGGCAGCCATCACCATTAGCATAGAAGCAGCCATGTTCATCAACTTGGATGCCACCCTTGAAGTCAAAGGTCTCGTGCTCGGCAATCTCAGTTCATCTCGCTCTCCTCGTTGTTGGCGTTTTGACATGGAGCAGCCATCGATGACTGAGCTTGGCCCTTGCGCTCTTGAATCACCTGCTTCAGCTTGCTCTTCTCCTCTTCGGACAGAAGAGCTTCCATTTCGGCAGGAGTCGGCGCTTCGCTGATTGCCTCCCAGGATGGAGTTGGGCTCCCAGGGGGTGTCTTCGGCTTCGTCTTGTAGCCGTCGTGGAACAGCACGTTGGAAGGCTTTGGAGCTTCGTTGATCTTTATGACCAGGGCATTCACAACCTCGTCCGCATCGATCTTGGCCTGCATGGCACGGCATAGCTCCAAGGTTGGGCGTCGACCCTCGGTCATCACAAAGGTCTCTCGAAGCATCCTTTCCACCATCCCCGGATTCTCGCACTTGGTCGTCTGACCGGCTGCACCCACTCTCGGCACATAGGACAGACGTAGGCCGCACACTGCACATTCGATCCATCGACCGTGCTGGTTGGATCGCGCTCCCGTCGCTGTGTGCGCCGCATAGCACGGCCATTGATTGGCCTTGGCCCTTGGATCCCTCAGGTCCATACTGACCTCTCTGGAAGGATCGAAAGGCTGAGCTGGTGCCTTCTTCGGTGTGCTTTGCTTCGCCATGCTGGTCAACTGCTTGGACTGCTCCGCAGTGATCATCTCCTTGGAGGTCGACATGGCGAGCACACTTGGAAGAACTCGAATTTGCGCTGTTGCTCTTGGAGATCATGAGAGCTGAGCCAGATGCTGAAGCATTCGAAGGCTGAGCAAGTGATCTCAAAGTTCTCAGTCTTTGCACTGCCTCAATTTTCACCTTCTCATCAAGCATGCGTTCAGAGACCGTGAGATCATAGTATTCAACTGGATGAAATTCTAGAGATTGAAGTGAATGCACAGCTTCGGCACCCTTGACCCGGATGGTGGCATGACCCTCATGACATTCATGTCCTTCAGTTAGAAGCTGAACAACATCCAAAACATAGTGCCCTTTTTGGTTAACTGGAAGTTGAAAAGCTTCACCATCGTTGGTTTGAATAGCCATGCCCGTGGGAAAGTCAATGCAAAGTCCAAAATGTGCATCCCCCAAATAATCCATACCAACCAAAATAGGAACCATGCTTGAACGATCAAAGTTGGGATCATGTAGTTGAGGAGGATTGGGCAACGCAAACAGCTTGAAGGTCTTTGGGGAACCACTAGCATGTGATGTGATAGATGCTCGAAACAAAGCCCTGCCCCACTGCCCATTGCCAAAGCGAAAATACGGTCGCTCGGACTTCTGAATGTCAATCACCGCTTGGTGGTCACGTTCCAAGACACTAGAAATCAGCGACTGAACTGCCAAGAGAGGACCGGCTGATGCAGTCGCTCCGCAGTCAATCAAACCTTGGCTGGGAGACAAAGAAGTGGAGCTAGCAGCCGTGTTCATCTCCTTCACATCCATGAGCTCTAGCCCATACATGCCAGCACTGTATGCGTTCACCGCGGGTCGAGACTGACCCTTGCCCTTGCCTTTCTTGCCCTTGACCCACGCTTGAGCCTCGAGCCATTTGAGACCTTTCGATCCCTTCTTGCCCTTGCCCTTGCCAGTGAAATAGTTGTCAACCTCTTCGTATTCAGTCATGTAGTGAGGCTTGACATTCACTGGAAAGGTGTGGGCCATGACAAATAAAGCAAGGTCCTCGGCCAGCAGGTTTGCCTTGAACAGGAATCTGACCAAAGCCCCTATCCTTCCTCAAGGCTTGTGTTGCCCTTTGAGCTTCACTCCACGTTCTCTGAGCTTCGGCTGCTAAGGACTCAGCCACGCGCTCAGCTTGCTGAGCTTCTTTGAGAGCAGCTTCATCCTCAGGAGACGGTGAAGTCTCTTCTTCTGCGGCAGCTTCTTCAGGAAGACTGGCATAGTAACCATCGTAGTCCCACCAGTCCCAGTCGTCACCATTCCATTCCCAGTCATCACCATAAGCAGCCATTCCATCTAGCCACCACTCATCATAGTGTTCAGCTTGATAGTTGTCATGTTGTTGGCCACGTCCATGCTGACGACCAAGAAATTGCTCATCCCACAGGGTTTGAAGAGCATGGGTGACAACTTCAAACTCTAAACTGCCACGGGTCGTGCCCAGAATGTCACGCTTATCTTCAGGTGAAAGCCCAGCAGCTTGAAGAACTCGAAATCCACGCAGGACGCCGAGCACAAAGCTATCGGCCAGCGTCAGTTCATTCACAACGTCAGGAGAAGTTGATGGAATTCCGACAGATCGTTTCTCAGGAACCAGTGGAGGCACTCTTCCAGACTGGCGCGAAGGTGTTCGGCCAGTAGGAGAGCCCATGTCACCAGGAGGTGTAGCCGGCTCTGCAGCAGCAACTTGAGGCGCAGCAGTGGCTGCCGCAGGTGGAGCTTGTGGTGGATCTTCAGCAGGAACTTCGGGAACTGCTGATGGAGGGGAAGAAGACGTTCGCCACCAGTCATCCCACTCACCTTGAGTCCATTCGTCCTCCAGTTCATCAGAAGGCAGACCAAAATCTTTGTCATCCTGTTTGATCCCATGCTTGTCTTCGTAAAGACGTATGATGGCTTCCACAAACTCGCTATAGCCCAAAGCTTCTCGAACCAAAAAGGCATGAATTGGTTCTCCTGGAGCTCGCTTGAAGGAAAAATACTGCTGACAAATAGCAGCAGCATTTGGAAGCGATTGCCTCACCAAAGGAGAAACTGCAAGTCGACGCAGATACTCCTTGGTGCCACCAACCTTGTCGAAGTCCACATCTGGCCAAGACATCGCCAGAAGCCTAGCAGGCCCAGTCAGCCTACTCATCAGCTTTGAAGCGCAATGTCGCCTCTTGTTCTGAGGCGTGGCGCGGACATACCAACACACTTCTCGGGTGTATCGGCGCCAGCCCTTGGCTTGACCATCCCAACCAGGCACATGGTGCTCCTTCTCCATCTTGCCAAAGGAGACTGCAAGGAAAAAGCAAAGGCCCAGGTCGCGTCACCTGGAAGTACAAAGAAGTCAGCTGCAGCCAAAAATGCAAAAGCCCGACTGTCGCCGCAACGTCAATGCCTCAAGCAATGATTGCAGCAGCAGCAAGAGATTCAAAGGCCCTGGCACAGCCGCAAGTCCAGCGCAAGCCGATCCCTTGAGGATGTAGTAGCGCAGCAGCTGGAGCAACACTTGCTCCGCTACCAGTGTAGCGGGTGCACACTGGTAGCAGATTGAGCTCTCAACCAAATGGGGTTTCCACAGCCCCACCAATCAAACAGCACAGCAAATGAAGCGAGCGCAAGGCTCAGCAAATGTTTTCCATGCACAGCGGGTGCGCGTACAATCGCACCATCAAGTGCTCAAAGGGGCCCCTACAGACCCGTATGGTCATATGAGCCAAGCATCACGGAGTCATCCAAGTTTCAGATTGGCAATGCTGATTGGCAAAGGAAGGTACCTGGCAGGTCAGGAGCTGGACATGTTGCAGAATCCTTGCGATGACCCGGGACCTGTAGCTTTCAAGGCGACAGAGCCCTGACCAACTCTTCAAGCGCTTTTGCAAAGCTGGTGCCACTGGTGTGTCTTGGCCACATAGTGACATAGTGGTAGAATGTCACAATCTGGGAGATGCTTAGCTGCTTAACTGAAAGGAATTGAAAGGAATTATCATCATTCCGTAGCGATTTCCACAGCGTCAACCTAGACGGCAATCAGTTCATCCGCATGGCTATGCTGACTAGAGCCTATATAGAGAATTGAGTTGATCATTGCAATAACACACAGGGGATCGGAAAAGAATGAACAATAGATAACGATAGTGATGCTGTGTGAATCTGTGTGATGCTTATGGTGCCCTAGTGACCCGATGCCATTGGATTGACAACACAATATTGCAACATGATGCAACATGATGCAACATGCGTTTCGTCATGTTTCGTCCTTTTCCCTGTGCTGTTCTCCTTCGTGCTGCAGGTTTCTGGTCCAATCATGACGAGATCAGACTTCGTCCGTGTGCAAGGGCCTTGGCTTTTGATGACTGCCGCGCAAACTGGCTCAGAAGTAAGTGCTGGATCAGAAGTGGTGTTTAATAGTGAACAGATGTGCTATGATGTGCTGCAATGTTCTGAGCAGTCTGCAAAGTCGAGCCTTTTAAGACACCGACACCAGGCAAGCACATCTCAATTCTAACCAGTTTCAGAACTCTGATTCTACTGATTCTCGCTCGCCACGTCTTTGAAGGTACAAAGTTTTGCAGTAGGCAGGAGGACTAGTTAGTTAATAACACACCGAGGCTTGGAACCTTTGAACCACACTTGGAGCAGGTAGGGGGTGAGTGTCACGTGGCGGGGGATCTGAGGATAGGATTTTAGCATATTTTAGCCATGGCCAAACCATGCCAAACCAATCTAATTACACACGGTGATACTTGTAAGTAGACCTCCATAAGTCGACCTAGAGCGACCATGTGTTGATGCAGGTGGCCGCACGGCGTTTTGGTCATTTTAGGCACCAGATTCTCTTGAGTTCAGATCTCCGACTTGATGTTTGTTCTTTGGGAGATCGAATCCTTCTGGTGGTGACTTCACTAAACGATTCGATGCGTTGGGGTCATGTTTTTCATGTCGCAGGCATAAGCTGCTTCCTGAATCATGTCGCACGATTTGCTTCCAGGAGATGGTCCTTCGGCTCTGGCAGCATTTGCTTTCACAGGGCCGGCTTTCCCAAGTTGTTCTTTCTGGGTCTATCAAGGCGTTCGTATATCCTTTTCTACGCCTTCAAATTTGCCAATTGGTAGGGCAAATCCTTCGCGAAGCCCTGACAAAAAAAAACGCCTTCAAATTTAGTTTCTCCTTTGCTGTCCCTCAAGTAAATCAAAACAGCAACATTGCGCGGCTATGCTCTGAGAGCGAGAGAGATATAAATACCCAACATTTGATCATGCGTTTAGTGTTAGCGTGGTGATGGCAGCACTGTTTCCCCGAGGCAGCGGCGAAGATGGGCTGAACTTCATCGAATTCCAACGCTGGTTTGTAAACGGGGACCGGCAGCTGCTTGTGCACTTTGGGTGGGCCGTGCAGGCGATATTGGCCAGGGCTGATTCCAAGACATTGCCGAGTTCTTGAAGACATGATATGCTTTTGGGCATGTTTAGGCCATCAGGTCCAAAGTGGACCCCTGAAGCATAGTACACCTACATGATATTGACACGAGCAACTCAATCGTGTTCTTAAGATACTGTACTTCTTGCAGGCCCTGTGCTGTGTATGATTGTTCTTATACCATGGTGAGAACATGGGATGAGAGAGAGACCTGGGCAGCAAGATCCGAAAAGAATAGAAACAATTATGTAGAGAGAGGGAGGGAAAGATTGAACATTGGACTTGCACCCCTTCAAAGGTTGCCGCCTAGCCCGGTGACAAATTCTTGTATTCCATGCTGTATTCTTATTGAACTTGGTGATCCATTGTGTGGTGCGGCCACATGCGAGCCCAGCATTGCCTTGGAATCAGCAGGAAGCTTTGGGCACGCTGTCGCGTACTGGCAGCCTGGATCTAAGTGGTGCAGGACGTGTCGGACCCATTGGAGTAAATATGGATCCATCAGAATCCAGCAGAAGAATGGGTTTGGACGTGTACAGTATATCCACATTTGTTGGTAAATAGCTACTGGACGTTGCAGCCTCATCATACTTATGTGGAATATTCCTTTGCCAGTGCCGAGGTAGCAGCACATCCTTGAGCTTTTCTGCTGTGAACGGATTTGCTTGAAGCCCCAGCGACTGGTGATGGGATGATGTAGCGGAGTCTGTTGGTTTCCTGAAGAATGTCCTTGCAGGATGTTGTTCCTAGTGGGCTGGAATAAATCTGGGGAATCTACTGAAGCGCTACCCAGGGTTGAGAGAATGTTCACTCAGTCATGTCCAACCCTACCATTTTTTGCGCACCTCTTTCATTTCAGCACAAGCACAGCTTCCCCAGTAGAGGGCTACCTATCAGGCCTATCATTCACTTCCATTCTGCATTCATCGCCGGTTCTGTCAGGATTCGCAACCTCATTTTGCACCCTATCCTGACTCATTGGCCGACCGCCCTGCGTTAGGGCCTAAGTCGGACTGACAAATCAACGGGACAAAGACATTGCTGAAACGGCGTAGCATCTCTGAGGTAAAGATGGTGGGTCCTAGTCCAGCCCGCTTGGAATGGAAGCTCTTGTGAACTCCATAACACTGACCTGGTAAACATCAAACCTAAAAATTCCTAATGCAAATTGTAATAACTAGCTATTCGGGTTCATTTCGCCTCATTTCTAGTACGAACGCAAAAAGTTAGGTCTGAACGCTTATTCGTAGGGCAACTATGAAAGAAACAAAAGGCAACATGTTGTTGCATTTGCGAACGGGCAGCGAACTCATTCTGAACGCATTTTGCACGGGTTTTGAACGCATATTCTTAGGGCGCCCTAAGAATTTCTAGGGCAAATGGCAAATAACTAGTTAATTATTCAGTTTTGCCTAGAAATTCTTAGGTTTCAGGTTTAGCAGGGATATAGGTATAAAATAACATGATATAAATACGTATGTAATACTATGTATATAATTATAATTATTTATTCTACATGGATAATATTAGGGGCTGCGTGGCAAAACAGGCAATCATGGAACTTGCATTCAAGGCCAGCAGCAAACATTTTGTTCAATTCAATTTCGCCAGCAAAAAGCCATGGCAGAGCTTTGTCGTTTCCACATTGTCACATGCATGATCATGCCAAAGGATTCATCAGGTCTTTGCAGGTCTGCGTTTCCTTTGGGCTTTGAATGGCCGAGTAATTATTGGACAGAAAAATGCATCAAGGTTCCTGCTCTCTCCCAACACATCCATGTGAAAAGTACTGTAGATAAAAGTAGCAGGATGGCCTACCGCTTGCTTTTTCCAGGTTTCTTTGAGGAATTTGAGGTAATTGTACCCATTGAAACTTTGGTCAGCAAAGAATCAGAGTTCGCGTGACTTTTGAACATGTACCACAGACAGGAGGCCTGCCTGTTTACCTGGTTTCTTTCTGGCTAGCCATATAGATTATCAGGAGTTGCCAGGAAGTGGACCTGGGGGTATGTATTATTTGTATGCGGAGATTTAAAAGATACAGTAAATTCTGCTGATAGGTATAATAGTATAATCAACTTCCACCATCTGCATCTATCTCGTTTATCTCATTCACCCTGATTTATTTTCTTTAGCTGTGTCAGTTGCCCGCGTCATCAATGAGTTGCCACTAAGGACCGCTCCCACGGCATCGCCGGTTTTAGGCACGACAGACGGGTTCCGTGTGCAGACCGACTATAACGTGATTGGTGCAAATGGCATCAAATGGCTAGGTGAACACCCATTGTAGAAATTGTAGCCACTGGTTTGGAATCTCACAGGGTGGCCCATGGATTGCCAATGATGTCATCCCATGAAGGAACGCCAAGACATCTCATGACCAATTCCGTGGGAACACCGATCTGTCCTGGATGTTGACTACTGCCATTTGCAGATCAATATTATATATATATGTATATATAAATAAATAATAAGTAACAATAATAATAATTAATAATGAAAATTTAAAAAGTAATTTTCTGGAGCTTAGTCAGGACGTCGGCATTCACGACCCCCGGTGTCACCCACTTCAGCGTTGGAACCTCGAGAGGATGCTGTAGGTGTGGTTCAGGACCCGAGTTTGAATGATTCAGGGGTTGAAAGGGTTTTCAGAAAGGCATGGGTCGGAGACTCGTCTTCGTTCATGACCTGACAATGTCATTGTTAGCTTTGGATTGCACGGCACTAGTTCACTAGCTCCAGTGACTTTTTGTTGTCGCTTTGCTCCTTTGATCCGGTTCCTTCTGATTCTACGTTTCTTCCGAAGCTGCTCTGCTTTGACCATTTTGACCCACACAGTGTGCCAAAGCCAACCAAAAAGAAAATTGGACGCAGTTGAGGTCTCCTGCCTACTTTGCCAATCTCGGGCAAGGCTGGACCAATTTACAGGAGCATGCAGCTGAAGGGTTTGCATGCCTCGTCTCAATCATCAATCTATCTTGAACATTTTGGCTCCACAGTGGGCAGGCCTCCTAACTACTCATCGCTGACCTCCAGTGTCAGCCAGGGATTGCACATAGTTAAATGATGTTAAATCGTAGCTTATATAACATATATATATATAGCTTAAATAAAACGGCATGGAGAAATTCTTTGGCCTCCACGACATGAGATGTTACCATGACCACGTTGATTTGCAACATACATGCTCAACACCACAACTTATACCGGAAGAATCTTCAGATTTTTGGTCAGAACATGTGAAACGAGACTTGCATTCAAGGACCATTGTGCTCCATGTTGATGTATGGCTACCCTGCTACAAAGTCAAGCTGTTGGTGGCAGGCTCGATGACGCTTCCCATCCCAAGCCGCAGTGGTTCGCAGCAGTCGTTGGAGATCTACACCGGGGAGGTGGGGCAGATGGCTTGAAGTCAACATCAGCAACATAGCTGTTGGAAACTCCATGAAACTCCAAGAAACTATAAGTTAGTGAGAATGAAGCTTTAATTATGGGAAAATGCTTGGCACTGCTCCTCGGAAGCGCGCTTATCCACTGAAGTCTTGCTCCAGATTGCTCCCTTACGCCCCTACGATGAGATGCACTTGATTGCCGCTTTAGTCCGGATAGGCGGGAGGGATTGTGATGGGTTGCCGTGATCAGGTGATCACGACAAAGGGTGCTAGATGATCATTGGTGGCTTTGCATATCTTTGCATCTAGCTTCAGGTGGATTTTGGATGTTTATGGGGGTCTAAACAATTTTCAGCGACACACTGACACATTGCACCATTCTGAACACTCAGCACTGGAAAATCCCAGTAATTACATGGTCAGGGCGTGGCCTGGCCCATGAGTCCCTTACTGTGGTGCAGATCCCAGCTGTATATACCAGCAGTCAGCCGCACAAAGTTTGCTGTGGAGGATGTGCATGAAATGAGATGGCAATAAATATGGGCCAGTGTACTTGGGTGTTTTGGTGGTGGTGGTGGTGGTGGTGGCGGTGGTGGTGGTGTGGTTGTTGGTTGTTTGTTGGTCTTTGTTGTTGTTGGTCTTTGTTGTTGTTGGTCTTTGTTGTTGTTGGTCTTTGTTGTTGTTGGTCTTTGTTGTTGTTGGTCTTTGTTGTTGTTGGTCTTTGTTGTTGTTGGTCTTTGTTGTTGTTGGTCTTTGTTGTTGTTGGTCTTTGTCGTTGTTGGTCTTTGTCGTTGTTGGTCTTTGTCGTTGTTGGTCTTTGTCGTTGTTGGTCTTTGTCGTTGTTGGTCTTTGTTTGTCGTTGTTGGTCTTTGTTTGTCGTTGTTGGTCTTTGTCGTTTTTGTTCTTTGTCGTTCTTGTTCTTGTTCTTGATGATGATGATGATGATCATGATCATGATCATGCTGATGCTGATGCTGGTAGTGGTGGTTATGCTGATGCTGATGCAGTGCTGCAGAGCATTCAAGCAGGGTTAGTTGGACTTGGGCAGACCTAAACCCACAGGACACACAGGACGGAAATTTCTCAGCTCATCTCTGCCAGTTCGCCCTTCCAAGGCTGGCGCGTTTGTGCTGTATGACGAGCATTTGGAGAAGATGCCGCTCACCTTGGGTAATTATGGTGACCCGTGGTGACACTCTGAGGGAATTTGAGCTAGGAAAACCTGCACAGTCAGGCAACAAATCAGGCACCGTAGCTTTGCGGTATACAGTACTATCCCTATTTGTACCCCTGAACTATGCTGATCTACGATGATTTCTGTGTAAGGCGGAAACGTTGACTTATCCAGAGTTGGAAATCTATGCACGTGGTGTGATGCCCTCAACTTGTTGACATTTGTTATATTTGTTGACCTCGAAGCATCCACCCATGTTCTGTCGAACGTTCGCAAAGTTTGAAGATCGTTGATTGAGGTTGAGTTTGGACAAGTTCTTGGAGGAACTTGATGGGGGACACATTCATGAGGACCTGATCATTGGATGTAGATATGTAGTGAATGGTTTGGTTTTCCTTCATTTTTCACAGCTCAGTGTCACGTCGAGGTTTGGCAGGAGCATGAAGGTCCATCCAACTGACAGCAGATGACATGCAGCCGATCAAGTGATGTGGTTAGCCGTGGTAGGACATGGTAGGACATTCTCTTATATATCTATACCGATACCATACGTGTACATATAATATTTATGCATATAGCGACATATAGTTTCATATGTGTGCCATGTTATGTCCAATAATAGATAACATACTAAATAAAGAAACACATGAATGACCAATGAATAAATATATTATACACATGCATATCCATAAATGGGAAGCAGGTCGACTGGATCATTCGTTTCTGCTCAGCAGCCCGGGCTCCACCATGTATAGATGGATAGGTCCCAGCTGGTCAGCAGCCCTGCTTCTGACTGGCGTACCAGCTGAGACACAGGAGCGCTGCCCTGGGCCATACCGGCAGTGTATAGATGACACATCCCCTTTGGATGAGTTTCTCTTGGCAAACTGCAGCTTGGAAACAATTTTTACGCATTTCTTCATGCATTTGTGCGCTTTGTCCCCGGAAAAATCATGATTAGACGCAAATGACGGAGAACATCTTCAGAGTGAAACCACCAACCAGGTGACAATCCCGTCCTGATCGAAGAGGCTACTTTTCCTCAGTCCTCTGGCCCTATTGCTTCGATGAGTCGCAAGGCTTGTGCAGAGATTTGTCGACAGACCTTTGCATGCAGATTCTTTGCTGTGGATGGCATGGCCTGCAAGAGCTATTCTTCATGCGGCGCAGGAGTCGGCAGTGCAACTGGATTGAATGGTTGGGTGTACACAACGTTGGTAGACTTTGAATGTTTTGACAGATAAAGAAGATTATGATATCAGATTATGTCTAAGAATATGTGCCGTTGAATTTTGTATAGCACATCTTGGGGAGGTGCTAGAATACCTAAAAAAAACTCAGCACAGGCTGAGGATGTCAAAGGAAGCCGCAGATTGATTCAGATTTTCCAGGGGGCATGCCACCCTGTGCCAAGGCAATTCAGATCTGGGAGCTGCAGGAAGATCCAGCTCGATGTGAAGAATTCTGGGAAAGCTCCCACAAAGTGCATCATGCACCTTAGCTGAAGCACCAGATTTGCTGCACTGCATGTTCATCTTTGATTATACTTCTGTAAGTGTGGGCCCACATTTCTTTTAGGTCGCTTTAGCACCTTAAGTCCGCTGATGTTGTAGTTCAAAATGGCCTATATAGAGTTGTAGTTCAGTCCAGGAGTTGATGTGTAGGTATTCTTAAATACTTTAATATATTCTTAAATATTGTTGAAAGGAACTTTTTATTTTGCTTGAAGAACGTATGCACGTGGATTAGACTGCAGGCACGGCAGGGCCAGTGGCTGGTGGATGCATCATTTGAATCCATTGGGCAGCCTGCACGAGTGTACGATTAAACCATGCCCGAATGATTGTGGGAGGGTTGGGTGCTTCCAGCATTTTCCAGTTGTTTTGCAATCAGCCTACGGTGACCTAGATTTAAGACCACAATCTGTGGATGAGTCGGTTCTCAATTGTTGAAATCACACTAATATGTGTTTCATATTTTTGCACTACATCACCACGCACATGTATATCTTGCAGAGTTGTTTCCGTACTATATGGCATTTGTATGCATTTGTCAATGCTAGGCAGTCGATGGCATCATGCCATGTCACATTCCCATCATTGTTGAATCATTCTTGAATCATTCTTGATACATGGTCCCCAACCCCAGCCACCCCCAGCGTGTCCTCAGCCCGGTTTGAGGCACTGCTGGTTGCCAGCTCGAAGGGTGCCGAGGCCCAACAGCTCATGGTGGATGGGGCCTTGCAACACGTGTGGCTTGGCAGATTGGAGTTACAAATGGATATATTATATATCATTATGATATATTATATGGTGGATATCTTGGATATCTTTATACATACATATTATCATACATATATATATGCATACATCGTTGTAATATGGTGTGTATATATATATAATTAATATCAATAATTATCATTTGAATTTATATCATATCCAGTTTGTCATGTTATTATCTATGGATGTTCAACACTTCAAAGGGCGCAAAGATGAATTGAAATGCTACAGCAATATACAGCAATATACATTAAATGCCTATTTCTGATTGCCACAGAGGACACATACTCACATAGTCCTCAGGCAATCACCCCAT
>CAMXCT020003635.1:56173-133032 GCA_947184155.2 Cladocopium goreaui | reverse complement strand
GATATGATTTCAGAATTGCTCAAATATTTTCTATTGGTGACTACCTCATGGAATGATTTGAATGGCCAAAAGCAGCACATGGTCATGCAGTCAGCACGGTGCATCTTACATCGCATGGTGTCGCATCCCTGAGGCCTTTGATCCCGCCCGAGCACTGCAGCGGAAGCACCAGATCGATGGACCTAGGATCCCTGGCAGTGCGCCAGCAAGTGAACCCGCAACTGGCAGCCATTGCCTTGGCAGCCTCACAAAGGTGGGGCACCGGCTTGGGACATCCAGATCCACAATGATCGACTACTAACATCTACATCATCATACATCTACCAACTTACTAACTATATACTGGTATCATCTAGTATCCAACCATTATCCAACCATCCAGCCTTTTGGATCCTTTTGGGCTTTCTGGTTGCTCCGCCTTCAATTAATTGCTCTCTGGCAAATCAGTGGGAGGGGTGATGAATGGTGATAAGATGTGATAGGTCTCTATTGGGCTCTGTCATACTGCATAGGGTTCAGGTAAGGTGGGTGATTTAGACACGTATCATGGCCTTGTTCTGGCTTGTGATGCTCCTGTAGCCGGTCATGTCTTGGAAGGACATGCCAGAGGTCCTTGAGATTCCGAGGGGCCAGGGTGAACTTGGTTGATTTGCTCATTTTCGTGGAGAGATTGGTTCCATCTGGGCAAGTGAGTGGCTTCTTCAACGAAATCACGGAAAACCGTTGTGAGATGGATGTGTTCTCACACTTTCACAAGGCTTCGGACTGGTGATATCTGGTGATGCAAGAGTGTCGCGTAGCCACACAAGCAACGGAGCTCGCAAAATTCCTTGGGGAGGGTGTGAGTAGCACATGGATCTCTAGTCAAAGTAAGCTAACTTTTGTGCCCAGGGTTAGTTCAGGGATGCAGCCACCTGGTGCACATAGGAGTGAACAACTATCTTGTTTGTGGATGTTTGTGGTTTCTTCATTAGTGATTGAAGCTGCAGCTGCGGGGTGCTGCAGGTGTATTGTGTCGCCGGGGATTGGATTCTACCCGCCTTCATCACGTCTGGGCTGCTGATCCACCCACCCTACGGTCCAGGGACATGGGCATGCTACGTTCCCAAGTCGAAGCTCGGACGAAATGACTCACTCCAGCTCACTACCACACGGCATTTGAAAGAAAAAAATGAAAAACAGCGGAAATCCCATGAAATCCCGATGTTGAAAGGTAGAGCCTGGGAGAACCATCTATCAATGACTAATGGCCCAATCCTGTGGATCCATGTCATGCCCCCTTGACCTTCAGTCCTGATTCTTGAGCTATATCACGAAAGGTAGCTCCAGAGGGGCTACCTTGAGTTTTACTTTACGAAGTAAAGGGGAGGGCGGCCAGCCCCGTTACCTGATTCTTCAGGAGATTGCTAGTCATTTTAGTTCCCCCCCCCCTCCACACCTCCCACGCACCCTAAGAGCAGACTCAAAACATTGTAATTTACAGTATTTTTGTTCTTTTCGGATCAAGAAACCACATTTTGCTACATGGTGAAACCTCCGTAAATACCAGTGTTTTTGCTAGGTGCTGGCCAAACAACACTGTAAATACCGTGCTTTTTACTACCAGAGGCAAACAACATCATAAATACCGTGGTTTTGGGCTTCCGACCCGCCAAAAACATCGGTATTTACGGTGTTTTTTGCTCCGAGAGTTGCAAAAACACGCGAAAACACCACCGATTTGACGATTTTCGGCTACTACGGAACCGAGCAAAAACGCTGCAGGGGTAACACCAACAACAACAACACCAACAGCAACAGCAACAACGACGACAACAACAACAACAACACCAACACACAACGCACAATGCACAACGCACAACGCACAATGCACAACGCAAAACGCACAACGCACAACGCACAACATACAACACACAAAACACACAACACACACAACACACACAACACACATAACACACACAACAACACACAACAACACACAACAACACACACACAACCACACACAACAACACACACACACACAACAACACACAACAACACACCACAACACATAACAACACACAACAACACACGCAACACGCAACAACGCAACAACGCAACAACAACACACAACAACACACAACAACACACAACAACACACAACAACACACAACAACACACAACAACACACACAACAACACACAACAACACACAACAACACACACACAACCACACACAACAACACACACACACACAACCACACACAACAACACACCACAACACACAACAACACACAACAACACACAACAACACACAACAACACACAACAACACACAACAACACACAACAACACACAACAACACACAACAACACACAACAACACACAACAACACACAACAACACACAAAAACACACAACAACACACAACAAAACACAACAACACACAACAACACACAACAACACACAACAACACACAACAACACACAACAACACACAACAACACACAACAACACACAACAACCAACAACAACAACAACACCATCAACAGCAGCAGCAGCAACAACAGCAACAGCAACAGCAACAGCAACAACAACAACAACAACACGAACACGAACAATACCAACACCAACAACACGACCAACACCACCAACACCACCAACAAACCCAACCACACCAACAACACTAACAACACTAACAACACTAACAACACCAGAAACACTACCACCACCAACAACACCAACAACACCAACAACACCAATACCAACAACACCAACAACACCAACACCACCAGCACCACCAACACCACCAACACCACAACCACCACCAACCCCAACCACATCGCCGAAGCCTTTCAGTCGCTTTTACCAGACTCCCCTTCATATTTTTGGAAAGAAAATGGCCGCGTCGCTTTTACCAGACTCCACTTTATGTATTTTTCCCTCCCCTCTCCCCTTCATTTTTTCTTCGGTTCCTTTCTTGCTTACCTACCTTTCGTGTTCCCCCTCTCAAGTACGCTTCACGTACGCTTCATATACTGTATGCTTCATATACCCTTCACATACGCTTCATATGCTCTCTGAGGATGAAGGCCTTTGAACATTTCGAACTACATTTGGTGGATCCCTTCCTGTGGCACCATCCCTTGTCACTCAAAGTACACGCAGCTATCCAAACCTTGCATCGATACAAGTTCGCGGTTTGCCCTCAACCTCTGTACAGACTCGAAGCACATCGCTGTTTGTTGGAGGATTGGCTTAGCTATCATCGACATCTTGGAATTGAGCACTGGACGGTATATGATTTGGACGGTTCTGGGCTGGACTTTTTGTCAAATGTGTCAGCGCTTTGCTCGCAGAAGAGATAGTTTCTTTATTTGCCTTTCTAGGATATATAATGATATATATATATATATTATATATAAGAACATAATTTCTGCATGTATGATTGTGTTTGGAAGGGACTTTGAATACCGTTTCTGTCTGTTTCTGTTTTACAGTTTGATGAGGTTTAATGATTAGAACTGCGTCATTTAGCAAAGGCCGAGCATCCCAGTGCGACCAAATTGCTTCGCTTTCCAGCAACCTCCAATGTCCAGCCCTACAGCCCCACTCTGGCCAGCACACGAGGACATTGAGCTTGTCTCGCGGTATCCAGATGTACTTGGCTCACCTCGCTTGGTCCAAGGGAATCAGTGGAACCCGATTTGTCCCCAGTTCTTTGTTCGAGCAGATTTTTCGATTTTTGTCAAACTTGGTATGGGTGCAACCTGTGCAAGTTCTAATGTGTCATTGTTTGCTTGTAGAATGGCATGAATCTGTTTCTAATTGTTGTTTCTGCCCTTTTGGATGACAATGGTGTTAGGGCGTGCCGAAACAGTGACTAGAAATTGGTATTATCATGTATTATTTGTTTTTGATGGATTCTAAATGCAATGCTTCCATAATTCCCTTTCTGTGATCAAGCTAGTCTACCAGACCAGAACATATACTAATTACTCATGGTTGGGTTTCGTTGCTATTGATCAGACCAATAAGCTTGCAGTGTCACGCATGGTCCATGTGCATGAGACGTGGTGAGCACACATTGTTGCTGAGGTTTAGAAGCCATCGCGCTCACACAATGTTTTTGGCGCTACAGGGGACGAGCAGACACTGTCTTCGTGCTGCATTCCTTTGACGAGTTCCTGGTGTCAGCCACTGGGCGGGAAGCGGTTAATGTCAGTTTGATATAGTATGATCAGTTTTTTCACGAGGGCGGTTAAATCAGAATTTTATGTCTTTTGACATCGGCAATGTCTTGACAACGGGCGATCCACGATACTGCTACATTTCGCGGTGGAGTGAATGTGGCAGGTGTTGGACTCTAAACGGTCCTCAGACACTGTGTAGCAGCTTCAGGTCAACCATCAAAAAAATGGGTTGCTGAAGTTCCAGTCTATCATCTCATCTGCTGACAACCTAACCGTCGCTCACCGAATTCCAGCGGTGAATTATGGCGGTGACGCATTGCCCGGCGATGGTGATGCAGCGGGTCTCTGTGGAAAGCCACTGATCCAACGTTTTCCACGCCACACCGGAAAGCTGTATTGGCACATTGTTGCTGCACAGCCTGACTACATTTTATCTGTGAATACGACCAGTGCGTGGCCGCAGCCACCATGGAAGATGGTGGATTTTTTTCATCCCGATCTTCTGCGGCTTAATCATTACATCGATGCGCTGGGAGCACGTGCAAGTCCAGAGGCTTTTAAGCATAAGGATGCTTCAAAAGTCTTGGACTGGGGTGCGAATCTCATCTCCGCAGCTCGTAAGGGAGATTTCAGCATGGTGCCGCTTGGAATTTGCACAGGTTGTTTGTTTTCATCCTTTTTCAAGCAAGTCTTATATTTTTCAGGTGTTTATTCTCGGATGAAGTGTGCTGTTTGCCAATGTTTGAACACAATTTGGCTACTTGCCTGCTGCCTTTCTTTCAGTTGATGACTCATGTAAGACATCTTTAGGCGCAGGGCCAACCACTTTGAACAACTCTTTCCCTGCTGTGAAAGAAAAGGATTGTTGAAGGTATTGACATGGTATTGACGTACTGTAGGTTTTCCAAATTAAAGAACAACTTTCCCCGCTTGACAGGATGATTTCCGCCATGGCCTCCATCCTGGCAGCTGCCCGCGTTCCACACGACGAACTTCGGACGGCGCTCACCTCGCCACGTCGATCGCCGTTGAGTCGCGTCGCCTTCGATCTGGCAGAGCTGGAGGAAGTGCAGCTGGTGAAGGGAGTGTTAGCAGCTGGTGCCCTGGAATGAGAATGGAATGAGAATGGAATGAGAATGGAATGAGAATGGAATGAGAATGGAATGAGAATGACTCAGAATGACTCAGAATGACTCAGAATGACTCAGAATGACTCAGAATGACTCAGAATGACTCAGAATGGAATGAGAATGGAATGAGAATGACTCAGAATGACTCAGAATGACTCAGAATGACTCAGAATGACTCAGAATGACTCAGAATGGAATGAGAATGGAATGAGAATGACTCAGAATGACTCAGAATGACTCAGAATGACTCAGAATGGAATGAGAATGGAATGAGAATGGAATGAGAATGACTCAGAATGACTCAGAATGACTCAGAATGACTCAGAATGACTCAGAATGGCTCAGAATGGCTCAGAATGGCTCAGAATGGCTCAGAATGACTCAGAATGACTCAGAATGACTCAGAATGACTCAGAATGACTCAGAATGACTCAGAATGATTCAGAATGACTCAGAATGACTCAGAATGACTCAGAATGACTCAGAATGACTCAGAATGACTCAGAATGACTCAGAATGACTCAGAATGACTCAGAATGGAATGAGAATGGAATGAGAATGGAATGAGAATGACTCAGAATGACTCAGAATGACTCAGAATGACTCAGAATGACTCAGAATGACTCAGAATGACTCAGAATGACTCAGAATGACTCAGAATGACTCAGAATAACTGGAGGTGGATGGGTTGGTTCATGGTTGATGGTTCATGGTTGGTACAGAATGGTGCGGACATGCTGCATCTACATGCGTGTACTACCTTGAGAAAATTTAAAAAATGAGGGGAAAAATCAACAATTCGATGATTTCGATGGTGTGGGATTTTTGCACCAAAGGTGCTCTTTAGTGCATGGTTGTAGTACTGAGCTTTGTTGCAGGATGCCCAGTGACTATTGACGCATTGATTGAAAACCTGGAAATGGTGCAATTATGATCAATTATGGGCAACTGAGCAGTTTGTGTTAGTCCTTGGATTCCTTTGGCTAGTTGCATTTTGGCCGAAGCATCGGAGATTCCCAGTAGCACCTGACAATCCAAGTTCCGCAGCATTCTCCTAGGTTTCCACAGGGGCGATACCAACTCTGATGGGACACTGTCAAAAGACGAGTTTCAGACGCTGGCTGAGCCACTTGGATGGGATGCCCACCTAAGACGACGGGACTTTCACTACATCGGCTTGTTTCTGCATTTGTGGGCTGCAGAAGATGGTGGCTTGTTCCATCAAATTGATGACAGCAGCTTGGCTGTGGCAATCGTATGCAATCGTACTATCATGTTGTAAGTGCCGGTCTCTCGCACAGAAGAGTTTGACTGCAATGAGACTGCAATGAAACATCCAGTCAACTGGGATCAACTTGGCTTATCCCACATTTCCAGCCCAAATTCCTCCCAAGCCGAGTTTGCCTCACGGAATCTGACATGTTCATCGGTTTTGGGATTTTTGGGCCAACAGCCAGGTCAAGATGATAGGCTCTCAGAAGACGAATGGTCAGAAGGTATGCTTTGGCTTTGTCGGCGGCAGGAGTTGCGTCTCGCCGGGGACCAGTTGCTTCAATGGACCAAAGAGATGGAGAGGAAGCCACGAAAAATAGCGCGGCTTGGGAGCTGTATCATTTTCTACACACGAATCGTACTGCCAAGTACCTGGCCCAGATATGCCCCCATGAATTGGTAGTGTGGAAAAAAGCTGGAATCAAGAGTTCAAAGAGCTTAACTCCCTGATAGCAACATATAGTAACAGTAACTATAGTAACTAGTATATCACATGATCTTTTGCCATCATTTTTTTTCCGTGAAGCACGCGGGCGGCACAGTGACAAATGACTCACGACAAATGAAGGGACGGCATGTGCTTCCTTTCAGCTCGAAAGATTCTATCAGATTATCATTTCAGGAAGGGGTAGCCCGTAGAAGCCCTGTCCTGTCCCTTAGAACTAACTTAGAACCCCCTGTTAGTTGCCAAAGGCCCCTTGTATTCAGATACCATAATTTCATATAAATTCCCAAGATTTGCGCCCGCTTTGTTTCATGCTTGGGGTCTCCCCATGTCTCCCACAGTAAAAACACTGAAGCTTCAGCTTCTCATTCAACATCCAGAGAGACCGCGGGTTGTTTTCCTAGACTTCCACAATAAGGAGTTGCAGTTCTTGTTGCATCGACTACCGGTATTATTGCGCCCAATTGTCAGTGGGAAAAAATGTAGGGAATGCTATGGAACTCATATGGAACTCGTAGGATGCCTTGGTGCCTAGTATACGTAGTCCAAGCAAGTCCAAGCAGTTCATTTTGCAGATGTTGCAGCCGGAAGAGTTGGACCCCAGACTGTGCACCAGGCGTGTGAGCATCACAGCATGCCCATTTCGCGCTCGGAAGCTGAAGTCTGGGATACTCAGATTTGCAAGGTCAGACCGTCCAGCTTCATTGCTATTCTCAAATATTCTCAAGGGTTTTACGTGGTTTCACCATGTTTTACCGCAAGTGGTTGGGCAATCTTGGGTAGATTGTGGATAAGGAATGATAAGGATAAGGACATTATTATAAGAACGTCCTCCTCGTCAGTGTGATCCTTTTGACCTCATCACCCAGGACATTAGTCTATATTGGGGTACGCATGGGTACGCATGTACATAAGTGGGAGGAATACGGCTATCACTGGCCAAGGGCAACAGATGAGGATCATCCAATCTTGCTTCACCCAACCCTTGTCCCAACACCTAATAACTCTTAACGTCCTCCTGCACCGATCAAGTCAGCATCATGGGACTCGATGGGCTCACAGTCCAGTAGTAGAAGCCAATCAGCTCAGGCCATTTTCGCACGGCTGAGCCGCAGCACACCCAGTGGCATGCGCCTGACTTTCAAGGTGGCGGTGTGGCGCTATGTCAGGTGATGACGATGACAATATTCTAAACTGGATTCCAGGTAAGCTGTCCACGAGTTTGCTAGATGTGTTTTCTAAGAACTTTTGTTCTCGGACAATCTTTTCGTTGCAAGCCGACTATGCAAGCCTCAATTCTTCCCCTTGAACCCCACAGGATTTGGAAGCTGAGCACCTGGGCAAAGGATTTTTTTGCGATGTTTGAAGTGTTTGAACTGTAGATCGATGTGCTGTAGAATGCTGTAGATATATTATGATATATGATGTGCTATAGATCGATGTGCTATAGATCGATGTGTGGTCGAAATTTGGTGGTGTTATTGTAATTCTGTGTAATTGGTTAAGTTTTGTGCCGCCCGCCCAGCAGCCTAGCAAGGTGGCAGAGCATTTCAAAGTCTGTGCAACAACACATTAGTGCTGAGAAGGGAGGTTGAACATGTAATGCATAAATATGTTTGACATGTTACAAGAATCAAACAGGGATCTCCAGACTCAATATAGGAACTTGCGACTCCGAGGTTGAGCAGGAATTTGGAGAGCATAGAGGAGCCACCCGACTCTACTCCGACTAAGTGACATGTGAAGTGTGTCAAGTGAGGGGCCCAAAGTCCCTGAAAGCCAAAGCCAATGTTTCATACTTTGTTTTGCAACTTTGAATGCTTTGCCATCCTTCCCTTTGGATGCGCGATGATGGCTCAGTAAAACTTCGACCGCAGGAAGTTGCAAGAGCCAAGGAAATGGTGGTCGTCAGGGGCCTCAGCATTGTGGAGACTTGGATGGCCAGTTGCCGTTTAGGTTGACGCAACATGCCACAGATTCATTCTCTCTACTCTACATTCTCATGTGTTTTCATGTGTTTTCTATTATATATGCAGCTAGCAGTGAACTCACAGCCTCCGTATTGATGAGGATTGACTTGCTTGGCACACTCAGGCAATGAACCATGTCCTTGTCGAGAAGCACGGCAGTAGCACTTTGGCTACCCCAAAGCCTCAAATGAGCCTAAAATTAGACGAGCCGAGGAAACGTATGAAAATACAATCTAGTTAAAGCATGTTAAAGCAAACAGCCCCACCACTATATCTAGCAGCTAGCAATCTAGCGTTTCTGCTAAAATCCTTATCGTTACAGTAATCAAAGACGTTGAAGCTGGGTCGGACCTGGCAAATCCATGTGAATCCTGTAGTTTCTAAGCATATCCAGTACTCCTCTCTCAGTGCTCCCGTCCCTCCCTTTTGCTCTGCACTTCGTCCTTACAACAGATACGAACCATTTCATATCGAGCTAGCTTGGCTTGAGAAGCTGTTTCCATTTATTTCCTAAGTTGACGTCAAAGGCGGACAGGGTTTGAGAACAAGATACGTAGCACATGCCTTTTCACGGCCATTGTGCCAATCAGCGGACGGGTTGACCTATCATTCCAGATATTCATATCATTCCAGACATTTCCAATCATTTCCAGACATGGGTCATATCGAGCTCTGCTTGTTGATGTCCTTCCACGCCGAGGTTTGGAAGCCACCCTCGAGCAGTATGGTCGGAAGCCTGGGTTTAGTTCCAGAGATTTGTTGTTTCCGAAGGTTCAAACTTAGAAGATGCTGTCAGCAAGGCAATGTGGATAGTGGTTTGGTATGGTTTGGTCACTTTTTTCATTACCCATCCCCATAGACGCAATAAAAAATATATAACACGGTATATATAGGAAATGCCACAGCATATCACAGCAACCAGTGCATTGATTAGAAAGGGGCATATCACTGCATTTGACCTGCGCTGCCACCATAGCATTCAGGACAGGAGTTTGTGCCACAAAGCGAGCTGCGGAAGGCACACGAAACATTATGCTGCACAGATTTCCTGCGTTGCTGGATGGTTTTCGTTTTTGAAGATTTTGGCATGCCCAAAAACATTCCGTAAATATGTAAAGCCATTCTTTTGCAATGGTCGGCACATTGGCGTTGCCCATATGGTCAATTGACACAGTGGCATGGAAAACGCTTTGTCCAAGCCCATCAGCTCGCTATCCGGCATGAGATGATTGACTTGCTTGCTGAAATTTGCTGAGTGCATTTCCAAATTTCTGGGTCTTGAGTCATTTTTTAGTCGGATCCCCGACGGCAGGTCTTCTCCATCTCGCGTGCCCTGAGTGATGCGCAATGGGCGGCCCTGCTGCCTCGACCTCAGCAGCCGTAGGGTTCTCCGAAGCCAAGGCTGGAGCTGTGCACGGCTGTTGTGGCTGAGGCCCTTCCTACACAAGCGCCCTGATGGGCAGATTTTATGGCTGAGCCCTCAAGTCGGCTATGATTTGGGACTCAAGAAGGCAATGATCCACCAAGAGGACGTGAATGCTGTGCAAAAATACCTCACCGTGTGATTTGGGTCAAGGTGGCAATACGTGGCAGTATTGCAGGCAGTCAGATAGCCGACAGCATTCCCCAGAGAGCCATGCAAGGCATGCATTATGACAAGCCAATTGAGGCAGTCTGTGTTGGCGTGGGCCGGCTTGGCCAGGTCGGGTGTGGCTGGAGGGGTGTCATGGATTTGAGCTCTGTGTGAGGGTTGATGGGGCTTGGGCACCGAGTCTGGCGTGCGTCTTCAAAATAGCCTGTCACTTTGAAAATCTGTTCGCTGGCTGTTGTTTTCATATGTTTTCATCATATGTTCAGTTATGTCGGTTATGTCATGTATATGTCATGTTAATCATGTTATGTCGGGCATATTCGGACATCTTGGTACCCTGAGACCGTGGCACAGGAGTCCCGTGGCTCCAGCTTCAAGCCCGGCGGTCGTGGCTGCTCAGGCAAAACGATGGGACAGATTTGAGTTGGACCATGCACATCCATGCACGCGTAATCCGTTGCTATTCCGGCGCCATGTGTCCCCGCAGTATCCCGCAGTCAAGTTGTCATGCTTGATATGCTTGAGTTATTTGCGATACTTGAGATCCCAAAGTGACAGTCTCTTGCTTTCAGCCGGTGGGTTGCATGCAACACTAAACCATAACCATTCGATTGTTGAAAGAGGTCGCTTGGGGCCACAATGCCACAGCGTACTGCGCCAGGCACCGATTCCGGCGGTTCCTGTTCGTCCGACCGTCCATGGTCCTAGTTGGGGAGATGGTCGGAGTGACAGTGAAAGCGTTAAAGCTTGACAATTGAGGTGGTGCCAGGTTGGCACCACCAACTGGAACATGTTGATAGGGCATGAGAACCACAAGGGCTTCACTCATCTTCACTAGTGTACCCAGGCCCACGTCCCAGGAATAAACATTCATATCATTCTATGATGGTGTTGTATGGTGTTGTTTGACAGATCGAAGGCAGATGAATGGAGGTCCCTGCTTTGCCAGTTTCTTTTAGCTGTCGGCCCCAGGTTTCGACCCCCGCCCTACAGCCACAGCAAGCAGCACCAGCACCAGTTGCTGCACCGGTCCCTGCGCAGCCAGTGCCTGCCCAGCCGGCTCCAGTGCCGACTGCGGCACCAGCGGTTCCAGCTGTTCCAGCGGTTCCGGCAGTTCCGGCAGTTCCAGCGACTGTTCCGGCGATTCCAACAGTTCCGGCTGTGGCTGCTGTTCCTGCTCCGGCGGTGCCTTTGCAGGAAACCCAGGAATCTTTTGAGGCAGTGAGCCAGAATTTTTTCAAGAGAATTGTTTCAGAATTTATCGTTTTCTTAGTTGTCTTCGATCTTCATGTCAAATGTTAAGCAGACGCACCTGACCTAGCATACCTAGCAATTAGGTAGGGGGGTCCTTTGTTGCACATGACACGGGGCTGAGGCAAAAGGCTCCGGCACTTCCGGTCGCTTGGCGCTATGACTAGAACAAATGGATCTTCAAGCATGCGGCCATATCAAGCGATCAAGATAGGAATCATGGCCCTGTGTTTGTTGATTGATGTGCCCGAGGAGATGTAAAATATTGTCAAACCATATCAAACTAATTCAAATCATATTGCTGTCCTGAACGCTTGTTTTGTCTGGTCATGTCAAGATCAAGAGCTTCGGCTGGGGACCCCAAAGCAATCCGACATTTTTTGGACAACTTCTTTATCTCATATTATATTATTTGATCTCATTTGTCCATCTAGCTCGAAAACATGCTCCTGATAAGGAGAACTTATGACAATCACGAGCAATGGGTCACTTCCTTTCCCAATAAACTTTCTCATTGAAGGGACCCTTATATCCTGTGGTTGTGCCATCCTCCTTTTCCGATGTCTTTCGCTGGCAAGAGCCGTCATCAAAGGGAGTGCAATATAACACCACCACCAAACACACTTACACTCGCAGAGCATCCGTTGATCCAAATCATTAGTTATCTTAATTGAAGTGGTCAACGGCATCTAGGGCCCCCAAATCGGCTCAGGCAACCAATCCAGCGCCGACCTTTGCCTCAAAGAGCAGTTGCCTCAAGGGTTCTGTCTTTTCTGTGGTATTTGGATGTATTTGGGGGTTCTGGTTGGAGCGGATCGTTGTTGGTGTCTCCGACTTTTAACATTTGACACATCTTGACATCCTGGACATTATCATTCCTGGACCTCCTTTGTGTTGGCAGATCCAATCTAGTAGAAGCTGATACTGCGGTCCTTTCAGAAGTGAGATGCATGTAATCACAGCAGAGTCACCAGAATCTTCGGTGGGCTCGAAATTGCTGCCTTGTGTCCTCCTCCATCCTCACTATCATTATTGTCATCATGAATGTGTCGCCATCAACCATCGTCTTTGTTGTGTTCGTTTTCAGATGTCGCAAACCATCATTCAACAGCCCCTTGGTGATCCTTGGTAAGCAGGTGCTCCACAGCCTCCTGCGCAGGAGCTCATGGGAAGGGGGATGAAGGGGGTGTTGCCAGCCGGCATCGGCCGACTATGGCTGTGACTGTGACACGTAATTGAGTGGAATCAAAGGATATATATATATTTATTTATTTATTTATAAATGCTGAATGATATGAAGGACACATAGCTCACTCATAGTGGCATAGTATTGTAGTGGTGCATAGTTCCCAAGCCTCTTTGGCGCGGCGTTGAAGCTAATGCCCGCAGACGGAGAGATACAGGCTACTTCATAGCAAAAAGCGGAACATCGTCAGACATGTGGACAGCAGTTCATGGATGAGAAAGTGATTTGCAGGACTGCACTATAGCTGGAGGGAGTGGGATGGTCCTGTGCAGAATTCTGGTTCCTTCAAGTTTCTTGCGGCTTCCAGAGATGCCCTCAAACCCTGTGTTAAAATTAATTAATATTTGGAAGTTTGGAAGGGTCACCCAACCTTCCACCATAGCAGTAATTAATAGTAATTAGCCATTCTGCATCATTCTGCGCATTTCATGCGGCACTTGGTATGCATGCAGGCGACTTCACATTCTGCGTCGATTCCGCCGCCCAGGCAGCAGGGTAGGCATCGGTGAGTTCGGAGGGCATGACCTAATTGAACTTGATGTCGTACGTGTGGTGAGCCAATCTAGATGTTGAGAACATTTCAAAAATCAGAGAGAGAGAGAGAGAGAGAGAAAATGTTCCAACAGCGCTCTCAGCAGTCAGTAATCATCTGACACTGGGGTTGAGCTGAAGCGACTTTATCCCACTGCCGCGCAGTGAAATGTTGATCTTGACTTAGCCCAAACGGAGTTAGGCGCACAGCTACTTTTCGGGCGGTTTGTTTGCACGCTGGAGTAAACTTACCAGAAATACCAAAGGGTTGCGCAGGGTTTGTTTGTGTCTCTCTCTCCTCAGCTGTCAGCTGTGTCAGTCTCACGCCAAACATTGGTGCCTCAACATCAACACCAGCTGCACCTGCACAGGCGCCGGAGGACAGGTTTGTTTGTAGTTGGCCTCACTTGCATAGAGTCTTGGTTTGAGCATCGAGCATGCCTTTCCCACAAAACCAAATGGGCTAAGTGGGAGCCCCCCATGAGACGCCTTTGCGCTTAACATGGGCTTGTGTTGAAGCATTGGCACGGTTTCCAGTTGATGAACGGGCTGTTTGACCCATTGGAGCAGGTGCCATTGAGGGCAGCCAGCGGAGCACTTAGCACTGAAGATGATAAGATATATAAGATGATAAGCAATGATAAGCCAATATATAAAATTGTTTTAATGATACTGATGCTCCTTCAAAAGGTGCATTGCAGAAAACAAGGTGCATACTCAGCCAGCAGGTTTGATCTTGCGAACACATGCACCTAGACTTTCAGACAGATGGCTGATGGCCTGAGGCACTCCTGCAGTGCCAGCTGTGCCCAGTGGACCAGCAAGCCCGCCACCGGGCCCTGCCGCACCACCAGTACCCGTTATTAGCAAGTCCATGAGCGCAGTGCCAGTGGGAAGCCCACCCACTCCTGCCATACCACCACCTGGACCTGCAAGTCCACCAGTTCCTGTGATCAGCAAATCCACCAGTGCACCACCAGGTTCACTAGGTGTGCCGCTTGGACCATCCTCGCCACCACCAGGGGCACCACTTGGTCAACCACCTTTGGCTCAACCACCAGCCCGACCTGCACTGCCAACGGCTCTGCCAGCCGCACTGCCAGCAGCAGCACCCAAAGGCGCACCACTAGCACAACCACCAACGGCACCAAGTGCACCAGATGCTGGTCCACCAAGACCAAGAGGTCCACCACTTGGACAACCACCTTTAGCACAACCACCAGCTCAACCAACACTTCCAAGCAGCCCACCAGGACCTTCTGGCCCACCACCTGGCCCTGCGGCTCCACCAGGACCCACTGGCTCGCCACCAGGTCCCAATCGACCACCAGGCCCAGCAGGCCCACCACCAGGACCTGCAGCCAGACCGTCAGCTTTGCCAGCAGCACCAGGTGGTCCATCGCGACCGCCACTGTCCCAACCACCACTATCCCAGCCACCACTATCCCAGACCCCGCTGTCCCAACCACCTTCTGGTACATCAGGACCACCACCAGGTCCAGCCAGCCGGCCTCCAGGGCCACCACTATCCCAGCCACCGCCAGGACCAGCTGGGCCTCCGCCAGGTCCCAACAAACCACCCGGACCTATGGGACCACCACCTGGACCAACTGGATCACCTCCAGCTGCTTTGCCCAAACCGGCGGCACTTCCGTCAACTCCTGCGGCGTTGCCTTCCAAACCCTCAGCCCTTCCTTCAACACCCGCAGCTCTGCCAACTACACCTTCGGCGCTCCCCAGGGCAGCCGCGTCACCTACAGGATCTCCTTCACATGTATCTGCCAGTGCTTCACCTTCAGGTCCTGCTGGGCCACCGCCTGCAGCATGTCCAACACAGGTGTCAACAAGCTCTTCACCCTCCCATGTATCAACCAGCTTTTCCTCCACACCTTTAGGGCCACCCCCAGGCCCAGCAGGGCCACCACCTGGTCCAATGGGACCACCACCTGGTCCAACTGGACCTCCACCTGGTCCAATGGGACCACCACCAGGGCCGACTCAGGCAGGATCACTGATCGATTCATTGGTGCAAATTTGGAATCAAATTGGAACAAATACGTCAGCCAATGCTGTCTGAGCGTCTTTCATATTTCCATGCAGTCCATGAATTAGGGATGCTTTACGATAGGGACTCTATTGTCTATTTTGATAATATTTTGATGAAGTTTTATCGGCCAGTCCAGCTATGAGGCGCTGGATTTGTTTGATGTACCTCAAGATTCAGGGCACGATTGATAGTTTTTTTTCTCACCTTCATGATTCATGATCTTTCAATTGCAGACTTACTGTATGACAGTGTCAGACTTACGAAAAATTGCACAAGGCAGGGGGTGTTGACCCATCCTTCTTATTCATCGTGCAACGGGTGAGTCAAACATTGATGCACCAACCTGTCCACCAGTGACATGCAGATGCACCAGGTGGATTCAAAGATGGATGCGGCTGCACGGAGGAAAGCGGAGATGGACGCGAAAATGGCGGCCAGACACAAGGAGGTGGAGGGCTCAATACAAAACGCCCTGCATAGCTTCGCCCAATTACAGATCAATTGGAGGGCGAAACTGTTGTGCTGTGGGCTGTGGGTGTCATTCCAAGGCAGAGGAGAAGCGAGCGCAGGCCAAAGCCAGGGCCGCAGCCAGGGAGCCTCAGAAAGTCTCCCTTCTATCATGGCCGTTGATGTTTTTAAAGGTGTTTAAGCATTAAACCGTTAAACTGTGAAACTTTAACCTTGATATTTTTCTTTCCCTCCATGTTCCATGTTGTCTCAAGAAATGCGAGTCCCATAACATATTGTCCTTCTGCATGGAAGAGATTTCATAGGCATATATGGCACATGGCACCCAACAGTGTTTGAGATATTACGGAGGGCATTCATCGCGACCTTACCCGAAAGATCATGAACTCAGCTGAACTAGCGCCGATCACAGCATGGGCTCAGCATTCTTTGTCAAGCTGGTGCCCAAGGCTCTCAAAGCTGTACAGGAGGGTGACACCTGACCCAGAAATGATCATGGAGGCCGGAGTTACTTTAACACGGGAGTTTATGGAACCGACATTGATAAAATGAAAAAACGGAGGATGATTGAACGCGGAATCAGAAAGAAATAAAGAATCGTGCAGAACAATTCTTTGTCATAGGTTACTGTAGCGGTGGTAGCCCAAGTTTGTGGGCGAACTTTTGCATACTCGTGCAAATACTCCTGCCACATCTTGGAAAAGAGGCTATAATTACCACCTACAGTAAATTATTCTTGGAGGGTATCTAAGGGTACTAAAAGGATCTAAAAGGGATAGATCCACGGCCAGTATCAATGAAGCTAATGAAGGGGGTTGTTGAATTGTCTAAGAGAGTGTGGATCATGAGATGTCAGGACTCATGACACCAAGTCCCAAGTTTGAGAAAAAGCAAGCTGTTGCTCAATTTGAAGAAAACATATTGAAAAAACATGAAACAACAGACAACATGTTTGGAAAAATGCCCACAAATTTGTGGGGGTATGCGTGAGGCGTGCATATATATATATATCATATTATATCATTATATCATATCATATATAATTATATATATATATATCGCCGGACGCATGGTTAGAACCTGTGGAAATTTTCCAAAACGCTCGGGTATGAAAATTTTTGCGCACTTAGAACCTCTTGGGTTCTAAGCCCCCGTCCCCGGGTTTTAAGATGCATATGTAATTTCTGTGTTCCATAGTGTTGTGGTTCAAGTTTGGTATATGGGAGACTGCCCCCATTGCCACGTGTTTTCGGGTGTGCCCACTTGCCCGTGCTGTAAGACGTTCTTCCGCATTGGGACGGTCCTCCAGTCGGGCAAGCTCAGCGCGTTCCAAGAGTCCACGGTCTTGGTGATCCTTCGCAATTGCGCTGGGGCGATCTCGGACGTGGCTGAGGGCGAGGTCAGTGGGCCATTCGGGGCAGTCATCCCTGGGGTTGGCCGGGAAAAGAGTGAGGAGATCGGAAGGTCACCCTTGAAGGAAAAAGCTCCTGAGAAGAAGGAAGAGGCATCGAAAGAGAAGGGCGAGAAAGAGACAGACCAGAAAGCAACCAAAGCTCCCGAAGGTAAGAAGGCCAAGAAAAGCAAAAAGGATAAAACAAGAACTTCCCGTAAAGAAAAGAACGCTAAGAGGAAGAGCCGAAGTAGATCGACGAAGAGGAGAAGCCCTGAGATCGGGGAAAGGAAGGAAGAGAAGCGGGGGTCAGCCCTGGAATCTAGAGGAAGCACAGAAGCTCACACAGAAGGAAGAAAGTCTCAAAGCCCAAGGAGTAGCAGAGGCAACGACCCCCCTCCTAGGCGGGAGGATCGTACACAGGAGGACGTAGACAAAGAGGTTAGAAGAGACCCTGCTCGTTTCGGCTTGGGACACGTTCCCATCCGTGGATCGGCAGGAGGACAAGTCAGGGGCCCACTTATCCCTGGCAGGAACCAACGGCCTGCAGAGCCAGCTGAAAACCCCCGGCCCCGACGGGACGGAGGTGAGTACCAGCGTTACGACAACCAAGGGTACGGGGCGAGGGGCCCTGGAAGAGCCGCACCAAGGTGGAAGGGCTACAACCACGTGCAGAGAGGGATTGACTACTGGAAGAGGCGCAAGTCTCACTGGTAGAGATGGCGCCAAAGGCAAAAGCGAAGGGTTTGGCTGCAAAGGCCAAGCCCAAGGCAAAGGCCAAAGCGAAAGCACATATGAGAGGAGCAAGAGCCAAAGCCAAGGCAGGAGCGAGGATAGGAGGGCTGGCGCGGGGACGAAGAGCCCTGAGACGGCCAGCAGCAGACGAGGCCGGGGAGAGACCTGGCCGGGATCACAGGACCCTTTGGGGGGCAGGACATACCTTGAGGGCCGCAGAGATAGGCTTGGAGTGGCCTTTGAAGGAGAAGGGTGTGGTCTTCGAGGAGGCCAAATACTTTCACCGGGAGTGCAAGGTGGCAGGGGTAGCCCTGGGTGCCCTGGTGTCGGAGGGTCAGGTGGCCTTGAGGATCCGGCCCAGTGGCACGACAGACGAGGGTCTGTTGAAAGTCCAGTCGGGGACCCCGCACTTGGAACTGAGAGTTCTGTTGCGCGCCGCCGATTGCACGCACGAAGTAGTAGGAGAGGATTTGGTCCATGGGATACGGCTCAGGAAGCGGCGCGAGGTGGAAGCCGAAGAAGCGTGGGTCGACAATCTCATGAAGGTGGCGCCCACCGAGCAGGTCGACGAGTTGGAGGTTTTGAGGAGGGAGATGGAACGGCAGGGGCAAGTCGCTCCAATGAAAGAGAAGGTCAAAGACAAAGAAAAGAAGGACAAGAAAACCCACAAAGACCGAGTAAAAGACCGAAAAGAGAAGAAGGAGAAGGAGAAGGTGAAAGCCAAGCGGAGGAAATCCACAAGTCCGGGTACGTCCTCGGGGGATATAGCCCTGGATGGGAGTCGTGCCAAGGCTGCAGCCCAGAAGACCCCAAAGAAGCTCTATCAGGGGACGGGCATGGACCCCTCAGACAGGGCCCGCAGCAGGGTCATCAGATTGGCCAGAAAATATGTCAAGAGAAAAGGTCGGAAAAGTTCGTCTGGATCGCAGAGCTCGTCCGGAAGTTCACAAGGAGGGAACGTCGAGGAAGAGGGCGACACGATCTTCCAGCAAGCTGCCCGGGTGAAAGGAGTAGCGGAATCGTTCCCCGGAGTTCTAGCGTTCCAGGGGTTGAGCCAGATGAGATCGAACTTGCTCCAATCCCTAGGAGAGGAGGAAAAGAGTTCGTCGACGCAGGCTGTGGCAGTCCAGTACTTCCGGCAAGTCTTGCAGCGCAAGGCGACGGGTGCCGTAGCTCGAGAACTCTTGAGCCTATGCGCCGCGGCGGACTTCCTAGTGAGATCCCGCCCTGCTCAGGCGCTGGATCTTCTGATCCAGCGCATCAAGAGGCAGAGTCCACCCTAGGTGGAACTCATTGGACGGTGAGCCAGAGGTTGGAACTACTGCCGGCCGAGCAGGCCACCTTGACGGCCACGGCAGAGATGAGAGAAGCCCAAAGGATAGCCGTGGAGGAGTCGAAGGCAAGATGGCTGAGTTCTCTCCCAGACGGAAGGCCCCAGACAAGTCAAAAGGGGGGCGGAAAAGGGAAGAACCCTGGCAAGGAGGATGGTCGCAAAGGGGGCGACACTCGCAAGGGAGGAAAGGCCTCAGGAGGCAAAGGAGATTGGAAGAGAAGAGAGGATGCCGGAGGAGCAAAGACCGGTTGAGAAGCCGAGCAGAGGCAGAGCATGAGGAGGCGGGGGCAGGGTCCCCTGGTCAGAATTCAATAACGGGGACGAAGATCCCTGAGCAAAAGCCAGCAACTTTGGAAGGCGACCGAACTGTTGAAAGACCGTATGAAGAGGGGTCGGCACAGGCCCTCTCGGTTGAAGAGATGCCGAAGTCTTCCAGCCAGGGTCAATATGCTGGCCTTGATCCGTATCAGGCCCTGTTGCAATCAATGCTTGTGGCAGCCCCGCCTTTTGAAGAGGCAGCTGGGCCAAATGGCCTACAGCAGAGCCTGGTCGCTGAGGACGAGAGGTTCGATTGCGACCGCCGTGGGGTGAAAAAATGTTTTCGGCAGCTTTCATGGGATGGTTGTTTTCTTCGTGATTGTGGTAGGTTCTTGTTTGAGGAGCTCCTGGGGGTTTTACCGCTCCGCAGCCAGAACATGGGTAGGCGGGATTCTTCTGGAATTTTCCCCTTACCTACCTCTAGGAGTTTGCTCTCTGGTTTTTTACCTGATTTGAGTGAAGCGGAATGGTCATGGTTGTCGTGCGTTGTAATTTCATTGAATTCGCTTTGGGGTGATATGGTGGTAAATGAGGCCTCGTTGAATGAAGGGCAACAGGCCTGCTTGAGAGAGATCTGCAAAGATGTCAAGCGTTTTGTTGGGGTCGGGGTGATCATCCCTGAGTTAGACTGGGCTGACCTGTTTTCAGTCCGTGCCATCGACTACAAAGGTGACGAAGTGAAAGTGGCCAAGTGGTTCTCTTGGAAAAATGTTGAGCCAGCATTGCCTGGCGACGTAGGGAGTGTTCCCCTTGAAGCTGTTTGCAGCCGGGGGTGTAGGGACTACGTCCTTAACTTTGACCTCTACTTGAAACCTAGGAACCAATGGGTCGTATCTAAGGCGCCTAGAGTCATGGTTCATGATGATGCATGGGCAGACGTCTGCCGCGGGCTAGTGTCCAGAGGGGTGTGCGAGTTCATTTTGGAAGAGGATGTTTTTATGACTGATTCAGGGCCGCTGCTCAACGGAATGTTTGGGGTAGCCAAGGATGAGACCACCTCCGAGGGCGTGGACATCTATCGGTTGATAATGAACCTTATTCCGCTGAATGGGCTGTGCAAGCCCTTGTCTGGTGACATTGACACCCTGCCCGCTTGGAGCGCGATGAGTCCCTTCTTCCTGCAGCCCAATGAACGCTTGCTTGTTAGCAGCGAAGATGTCAAATGCTTCTTTTACACGATGAGTGTTCCTCTTTGCTGGCGAAAGTTTCTTGCTTTCAACAAGCTCGTCCCTGAGGCTGTGTTGCCGGGGCATTTACAGGGCTGTAGGGTGTACCTGTCTAGCTGTGTGCTGCCTATGGGATTTCTGAACAGCGTCAGCCTAGCGCAGCACGTTCACCGCAACCTGGTCAAGTGGAGTGCTTTGGAGGCTGCGACAGACAGCGAGGGGGCCAACAACCCGGAGAGTGAGTTGAGAAAGGACCAGGGGTTCACCTGTCACAATCCTTCCTGGCGAGTGTACTTGGATAACTACGATCTTCTCGAGAAAGTATCCCGGTGCGAGGTGAATGACCTTGAAGGTAGTTGCTCCCAGGGTATCCTCTCCCTCCGGAATGAGTACGAGAAGTGGGCGGTCCCAAGGAACTTGAAGAAGGCCGTGCAGAGGTCGTCTCTGTGTGAGCTACAGGGTGCCACGGTTGACGGAGACATCGGGGTAGCCTACCCTCGAGAACAGAAGCTGGCCAAGTACTTTGGGTTAGCGGTTCGTCTCTGCCAGCAGCCTCGTGCCACTCAACGTCAGTGGCAAGTGGTATGTGGAGGGCTGGTCTACTTTAGTATGTTCAGACGGCCGTTGCTGGGGGCTTTAAACCAGGTTTGGCGCCATATCCTTGACTTTGACCGGAAGCGCAAGGTGACCTTGCCCACCCCTGATGATTGTCGTTTGGAAATCTACCGTTTCTTGGGAATGCTGCCGCTAGCACGGCTTGATTTCAGGCTGGACGTGCACCCGATGGTTACCTGCAGCGACGCCTCCAGCGCGGGCGGTGGCATCTGCGCAACTACCTCTCTTACTTCGGTCGGGGGCATGGTGGCAGAAGGAGCATTGCGGGGTGAAATCCCTGAGCAGGCAGGCGACATGGCGGTCCTCTCAGTGGGACTTTTTGATGGGATCGGGGCCCTTAGGGTCGCCCTGGAAACCATCGGGGTGCGAGTCTTGGGGCATATCTCGGTCGAGTGCAACTCATCAGCTCAACGTGTGGTGGAGTCGCACTATCCCGGAGTCGAAGTGGTGAACTCTGTGGGTGACATCGACCAGGACATGGTGGACCGGTGGGCCTGTCGCTATTCGCAATGTTCCCTGGTAATCATCGGGGCTGGACCTCCGTGCCAGGGTGTTTCGGGGTTGAACCCTGATCGTCGGGGAGCACTTAAAGATGAACGTTCCAAGCTTTTCAGTGAGGTACCGCGTGTGAGGGAGATGGTGAGAAAGGCGTTCCGCTGGTGTCCAGTTCACACTTTGATGGAGTCCGTGGGTTCCATGGATGCTCAGGACCGCGGGATCATGAGCCGTGGATATGGTGGAGAGCCTATATTATGTGACGCAGGCACTTTCACCTGGTGCCACCGCCCCAGGCTTTATTGGCTGAGTTGGGAAATCAAAGCGGGTCCCGGGGTGGTTTTGGACCAATCTGGGGAAATCACCGTGCTCTCGCTATCAGGGAACCAGCCCCTGGAAGAAGTGGTGCGTGCGGGATGGCACAAGGTGGACTGCAGCCAAGCTTTCCCTACATTCACTACCAGCCGGCCTCGTGATCGGCCTGGTCGGAAACCTGCCGGGGTGCAACAATGTAGCCTTGAGGAGCTCGAGAGGTGGCACCTAGATCGTTTTAGGTTCCCACCATACCAGTATCGGAACTCCCACTGCCTTGTCAACGGAGCCGGGGTCTATCGAGTCCCTGACGTCTCTGAGAGGGAGCTCATGCTAGGATTCCCCTTGCACTACACGGCCTCTTGTTGTAACAAATCGGAGCGCAAGAAATCCACCTTTGACGACACCCGTCTGAGTCTCCTGGGAAACACGTGGTCAGTACCGGTCGTCGCAGTGCTCCTGTCTCATCTGTTTTCGTGGTTGGGCTGGATTGAATCACTATGTCCTCAGGACGTGCTGGACGCCTGTCGGTCGGGGACTCATCGGATGGTCCAAGGACGTCTGAGTAGATTACCCCTGAACCCGACACGGAGTCTGTCTGCCGTGGACCCCTACACCTTGGCGTTCAAATTGAGCAACTTGGTATCAATCAAGGGGGAAGATATATTGCTTTCAACCCCTACCTCGCAGCTGGCACGCTTTCAGAGGCTGAGGGCTAGCATCCCTTCTAAGCTATGGAAATGGAAAATTGTCACAGGATGGCGGTGGAAGCACGGGAAAGAACATATCAATCAACTTGAATTGCGGGCAATTTTGACCACCCTCAAGTGGAGATTGGAGAAGCAGAAGCAGACAGGTTGCAGAATGATCCACTTGACAGATAGTTTGGTGTGCCTCCATACTTTGTCAAGAGGTCGCAGTAGCTCTCGGAAACTTCGTAGAATAATGGCGCGGGTGAACGCCCTGGTCCTGGCGGGGAATATCCAAGCGGTGTGGTCCTATGTCCACACTGATGATAATCCCGCTGACCGGCCCTCTCGTTGGGGGCAGCGGGTGAAGACCAAATTCCGCAATGTCGCGAAAACGGGTCATTGAGGCATCCCTACCGCAGGACCGGGCCGCCCAACGCCGTAAACTAGGAAGTTTGAGAGAGCTTACTGTACAACCAGCAACCAAACGTCGCTACGCTACCGCTGTAGATGGCTTCTTTACCTACCTCCGAAATGCGGGGCTTAGTCTCCCTTCGAAGAAGATGGCACTTGATCACCTTCTTTGTGACGATGTTGAATTTTTATGGAGCAATGGGGCTGGACGCGGGTTGGCCAATGACACTATTGCAGGCCTTCAAGATCGACAGCCTGACCTACGGCATCATTTACCTGGAGCGTGGAGGTTGTTGAAAACATGGTCCATTAATGAAGTACCTGCCCGCGCACCCCCGTTCCCTGATCACGTGGTCAAGGCCATGTCGGGGTGGGCCTTTTTTAAAGGCTACTACTCATTTGGTCTCTCCCTCCTCATTGGGTTTTATGCCATGCTCCGTACTGGTGAAGTTCTTTCTCTTCGATCTTCTAGTCTGATGTGCCAAGGGAAAAGTACACCAGTAGTCATTAGCCTAGGTATGACCAAAGGGGGCAAACGCCAAGGTGCGGCTGAAAGCGTCATCCTTGGTTATGAACCTGTTGTTCGTTTGATTCAACAATGGAAGAAGGTTGCCTGCCCCGCAACCCCTCTTGTGAAATCCGCCGCTCAGTGGCGCAAGTTGTTCAATGAATGTTTGGAATCATTGGAACTCCTGGACTCAAAGTTCAGACCGTATTCTCTCCGTAGAGGAGGGGCGACTTATTGGTTCTCACAACACCAGTCTCTTGATCGATTGTTGATTTCAGGCCGATGGGCCTCGGCCAAGACAGCCCGTATTTATATCAATGAGGGGCTCGCCATGTTGACCACCATGCATTTGCCGCCATCACACCCTAAGGTGAAACCTTTTATTGGTGTTTTTATTCAAACTTGCCAGAATTTGAATTTTTCAACACTTGAGCCTCCAGCTCTCACTGGAAGGGCAGGGGGACGTGGTAGGAAGAAGAGACCCAGAACCATGAAGCCGAAAAAAGGCCCCTTTTTTTTTGCCTGCTGGAAGTCAAATTTCTCAATTTCTCAGTTTCCGTTCATCGGAACATCACCAACAAAAACTCAGTACCCAGAAGCCTGAGGTTTGGCTTGGCATTTTGGGTAGGGTTCAAAGGTTTTCTGCTCTTGTGTCAGGGGTTTGGCCCGACCAGAGCTTGCTGACGAGGGGAATCGTCTGGTGACGTGTTCGATTTCTATTTGGTTTGTTTTTTAATATTGACTAAACAGCTGCGGAGTGGAACAAAAGAAGCAGATGCATCTTTAGACCCCCGTCCCCGGGTTTTAAGATGCATATGTAATTTCTGTGTTCCATAGTGTTGTGGTTCAAGTCCCAAACCCTTCCCTCCCGAGGCTTGTCCTTGATAGGGGGGTAGGAAGAAGAGACCCAGAACCATGAAGCCGAAAAAAGGCCCTTTTTTTTTTGCCTGCTGGAAGTCAAATTTCTCAATTTCTCAGTTTCCGTTCATCGGAACATCACCAACAAAAACTCGGTACCCAGAAGCCTGAGGTTTGGCTTGGCATTTTGGGTAGGGTTCAAAGGTTTTCTGCTCTTGTGTCAGGGGTTTGGCCCGACCAGAGCTTGCTGACGAGGGGAATCGTCTGGTGATGTGTTCGATTTCTATTTGGTTTGTTTTTTAATATTGACTAAACAGCTGCGGAGTGGAACAAAAGAAGCAGATGCATCTTTATATATATATATATCATTATATCATATCATATATAATTATATATATATATATCGCCGGACGCATGGTTAGAACCTGTGGAAATTTTCCAAAACGCTCGGGTATGAAAATTTTTGCGCACTTAGAACCTCTTGGGTTCTAAGTGCGAGTCCGGAGGTTCTAAGTGTGAGTCCGGTTTTATTTTGGCGAGGTTCTAAGTGCGAAGTCCCCCAACCATTTGCCTCATCCCCTATCATTCCTATAACCAGGGTAAAAATAGATAACATAATATGTTCAACATAATTATGATCAGAAAACACACTAGAATCGATATAATGTGAAACGAATCGTATTTTTTTCTGCTAGGCGGAGCAGCTGTCACTATTTAAAAAACCCTTGGTGGTCTTAGCCACCTAGCCATCCCACCCAAAGGCAAAATCCATCACCACTAGTCGGCTGGTGCACCTAGAACACAAAGCCACGGTCACAAACATATAACCCTTGTCAAGGAACATGTTGGCACTCCAATCTGGGCATACTCGATCAGTGTAGGTTGCGATTTAGGAGGCTCTTAATGTGAAAGTCCGCATCTATCTGCCTGGTTCCCTGCCATCCCGTGCACATATGCAACATCTAATCTGATATATCTGATCTATAAAAACCCTGACGAAGAAACATATTGGCACACCAACCTGGAAAGATTCTATCAGCGTAGGTTGTGATTCAAGAGGTTCTAAGTGCGAAAGTCCCCACCTATCTGCATGGTTCTGCATGGTTCCCTGCCATCCCGTGCACATAGGCAACATACCTAATCTGATCTTTAAGAACCTTATATATCAAGAAACATGGTGGCACTCCAATTCTATGCGTAGGTTGGATTTAGGAGGTTCTACGTGCGAAAGTCCCCACCTATCTGCATGGTTCTGCATGGTTCCCTGCCATCCCGTGCACATAGGCAACATACCTAAATTGATCTATAAAAACGTTATCTATCTGCAAGGTTCTGCATTGTTCCCTGCCACCCCGTGCACATGGGCAACATCTAATCTGATCTATAAGCCCCTTTTGAAGAAACATGTTGGCACACCAACCTGGGAAGATGTTAATTCAAGTGTAGGTTGTGATTTAGGAGGTTCTAAGTGCGAAAGTCCCCACCTATCTGCATGGTTCCCTGCCATCCCGTGCGCACCGGCAACATATCTCATCTGATCTATAATCCTTACCAAGAAACATGTTGGCGCTCCAATCTGGGAAGATCTTAATTCTACCAGAGTAGGTTGTGATTTAGGAGGTTCTAAGTGCGAAAGTCCCCACCTATCTGCGTGGTTCTGCATGGTTCCCTGCCATCCTGTGCACATAGGCAACATCTAATCTGACCTATAAGACCCTTATGAAGAAACATGTTGGCACACCAACTTGGGAAGACTTTAATTCTACCAGTGTAGGCTGTGATTTAGGAGGTTCTAAGTGCGAAAGTCCCCACCAAACTGCCTGGTTCCCTGCCATCCGGTGCTCACAGGCAACATACCTAATCTGATCTATAATCCTTACCAAGAAACATGTTGGCGCTCCAATCTGGGAAGATCTTAATTCTACCAAGAGTAGGCTGTGATTTAGGAGCTTCTAAGTGGGAAAGTCCCCACCTATCTGCCTGGTTCCTTTGCATCCCGTGCACATTGGCAACATCTAATCTGATCTACATAACCCTTACTGAGAATCATGTTGGCGCTCCAAACACAATCTGGGAAGATCTTACTTCTACCAGAATAGGCTGTGATTTAGGAGGTTCTAAGTGCGAAAGTCCCCCACCTATCTGCCTGGTTCCCTGCCATCCCGTGCACATAGGCGACATACCTAATCTGGTCTATCAAACCCTTATCAAGAAACATGTTGGCACACCAACCTGGGAAGATGTTAATTCAAGTGTAGGTTGTGATTTAGGAGGTTCTAAGTGCGAAAGTCCCCACCTATTTGCATGGTTCCCTGCCATCCCGTGCACACCGGCAACATATCTCATCTGATCTATAATCCTTACCAAGAAACATGTTGGCGCTCCAATCTGGGAAGATCTTAATTCTACCAGAGTAGGCTGTGATTTAGGAGGTTCTAAGTGCGAAAGTCCCCACCTATCTGCGTGGTTCTGCATGGTTCTGCATGGTTCTGCCTGGTTCTGCATGGTTCTGCATGGTTCCCTGCCATCCCGCTCGCATAGGCAACATCTAATCTGATCTATAAAACCCTTATCAAGAAACATGTTGGCACACCAACCAGATTTTGATTCCAGTGTAGGTTGTGATTTAGGAGGTTCTAAGTGCGAAAGTCCCCACCTATCTGCCTTTTTCCCTGCCGTCCCGTGCACGTAGGCAACATACCTTATCTGATCTATCAAACCCTTATCAAGAAACATTTTGGCACTCCAATCTTGGAAGTTTCTGTCAGTGTAGGTTGTGATTTAAGAGTTTTTAAGTGCGAAAGTCCCCCACCAATCTGCATGGTTCCATGCCATCCCCTGCACATTGGCAACATACCTAGTCCAATCCATAAAACCCTTTCTGACAAACATGTTGGCACATCAAGCTGGAAAGATTTTCATTCTACAAGTGTAGGTTGTGATTTAGGAGGTTCTAAGTGCGAAAGTCCCCACCTATCTGCGTGGTTCTGCATGGTTCCCTGCCATCCTGTGCACATAGGCAACATCTAATCTGACCTATAAGACCCTTATGAAGAAACATGTTGGCACACCAACTTGGGAAGACTTTAATTCTACCAGTGTAGGCTGTGATTTAGGAGGTTCTAAGTGCGAAAGTCCCCACCAAACTGCCTGGTTCCCTGCCATCCGGTGCTCACAGGCAACATACCTAATCTGATCTATAATCCTTACCAAGAAACATGTTGGCGCTCCAATCTGGGAAGATCTTAATTCTACCAAGAGTAGGCTGTGATTTAGGAGCTTCTAAGTGGGAAAGTCCCCACCTATCTGCCTGGTTCCTTTGCATCCCGTGCACATTGGCAACATCTAATCTGATCTACATAACCCTTACTGAGAATCATGTTGGCGCTCCAAACACAATCTGGGAAGATCTTACTTCTACCAGAATAGGCTGTGATTTAGGAGGTTCTAAGTGCGAAAGTCCCCCACCTATCTGCCTGGTTCCCTGCCATCCCGTGCACATAGGCGACATACCTAATCTGGTCTATCAAACCCTTATCAAGAAACATGTTGGCACACCAACCTGGGAAGATGTTAATTCAAGTGTAGGTTGTGATTTAGGAGGTTCTAAGTGCGAAAGTCCCCACCTATCTGCATGGTTCCCTGCCATCCCGTGCACACCGGCAACATATCTCATCTGATCTATAATCCTTACCAAGAAACATGTTGGCGCTCCAATCTGGGAAGATCTTAATTCTACCAGAGTAGGCTGTGATTTAGGAGGTTCTAAGTGCGAAAGTCCCCACCTATCTGCGTGGTTCTGCATGGTTCTGCATGGTTCCCTGTCATCCCGTGCGCATAGGCAACATCTAATCTTATCTATAAAACCCCTATCAAGGTGTAGGTTGTGATTTAATAGTTTTTTGAGTGCGAAAGTCCCCACATATCGGCATGGTTCTGCATGGTTCCCTGCCATCCCGCTCGCATAGGCAACATCTAATAATCTAATCTGATCTTAAAAACCCTTATCAAGAAACATGTTGGCACACCAACCTGAAAAGATTTTAACTCGACTGGTGTAGGTGTGGTTTAGGAGGTTCAAAGTGCGAAAGTCACCAACCTATCTGCCTAGTGTTCCTTCCCATCCCGTGCGCATAGGCAACATACCTAATCTGATCTGTATAGCCCTTATCCGGAAACATGCTGGAACTCCAATCTGGGAAGATTGTGCCAGTGTAGGTTGTGATTCAGGAGGTCCTAAGTGCGAAAGTCCCCACCTATCTGCGTGGTTCTGCATGGTTCTGCATGGTTCCCTGCCATCCCGTGCGCATCGGCAACATCTAACCTGATCTATAAAACCCTTTTCAAGAAACATGTTGGCACACCAACCAGATTTTGATTCCAGTGTAGGCTGTGATTTAGGAGGTTCTAAGTGCAAAAGTCCCCACCTATCTGCCTTTTTCCCTGCCGTCCCGTGCACGTAGGCAACATACCTTATCTTATCTATCAAACCCTTATCAAGAAACATGTTGGCACTCCAATCTTGGAAGATTCTATCAGTGTAACTTGTGATTTAGGAGTTTTTAAGTGCGAAAGTCCCCCACCGATCTGCATGGTTCCATGCCATCCCCTGCACATAGGCAACATACCTATTCCAATCCATAAAACCCTTTCTGAGAAACATGTTGGCACATCAACCTGGAAAGATTTTCATTCTACAAGTGTAGGTTGTGATTTGGGAGGTTCTAAGTGCGAAAGTCCCCACCTATCTGCGTGGTTCTGCATGGTTCTGCATGGTTCCCTGTCGTCCCGTGCGCAGAGGCAACATCTAATCTGATGTATAAGACCCTTGTGAAGAAACATGTTGGCACACCAACCTGGGAAGACTTTAATTCTACCAGTGTAGGCTGTGATTTAGGAGGTTCTAAGTGCGAAAGTCCCCACCAAACTGCCTGGTTCCCTGCCATCCTGGGCACATAGGCAACATACCTAATCTGATCTATAAACGTCTTACTAAGAAACATGGTGGCACTTCAACCTGGGAAGATTCTATCAGCGTATACATAGCCTCCCATCACCAGTCTATATAACCATTACCCAAGCTCAAGAAACATGTTCGTGCTCCGATCTCAAAATGTAGTAGTCAAAGTATGATTTCAGAGGTTCTAAGTGCGAATCTCCCCAACTATCTACATGGTTATAAACATATGTAGATGTTAACTCATATCATTAAAGATACTCATGATTGGGAGAGGTTCTAAGTGCCAATCTCCCCAACCATCTATGTGGTTATAAACATATGTAGATGTTAATTGATAACATGGAAGATCCTCATGTCATACGAAGAGGTTCTAAGTGCAAGGTTTTTTGGGTTCTAAGTGCGATTTGCTCGTGTACCTTTGTTTATGTTAAAATTTCCAAAAAGGGTTCTAACCATTTGTCCGGCGTTATATATGTGTGTGTGTCAGTGTGTACATGATTACATATACTCTATATGTACATAGTTTAATATGTTCTATTTATTATTGTATTATCAGTGCTATTATTGATGTTATTAACATTGTCATTACTATTGTTAGTATTATTGTCATTATTTTTTCGGGCAGACAGAGAGTTCTTAGAATGAAAGACCAGGGCGTTGGATCACCTCATCTCCTCCACACCTCCTCCCCACAGCCTGCATCCAGGCCTCTATTTGCCGTATTTGGCCGTATTTGGCGGTCACTAGTTGCCACTTGAATCCACCGAAGCCTGGGAAACCTAGTCCTCATCAGCATCATGGAGTTGTGCAGGTTGCTTCTGTTTGGTATTTCTTTGGACAGGTGTCGTTTTTCAAAGAAATCCCAGGCTGCAGCTGTTAGCTATAATGCGTGCTTTTGTTTTCTTTACCTGCCTAGTTCGCAGAAAACTCTAGGCACAGAGTTTCACACCGGGCTGTTTCAGCGCAAGCCAAGAGATGCAAAGAGTTTCTCTTGCTGGGTCCTAATTTTCAATGCTTGCAATAGGCTGGTTCTCTGGGGCTGCAAGATGGAAACCCAAGCAGTCAGGACTTCAGCATCTTTCTTCCATCCAGTTGCAGGCGTTCAGGTGAACAAGGGTTCCTTGTCATCCTTGTTCACATAGAATTCTTGCGTGAATTCTTATGTGCCCTGGTGCCAAAGGGCAAGGGTGCAGATTATGATCGAGGTCACTCGGCACCATGTAAATGGGCTCCGTGGTCTGAGTTTCGTGACGGGCCGACAGAACTGGTCACAGCGAAGATCATCTTTGTTGAAGGTGCCTCGCCAAACGTTCAGGAGCAGGAAGCCTTTAACTCCATTAGAGTTCAAAATGATCCGGAAGTGTCCAGTATCTTCTGTTTCTTGGCAGCTACCAGATGCAAAGATGACCAGAACGCTGCAGCCATTTGCACATCGGGAAGTCCTCGACTGGATCCACCCAATGTTTACATGTTGGAGCCTGGTGTAGATCACCTGTGCATGTTGGATCCTATTGGTAGGTGGTACTGTTCTGAAATGTTCTGAATCTATTGTGGATCATAGATGATGGATGATGATGGTGGGTGACTGGTAGATGGACTTGTGGATCTTGTTGGGACACCTGAACAGTGAAAGGAGGGGGTTGAAAGCTCGGTGGGCATAATTACCGCGCTATACCGCGCTCACACATTTTCATACCACATCTCACCTAACAACACTTCACAACTGTGGGTATCTTCAATCTCTGTGGGTTAAACATAATATGATTTAAAATATTTTAAATGTTTTTACCATTGTATATATATTTTAATTACTGTGTGAAACTGTTTCCATGTCCCTGCCCAGTGAATATCTTTTGATTGCAGGGTGGCTCTTCAGGTTTGTCTTCCCGCGACCTAACAGCTACCTGATGCCACCTATGTCAAATGTGTGAAAAGATGCACCGAATGCTCAAGCGACAAGGGATGCATTTGTGAGACATGATGGTAGGGCTCGGTTGCTTCATGCTGCTTCAGTTGGCAATGGTGATATCGTGGTGTTGATGAAAGTTGCGGCGGGTTTGCAGGGGGTTCTGTGTGGGCTGTGAAATATCTGATATGATATATAATGATTCTTCAAAAGTAATTTAGGTGGATAATCCGCAAACATTCCAGTTTGTCCACCAATCGCTTTGCCGCTTCTTTATTTGCCCTCAGTGACACGGGATGACAGTGGCCCCCATGGCAAGCGCTTGCCATGCAACGGATCAAGGAGACCAGCGTCTTTTTCTTTGCTCTGTGAGTCGGTGAGCCTACTCTTTTCGTCTACCAATCTTGGCATTTGGAATCTCAAACTGAAATGTATAGTGTAAAAAAGTGTAAATTAATTATGCAAGTTGTAGAAGTATTTGGTGTGAGGTGGCACGTGCATCCTGCATTTGTATGCATTTGTTACGTAGTAGTCGTAGTACGCTGCGTTTTATAACGGGTCAATCTGCCATGGATTCCGCCGGGTGTAGGAGGAGGCTGTTGATGGCCGGACACGGAGCCCACAGAGTCCACAGAGTCCACAGAGTCCACCAACCCAGGCGGGTGAAGGGCTGGGTGTGAGCTGCGCAGGTTTCATGGACTCTTTAGATCTCTTCAGACTGACATATTTTTACATGATTTTACATGAATTTACATGATTTCACTGCGTGGTGATTGAATGAACCTTTTCTGGGAATCCATTCCCATTTAATATTTGATCGTGATCATATGTGTGGTTCTTTTCTTGGTATGTAGATTGCCCTGGTCCAGGTGTTTTGGGTCTGCTTGTGCTAGCCAGCACAGTCATGTTCAAAATTGTGCAATTGGAATATCCATGTGTATCCAGGTACTGGTATGTGAAGGTTAGGCAAAATTGCACACTTTGTTGGAGAGCCACAGCTGCTACGCACCGTTAAAAACAGCATCAGTTGCCTCCGTCCTGAATTCATCCTGCCAGGATGCGTCGGATATGGATAGCTCCCTGGTTCATACAACAGAAATGCCAAGCGTTGGATGGATTGGTTTGGCCGTTTGGCCTGGTTGGATTTTCGCTCCCCCGAAAACCGCAGCCAAAATTTTGCAAGGGCCTGCAAGGGCAACGTGGGCACCATTTCTGTGAGATTTCACTTGCCATTACGTAGTTTGTGAGGTGATGGGAAGACAACTCCGCATCTGAGCCCACAAAATGTTACCATGGTTATCATTGGTTATCAACATTTTGTAAATACAGAATTCATACAGAATTCTGTGCATTGGAAATCTCAGGTGATCTCAGATGGTGGTTGCAGAACCGCTTATGCTGTTTCTCTAAAGCGCCACCCTTTCGAGGCTCCGGCGGCTTTCGGAACGTAGTGACACTGTCGCCGCGCTTCATGCGTGGCCTTCAGCTACCACCAATTGCCACCCGGCAACCATGCAGAGTTGCTATAGTATTCGTAGTTTTGCCTGTAGTCGCATCATTCTGAGGCACTGAGATGATACGATTTTTAGGGCCGGAAGGAAAGCCACGTTCCACAGTTTTGATTCAGATAGTGAACTTCGTTGGTGGGTGAAATACTGCTTGGTACGTCAAAGGTAGGTTTTGCCGAGAGCTGCTAAACATGATGAACATGTCAAAATGCCACTTTCAACCTCAGTTCATTGTGGACAAAAGGCACGGGGCACATCGGGGCACCTATGGCCTATGATATGCGTTGATGCATCATGACATCACCCGGATAATTATATCACAAACCCCGACATATTGAAACATCTTGAAAGATATTGAACTCCATGGCACGAAGTTGCAGAAAATGAGCACCTTGAGGCTCCTCAGACTGAAGATGCCGGGTTGAAACATCTCTTGGAGGAGCGTGATAGCTTTGCAGATTTTTGTGGCTGATGGCTGAGAATAATATAATATATGTGAGATGTTGCCATGGGCCAACCCAGCGGGGTAAAATAGTGCAGTGTGGAATATTGACTTTCACTTCCTAGTTTCGGCTCAGGGACAAGCAATGACAAGCATCTACCCTGAAGCAATAAGCTTTAATTACATGGTTTTACGAATCTTGTAAGCTTGCCGCGATATCAAAGGAACAAGTGGGACTGAAAGATATTGGACATTTCTTTCACGTCGTGCACGGTCTGTTGATTTCTTCAGTGCACTTCTTTGTTGTTCGATGGTGGTTCCATGTCGTTTCTTCTGCACGGAGGAGACTCCAAGCAAATGGTTCTTGGACGACCAGATCCTTGGCTGATTTGCAGCGGAGGCGTGGTCTTATGCTGTTGGGACCGGGCCCACCGACTGTAAAAAATCTGCAGCTGGATTTCCAAAATGTTGCCACGGACTGTGGACATCATTTAACAATATTAAACATCTGATGATGGTCAAGCTGATTATATACTCCTACGGAGGGGGGTTGCACACAGTATCTTTCCACCGAGGAAATATTGCAGAAGGGAAGTTCTGGAGGAAAATGTCATAGACGCGGAGATGCTCAAACGCATTGACTTCTTCAGATCCTTGGCATCATCATGTTACATTTTGCTCAGTTTCAAGCATGAGCAGTTTCAGCCAAGGCCGTTGCATTAACCAACAAGAACATGTTATCACATTATCACATGTTACAACTTCCCTACACACGCTACCTTTGGATTTGGGCATCTTTGGGCATTTTTGAAGTTTGATTGCGGAAATGCTGTGGTTGTCTATGGTTTTCTCATGTTTTCTCTAGATCGTAGCGCGTCATGGCAACATCTCAACACCAATTAAACAATGTTTTTTGCCGTGCTAAGCAGCTCTGTCCGAGGAAATTTCGGTCCTGTTTTCCTAGATGAACTTTTGAACTCACCTGAGCCTTGGCTAGATAGGTTGTAGGATGTTGTAGGTGTTGAAGTCACGACATAACATTTTCATCATTTTCCCGAACTAAACTCAGTCTGGATATGTCTGGATGTTGGTGACTTGAATTCATTGAGAGGCATTGATTGGCTATGGTACTCTGATTCTATGTTTAAATTCTTAACCAACTTGTTTTGTTTAATTTCCATGCCCAATGCGGTGTCGATGTTTGCTTCCGCTACAAGCCAGACGACGTGCTCCCAAGTGAGCAGCACCCTTTTCACTGAGAATCAACCCTTGGAATAATGCTGGCTTGTATTTATCAAAGGAAGTTTAGTGGGAGAAACTTCCGTGTTACGGACTTTTAGAATGTAAAGAAAGAGTTAGTCAAAGAAAGAGTTAGTCAAAGAAAGAGTTAGTCAAAGAAAGAGTTAGTCAAAGAAAGAGTTCGTCAAAGAAAGAGTTAGTCAAAGAAACAGTTAGTCAGGGAAAGAGTTAGTCAAAGAAAGAGTTAGTCAAAGAAACAGTTAGTCAGGGAAAGAGTTAGTCAAAGAAAGAGTTAGTCAAGGAAAGAGTTAGTCAAAGAAAGAGTTAGTCAAAGAAAGAGTTAGTCAAAGAAACAGTTAGTCAGGGAAAGAGTTAGTCAAAGAAAGAGTTAGTCAAAGAAACAGTTAGTCAGGGAAAGAGTTAGTCAAAGAAAGAGTTAGTCAAAGAAAGAGTTAGTCAAAGAAACAGTTAGTCAAAGAAAGAGTTAGTCAAAGAAACAGTTAGTCAAAGAAACAGTTAGTCAAAGAAAGAGTTCGTCAAAGAAAGAGTTCGTCAAAGAAAGAGTTAGTCAAAGAAAGAGTTAGTCAAAGAAAGAGTTAGTCAAAGAAAGAGTTAGTCAAAGAAAGAGTTAGTCAAAGAAACAGTTAGTCAAAGAAAGAGTTAGTCAAAGAAAGAGTTCGTCAAAGAAACAGTTAGTCAAAGAAACAGTTAGTCAGGGAAAGAGTTAGTCAAAGAAAGAGTTAGTCAAAGAAACAGTTAGTCAGGGAAAGAGTTAGTCAAAGAAAGAGTTAGTCAGGGAAAGAGTTAGTCAAAGAAAGAGATAGTGAGGGAAAAGTTAGTCAAAGAAAGAGTTAGCAAAGAAACAGTTAGTCAGGGAAAGAGTTAGTCAAAAAAAGAGTTAGTGAGGGAAAGAGTTAGTCAAAGAAATAGTTAGTGAGGGAAAGAGTTAGTCAAAGAAAGAGTTAGTGAGGGAAAGAGTTAGTCAAAGAAAGAGTTAGTCAGGATATATGAGGTAGTCAAAGAAAGAGTTAGCAAAGAAACAAGTTAGCCAAAGAAAAGAGTTAGTGAGGAAAAGAGTTAGTCACAGAAAGAGTTAGCAAAGAAATTGTTCCCTCACTGTAAATGGGATTGCAAGTGGTGCTGGTGGAGGAGTGGCCGATGGAGTTTTGGAGGAAGTCTCGCACGAAATGCGTTTTTGAGAGATAGCAGATGCACGAAACCTTGTGTTTTTCCAGACAAAGTGCGTCCCCGAACGTCGATGATCTACCTCTGCTGTGCGACGGGTGCGAGACGGTCTCGTGTGTGGTCGGATCATGTTCGGATCATTCTCGGATCGGTTCCGCATTGTAAATGGGGTGTCAACTGTTTTTCGTGCATGTGTGGTCGACAGAATTCCATTGTGATTTGCAACTGTAGGATCGTTCCCGCATTGTAAATGGGGTTGTAAGTGTTGCTGGTGGACGAGTTGCTGATGGAATTGCATTGTGATTTGCAACTTTAGGATCGTTCCCTTACTGTAAATGGCATTGCAAGTGGTGCTGGTGGAGGAGTTGCCGATGGAGTTTTGGAGGAAGTCTCGCACGAAATGCGTTTTTGAGAGATAGCAGATGCACGAAACCCTATGTTTTTCCATACAAAGTGCGTCCCCGAACCTCGCTGATCTACCTCAGCGGTGCGACGGGTGCGAGACGGTCTCGTGTGTGGTCGGATCATGCTCGGATATGTTCGGATCATCCTCGGATCATTCTCGGATCGGTTCCGCATTGTAAATGGGGTGTCAACTGTTTTTCGTGCATGTGTGGTCGACAGAATTCCATTGTGATTTGCAACTGTAGGATCGTTCCCGCATTGTACATGGGGTTGCAAGTGTTGCTGGTGGACGAGTTGCTGATGGAATTGCATTGTGATTTGCAACTCTAGGATCGTTCCCTCAATGTAAATGGGATTGCAAGTGTTGCTGGCGGATGAGTTGCCAATGGAATTCCATTGTGCTTTGCAACTGTAGGATCGTTCCCGCAATGTAAATGGCTGTGTCAAGGTTGCTTCGTGCTGTGGCTGCATTGGTAATACTATTGTCTTTTGCAGCTGGACTTTTTAAATCGTATTGGAGTGGCTGCATGAAGGCTGCGACACTGATTTGTCAGTAGATTTTCTCCATTTTGGCGCTAGTGATTTTCTTTCTAAAAATCCTTTTAAAAAGTGTTTCAAAATCGTTTTTTTTTCGCTCTGGCGTCGAGATCCGGTTTTGGAGCTACAATTTCCGACGCCGTTGTGCGTAGTTCTATTGTGTTTTGCAACTCAGTCTCTGCAGATTGCATTGTAGTGGCTGCGTCAAGGTTGCTTCGTGCTGTGGCTGCGTTCGTAATACTATTGTCTTTTGCAGCTCGACTTCGTAAATCGTATTGGAGTGGCTGCATGAAGGCTGCCACAGTGATTTGTCAGCAGATTTTCTCCATTTTGGCGCTAGTGATTTTCCTTCTAAAAATCCTTTTAAAAAGTGCTTCAAAATCGTCTTTTTTTCGCTCTGGCGTCGAGATCCATCCGGTTTTGGAGCTACAATTTCTGACGCCGTTGCGCGTAGTTCTTTTGTGTTTTGCAACTCAGTCTCTGCAGATCGCATTGTAATGGCTGCGTCAAGGTTGCTTCGTGCTGTGGCTGCATTTGTCATACTATTGTTTTTTGCAGCTCGATCTCGTAAATCGTATTGGAGTGGCTGCATGAAGGCTGCGACATGGATTTGTTAGCAGATTTTCTCCATTTTGGCGCTAGTGTTTTTTTGTTGCACGTAGGTTTAGAGCAGTGTGAAGTGTGGGGCGTGAAGCGTGCAGTGTGAAGTGTGCAGTGTGAAGGAAGCAGTGGGAAGTGAGAAGTGTGAAGTGTGGAGTGTGAAGTTTAAGTTTGGAGTGCGAAGAGCGCAGTGTGAAGTGTGAAGTGTGAAGTGTGAGGTTTGGAGTGTGAAGGAAGCAGTGAGAAATGTGAAGTGTGGACTGTGAAGTGTGAAGTGTGAGTGAAGTGTGGAGTGTGAAGTGCGAAGTGAGAAGTGTGAAGTGTGAAGTTTGGAGTGTGAAGTTTGGAGTGGGAAGGAAGCAGTGAGAAGTGAGAAGTGTGAAATGTGGAGTGTGAAGTGTGAAGTGTGAAGTGCGAAGTGAGAAGTGTGAAGTTTGGAGTGTGAAGGAAGCAGTGAGAAGTGAGAAGTGTGAAGTGAGAAGTGTGAAGTGTGGACTGTGAAGTGTGGAGTGCGAAGAGCGCAGCGTGAAGTGTGAGGTGTGAAGTGTGAGGTTTGGAGTGTGAAGGAAGCAGTGAGAAGTGTGAAGTGTGGACTGTGAAGTGTGAAGTGTGAGTGAAGTGTGGAGTGCGAAGTGCGAAGTGAGAAGTGTGAAGTGTGAGTTTTGGAGTGTGAAGTTTGGAGTGGAAAGGAAGCAGTGAGAAGTGAGAAGTGTGAAGTGTGGAGTGTGAAGGGTGGAGTGTGAAGTGCGAAGTGAGAAGTGTGAAGTTAGGAGTGTGAAGGAAGCAGTGAGAAGTGAGAAGTGTGGAGTGTGAAGTGCGAAGTGAGAAGTGTGAAGTGTGAAGTTTGGAGTGTGAAGGAAGCAGTGAGAAGTGAGAAGTGTGAAATGTGGAGTGTGAAGTGTGAAATGTGGAGTGTGAAGTGTGAAATGCGAAGTGAGAAGTGTGGACTGTGAAGTGTGAAGTGTGAAGTGTGGACTGTGAAGTACGAAGTGTGAAGTGTGGACTGTGAAGTGTGAAGTGTGAAGTGTGGACTGTGAAGTGTGAAGTGTGAAGTGTGGACTGTGAAGTGTGAAGTGTGCAGTGTGAAGTGTGAAGTGTGAAAGTGTGAGGTTTGGAGTGTGAAGGAAGCAGTGAGAAGTGAGAAGTGAGAAGTGTGGAGTGTGAAGTGTGGAGTGTGAAGTTTGGAGTGCGAAGAGTGCAGTGTGCAGTGTGAGGTGTGGAGTGTCGAGGGAAGGACACGGTCGGGACAGGGTGTCTTTGAACTATAGGTCATTTATGTTTGGGAAACTTCCGCCGCCGGCTTGCCCGGGTCTATGTTAAAATTTATAAAGCATTGTCAATCCTGTGGAACCCTGAGTCCATGTAGAACATATTTGATGAATTGAAGGCACTCAAAGAGTCTCCTTCATTGAATTCGAACCTCTGCCTGCTATCTCTGACTGTGGCAAAGCAAGCTAAGATATCCTGCCCTCAAATATCAAGATATAGCCGCTATTCCACCGCCATTCCCCTTGAAACAAATCCAAACGTGATTCTAACAGTTCTTGAATGATATCCACCGTCGCAGCCAGGAAAGCATCCGAAAGGTACTGGTGATGCCTGGCACTGTTCTGTTGCGAGAAGGTTCCCCAGGAGATTCCATGATGGTTATCTCCAAAGGCTGGGTGGAGCTGGGCCGGACATCTCGAAGCGATGCAGCGTAAGATGGGTCAAGGCCTTGGGAATATCAAGGCAAGAGATGCAAGAGTCAATAGCGAGATGTCATAGAAATTTGATGAAATTTGCAGGTGCGCATGGATTCATGATAGATTGTGATCATCGTGGGATTGGTTCCGCTTACAGTGCTTACATTATATTTAGGCAATTCGTAATTCCCTTGCTCATCCGTACCTGATCGAACAGAACGAATGATTTCCAGGACTGTGACATTAGGCCGAACTTGGCCAGCTCTGAAGACATCCCCTGCCATCAATTTAAGCACACACCCACCCTTCTACCCTGATGCGCAGCTTTGTGGTGTACGGTATTCGTTCTCTGTTTATCATATGATCTTGCATTCACGTCAGGCCGCGTGGCGGCATCAGTGAATGGCCGTGTCGTGAAGCACTTGGGTGAGGGGTCATACTTTGGCCACTCAGCATGCAAATTTGATGCCTCAATTTTCCACGCTTGATGGTTCTGAAATGCCCTGAACAAAGTTTGGCTTCTTTTTTTTTCTCCGTTGTCTGGGTAGCAACCGCAGGCAATTGTGACTTGTGAATTTGGTAATCGCAAATTTCCCCTCGAAATCCCTCGAACATGATCACAGAATTCAATAGAATTCACTCAGTGATATGACTTGACAGTCAAAGAAGTCGCTATTCGTGCTTCTGTAATATCTTTTGTTCGATTTATATAAGGCCAGTTTGGTATCAGGTCAAGAAGCACAACCCTTCGAAATGGAGAAATTTATTGCAGACCTTGCCGCGTTCTGCCAGGTGAGTTGGTTTTCCTCGGGGCAACGCTGCTGCGGACTGTCACTGTGACTGCCACCACTTTCTGCCACTTTGGATGCAGATGGCAGATGGTGGCAGAACTCGCTGACATGGTGAACTGAAGCCACTGCATTTCCACTGCATTTCCACTGACATGTAGGTCTTGTGAGCCTTGTGAAGCCAGTGGCAAGCAAAACATAGCAAAACCATACCCATCCTCACATCAGGTGATGTTCGGATAATCTACAACAAGAGCTTCCGACGGAGCCCGGGCAGCAGTATACCCTCTTTCTTTTGATTGTTTTTGAACGTTTTTATGATGGATTTTGGCTCTGATAATAGCCATAATACAATATAATACAGCTAATAAATTCTTCATTCTCACACAACTGTGGCATACTATGGCGCCATGATTTCGCGCCTTGTGAGGTGGGATTCGGATATTCTGGCAATCCGTCCAAACATGCCCAAGCATAAGTGTAAATAGCATTGAGTTCTACAGATTCTAGATTGAAAAAAGGTGGAAAAAGGGCATCCCTATGTTTACATTTCATTTTGTGTTCTTATTTTTGGTCGAGGCACATTTGCTTGCTGATCTTGCTGGCGCGGTGCCATCATGTGAAAATGAGATATTCCACTTGGACCGCTTGGGAGATTCGCCTTTCAATAATGCAATGGAGAAGCATCCAAATGGGTCACCAAGGATCGCTGAAAAGTATCCAGAGGTGCGACGGCCATGTGTGAAAACCTATGAGTACAGTTGAAGTCGGTCCTGTTCACTTCAAGGGACTCAAATGATGTGACGGTAAACAGGGGCAAACTAAACAATGTGATTTGACACCTCCAAATTTGCTAATTAAATTACTGTACATACTGTACGGCGTGTCATTGTCTACTGGCATTGTGCATGATTATCATTATATTTCTTTAGTTTGCAGATGCTCTCCGCATGCGCTAATTCAGGGTGCACCTCCGCTGTTGTCCTTAGTGTTGCCAACTGTTGCCATGCCCCAGCCCCCAAAGTCAGTCCCTCGAAGGTGCAGGCAGCCTTGAGCAAGTTCGACTTGGCAAATGATGTCAGAATGAATGCCAAGGTGAGTTTGGTATGCTTTGGTCGCTTTGGCTGGGTAACTTAGTTCCACCACAACATCCTTTCCATGCTTCGATTCATGAACACCAAGCACCTTCGCACACCACTTAGGGTCTCATAATAACCCCGAGCCTATTCGTTTAGTATTCCATAATCCCCCATAAGTCTTATTCCTGCTTCGAATTCTATGCGCCTCATCCTCGGCTCTCACCATCAATCATGTTCGCTGCGAGGCTGCGGGACGACTTGGAAAAGCACTGGCGGAATCGCTAGCACAAATCTTTCAGAAGCTTGGCAGGTAGCCAACCCCTGCTTGGCAAAAGGCGTACGTCCGCTTACGTTGGGGACCCATGCTAGCCACAATGCCAACACGACCAAACTGATCAAACATGGATGTTACCCATAGACCATATTAGATTAGATTAAACTGTAATATCATGTAATATCATTATATTATATAGTTTCGATTGGAAAGATAGGCGGACAATGATATAGACATACAATATAGAGATATAGACATATAGACATAGAAGTTATACAGAAATGGGTGGGAGGTATGTACGGCATCCCTGCACTTTAGTGAGCAGATGGATATACATACGCCCTTTGGAGAGTCTGATTGCTCCTTCAAAAAACACTGGCGACGTGCTTAAATTATCCCGGCAAGAGACCCCTAGCAGTTACCCGGAGTATGCGGATAATGTGTTATAATGTTGTTTTTGTTGTTGATGATGATGATGGTGGTGGTGGTGGTGGTGATAGTGGTGATGGTGATGATGGTGATGGTGGTGATGGTGACGGTGAGGATATGTGAGGATGAGGAGGAGGAGGATGATGATGATTATTATGATGATGATGAGGAGGAGGAGGAGGAGCCACTTTTTATGGACATGTGCAGGAAACATGCCGCGCCCAAGAATGAGCCCAGAACGCAGACATGCACTCTGTGCGAGCCTGCTCAGTCGAAATGCACTTCAACATACTTCAACATTTCGCAAGAGCCACTTTATTCGGACATTTACAGGAAAAAAGCCGCACCCCAGAGCCGCGGCCCACACTTAGTGCGAGCCTGCGCAGTCGAAACGCATGTCAAGAGTTCGGGTACTTTATACGGAAATTTACAGGAAAGATGCCACGCCCCAAAGCCGCGGCGCGGACCTTGTGCGAGCCTACACCGCCGAAATTGACTTCAACATTTCACAAGAGCCGCTTGATACGGAAATTTACTGGAAAAATGCCGCGCCCCAGATTGAGCCCAGAACGCGGACACACATTTCGTATATTTCGTGCGAGCCTGCGCAGTCGAAATGTAAATCAACATTTCACAAGAGCCACTTTATACGGAAATTTACAGGAAAAATGCCGCGGCCCAGCTGGGGCACCCTGATCAAGCACCGGCCTTTACGTTTACTCCTAGCGTAAGAACCCCTCAGTGTGGACACATTGTTTGGGGAAAAAACCGTCTCTGAGTTGGGTGATGGGCTGTGATGGATGTCGGAGGATGCCGGTTGGTTTCCATGTATGGTACTTGTATGTATAATATGATATAATAAGGAGCTATGTCAGTGGCGGATATGGTACTGCCACCAAGGAGCATCCACGAGGCTCAGCGACTTGGCAAGCACCAGCCACGAGCAGCCACGAGCAGCATCAAGCATCCGCACAGGAATGGCACGGAAATATTGCAGTAATCAATAATCATCCATTGCGTTGCCATTTGGGATTAACAGTTGCTGTACGCAGTCTTTCACTGGATATAATACGGCTAACTCATGCTAACTCTACTGAATCCCTATTTGCTGGAGATTTTTTGGGTGGCCTTATGGATCACCAGACATGACTCGAGGCTAAAGATTTTAATCTCAAGCTTGGGGCAGGCCCCGTGCCCACCTGAGGAAGAACGCTGCCACAAGGCTGTCGCTGACACCAAGAAAACCCAGACTGGGGAGCAAACCCTTGCCGACGCTTGGCTTGAGTACAGTGGCACGTTGGCTCACTGCAATGTGCCGCAGAATACTGCGGATGTACATGGATATAGATCTGGACAGATACACCAGGAGGATCCTGGATGGAACTTTCAAACTCAGAACTATACCATGCCCTACCTGTTGAATTGTCGATGATGGCTATGGATGGTTATGGTTATGGTTATGGTTACATAATATACAGATATATATATATATAATTTATATATACATATATACATATATATATATACATATACATATACAGATATACATATATATATATATATTTACAGATATATATATATATATTTACAGATATAATTATATATATACATACGAATATATACAGATAAGCGAGTTATTGGGCACAATTTATGTTCGACCTTTTTGGACACCAGCAGGATTGTCCGCAGTGGCTCAGGTAGAGCAGATGATACCGGCTTATCCAGTGAAACTGGAACTTTACAGGGCCAGTCACTGAAAGTTGTTGTTTCACTCTCAGCATCTCTCAGCCGTTAATGCCCAGCCGGCCTAGTTTTTGCCACTTGATGATATCAAGTTGGCCCCATTTTGGTCGGCCGCCCAGCCATGTTGCTGCCAGAAATGCCTCTGTGAAAAGACGGGCATTGGACCTGGGACGGGTAAGGCGATAAAGAGGACTCCAGTTGATCCGATTTTGAAGTGATTTCAGCAATTATTTTATATAGTCGTTGCTTCGTTGCGCAACTTAGTTGAGAATGCTAATGAATGCTACAGCTGCATAGCTCCGTGGGCATTGTCAGTCCTTTCGGCGTTAAGCCTTTGGCTCCACATCAATCTTCCAATACAAGCCACACAAAGGTGAAAGATAAAGCACATCGAAACACATCAAGTCACTATTGTAGTAATCTTAGGGAGAGCGTCAGACGGGAGCAGAAGTGGGCGTTCCTTGAAGATCACAGCTGTTGGACTGTCGACATTTTGGCTGTGGATGTGGTCATGATGTGGTATGAACAAGAACTTTGCATACTTCATAGATAACTTGAAATCGTCCTTTTCAAACGTGCTGTCGCAAAACTGACGGTTGGTGCACGCAGCATCGATGTACAGATGACCTGTAAATTGATGTAAATTGAATATCAGATGCCAGGCGGCCCAGAAAGGGTGGAACATTTCGCAGATTGTCCAGGGCTGAGCTGCTCAGCTCTGCTCAGCATGGAATGGGCGCCGGAAAGTCGAAGCCGGACACAGCAACTGGGCATAATAATGGTTAAACAATAAAAAGTTTGTCCAGACATGACACTGACACGCAACATTAAATGGAAAGGCACACGAAAGCCACGAAGGTCCTAAAAGTAAAGGCTGGACTGGACCAGTTTCCTTCTTTACATTGCTCCACATGTCATTCAATATCCTAGTATTGCCCCCAAACAGGTCCTTGATTTCACTGCTAGGCTACAGGCCTAATTACAGGCCACTGGCTTGTCTACATTTTGTGAGTCTACATCTTAGACTTAATTTGGGGCTATGATCGGCCTTGAATTTCTTTCGTATGCACACTAAAACTACAATGGAATTACACGGGAATCATATGATTTATATATTCACTACCGAGCCAAGTTGCAGCTTAAAAACAACCAAGTATTTGATGGCGAACTATATCTGACCATTGAGGTTGGTCCGGAAGCACCTCAGACCTTCGACGTCGGTGACTTGCTGCGAGTGCGTGGCACTGGCCAGCGATGGGAAGGCCAGTCTGCTGAACAGTTGAGGGTTGGAAGGTTTGTTTGTTGAAGCTTGGCACTGGGCTGATCTGTTTGCTTGTTGATGAAAAAATTGTATGAGAAGGCCTGAAATGCATTTGGGTATAAGAAGGGCATTACCCCTTTTTTCAGAGCAACAAATCTAAGACTTGCTTACTGAACATATCTTAGAATATTCAAGTATTTCAAGGGGATCCTCAGCCATCAGTGGAAATCCAGCACACGCTGGAATACTCACCCATATGTCCTAGGCTGGTGAAGCTGTGCTGGGGGCATTTTTCCTTTGTAATAGTAAACCTAACAGACTTTTCAATCAACAAGGAGGATCCATCAATGGCCATTCCAGGAACCCAAACTGGAGGTACCTACCATATGTAAGGCCTATGTAAGGTCTATGCAAGGGGATATACCCCCAAAATATTGCCTTATGTGGTACGGTACCTCCATTTTAGGATTCTGGAATTCCCATTGAATCCATTCCTCGTTCTTTTATCTTCTTTTTTCCCACAGTTTGCTGGTCACCCAGGGCAAGAGCTCACGGCCAAGATTGCCACTTGGCGGAATTCTTGGTCAGGGCCGCGTGTTTATTACATTCCTGGATGAGAGAGAAAATTGGGACAGGAACTACTACATTCATTGCATACATTTCTATAAAGTGTATATGCATCATATAATGATGTGTTTTTAGGTGCCAAGGACCAGAACAGGCTGGCAATTCCACATTCTCCAAAATGAGAGGACCTGTCAAGCGTTGGAGTCCCTGCAGGGGTCACTATGAAGGGCTTGAGCCATCATGGACCTTGTAAGTCCAAGGAGGGTACTTCTCAAAAAGTTTGCTCGGCTCGAGAAGCCTTCAGTAGCCGGGCAATGACTGACGGCACCACTTGCAACATGAAACACGGAATTCGGAACTCTGCCATTGATTGGACACGAAAGACTTGACACTGACCCTCATGGCAGACCACGTGAGACCACTCTGCAAAAAGACTCCACTGCTGGAAGGCCCACCATCATATATAATTACGTATGCTTACCGCTTACCCAAACGGAGCGGACAAGCCATGACAAGCAGCCCGAGGTTGACACTCGGGAGTCGCAGCCTCGGATGGCAGGGAGATGGCGGCAGTTGGCACTATGTAAGCGCAGACTCACACATGTTTATAAAGGAAGAATAATGGAAATTGATTATATATATATAGATTATTATTATTATCATTATTATTGTTATTGTTATTATTATTGTTATTTATTTTTATTTTTTTATTTTTATATGAGAAGAAGAAGATGGCGACTGTGAATGTTAAGCACAAGTATGCAACAACAGATTGTTACCCATAACACTATGAGGAGAAACATCCACAGTAAGGGGTGGACGGGCGAATGGATTCACTTAGGACCACATCTAACCTAGCTATACACCTATATATTATATCATGCCTTGGAAGTCGGCCGCACAGTTTGGTCAGAAATTTATGACGATAGTGAATGATCATGATGGTGATGGTGATCATGATGGTGATGGTGATCATGATAGTGATGATGCTGATGGTGATGGTGACGATGACGATGACAATGATGATGATGATGATGATGATCATGATGATGATGATGATGACGACGACGACGACGATGGCGATGGCGATGGCGATGGTGATGACTATGATGATGATGATGATGATGATGATGATGATGATGACAATGACGATGATGATGATGATGATGATGACGACGACGACGATGACGATGATTGTGATGACAATGACGACGATGATGATGATGATGATGATGATGACGACAATGACGATGACGATGACGATGGCGATGGCGATGACCATGATGATGATGATGATGATGATGATGATGATGATGATGACGACGATGACGATGATTGTGATGACAATGACGATGATGATGATGATGATGATGACGACGACAATGGCGATGACGATGGCGATGGCGATGACTATGATGATGATGGTTATGATGATGATGGTGATGATGATGATGGTGATGGTGATGGTGATGATGATAATGATGATGATGATGGTGATGATGATGATGATGATTCTGGTAGTGATGGTGATGGTGATGATGGTGATGGTGGTGATGGTGATGATGATGATGATGATGACGACGACGACGACGATGATGATGATGATGGGGCGGGATGGAGGTGATGAAGATCGAGGGATTAAAGTGATGAAAGTGATGATGAAGGCGAGGGCGACGCCATCGCTGATTCGAGCAAAAGTGTTGGGCAAGTGGCAGACTCTGATAGATAGACTGTGCAGACCAATTTTGACGTGGAAGTTCCATCGTCGTGCAGGATCTGATAGGATCTGCGGGTGGCCGGACTTAAGCCCTGTCAAAACGTTCAAGATTCTGAGGTCCGATGATACTGTGCAGCTTGCTTGCAGGTGAATGATCGTCGGCGCTGCAAAGCCTGCAGAGCCTGACAGTAGATTGAAAACTGAGTAGCAAGCAGTGAGCTTTCAATATAATCCCATCCCCTTGCCACTGCACAGAAGTGATGTGCACCTGGCATTCTGTGGCATTCTGGCCACCGAGCCCAGGAAATTGGAGTATTTCGGTGGCGGCTTCAAACGTTTCCAGCGCTCTGAGCTGAAACAGCTTGTGGTAAGGCGACCAACAAACACCCACAGCATCAAGGCTGGCACGGAAGGGCAGGGGGAGGGTAGTCTTTTGATGGTGTTTGGATTGTTTTTTTTTTATATAAATGTACTGTAAAATAAATGTAAAAGTGGGGTACGCCGTTTTCCCATGTCCTTCCCTGACATGCGGACCTACCGGACATTTGGCTTCCGACATGTTGCCGCATGACCCAAGCGACTGCTTTGTTTGCAGGACTTTTTTGCAGGTCAGCACCTTGTCCTGCATGGTCCTGGGGGCAGATGGTCTGCAGATCGCTATGTGGCTTTCGTAGCCGCTCGACCTCAAGCTCTCGGATCGCAGAATTATATTTTGAAATATTATAGATATTATAATGACCTGAGATGTGACAGGTGTGCCATAGCATGCATTTCAAGGCTGGTTGTTCTCAGCAATCATGAGGTTGCATATTGAGGGATGTTCTTCACATATTGTAATAGTTACAGGAGATCAGTGGCCACAAGCAGGCCAGGTTGTGTAGTCATAAATATATGTCTTATTATTATTTGTTATTGCTATCATTATGCACATCTATGAATGTAACTACGTGTGTATATATATTAATATATTATTTATATATGCGGAGAAGGTAGGCCCGAAACGATGATCAGCTTTGATCATGATTGTGATATTCACAGACCTCGCAAAGGCAACGGACAATAAATAACGGACAACAAACAATAAGTACTGTAAGTTTTGGAGCTGTCACTTGTCAAAAAGACCAGAAAGGTTCGCAGCAGCAGCTTTGAGGTTGATATTCGCGAGTGCCAAGCCCAGGTGATGCGTTGATCATTGACAGGCCGCTGTCATGTGCAGCTTTGGTATTGGGCCATTTGTTTGCAAGTGGTAAGGTCAGATGAAACAGTGAAGATCCGCTATGCCCACGGCGAGTTCAAACGTTTCTGCCTGGCAGAGCTGGAGATGCTGTTGATGGACTGATGGCAATGACCGCTTTCATTTATCAGGGTTGAAAATGGTTGAAATGCATAGAATGGCATAGAAGCCTTGGAAGGGTAGAAGAAGGATGGACTGAAGTATCTAGTTAAATCATCTTTAATCGTTTAATCCAGTTCACAGGTGTGGGGCCCAGCAGCTGGGTTGGGACTCAACACAGATGGGTATGGTGTTTTGTTTTTGTATCCTGGAAGGCGTCGAAGAAAGCACACAATTTGTGACTTATTTGTGACTTATTTGGTCATTGCATGTCATTGCTATTTGAATAAAGCGCATAAATTATTCTTTTGTCCCCGTTGGCAATTTAGTGAGAGCTGACCTTTGCTGCTAGGAGGGGCAAGCACCTGAAAGTTGGGAGAAGTGGTCCGTTGGAGGCCACATCTACTTGAGAGGTGCACCCTGAGTTTTCCTGTCTTGACGATACCTTGATCCCCTATCCAAGTACAATATGCCATCAGCTCAATGTTTCGGCTTGTGTTTTTGTTGTTGGGGACAATGCTCACCAAAGATGGCCAAATATGCGAATGGCAGGTGGGTTCTGTATGTGGAATATGTTGTTTTTTTTTGTTTATGTGTGATTTGTGTCTGTGTGTGTGTGAGTCGTCTATGATGTTCCGGTCGGAATCCAAAGTTTTTCGTAGCTCTGTTGCGGGAAACGCTATGGCTGCTGAGATCAATGCTGCCACATAATACAATGGTAGGACCAAACCAGATTTGCATCTCCGCATAGGTTCAGGGAAATGGTGGTCAGGCAGTGGCTTGTCATAGTTGATATGTCATGCAACAGTTTGCTCTTACAGTCTTACAGTATTTATTTTGTTTCTGTTTGTGTGTTTGTTGCATGTGTTCTGCAGGGTTGGCGGTAGCCCTTGTAGAGCTGAGTTTCTTATTCTCATTGCAAGAAGAGGTGCTGCGATGTAAATGCTGCAGAAAAAAACAAAAAACATATACAGTCTAGTTGGTTTATTCATCACAAAGCCCCAAGCCGCTTTGGAAAGCTTGGAAGCCAACAAACCTTTGTCTTGCTATGCATTCATTGGACTGAGGAAACTTTGGTGCTACAATCGTTGATATCAGACATTCTGATTCCACCATCAAGGCGGGACCTGCAACTCTTTTTGGGGGAGCCAGCTGCCAGCTTTGGAAAAAACGAGAGACAGATGATTCAAGGAAAGAAAAATACAAGCAAAGGACAATCATTGACACTTCGCAGACCTAGCTGAAGGTTTTTCCACTATGTTTTCCTGAGCAGTTATTTTATAATTATTGGATGTTATTGGCCTCTTTGATGGGCTGCAAGAGTGACCCGGACATTCACCGTTCCCAGACGCTGCCTGGGGATCGGATCCCTTATGGTGCAAAAACATAGCCACTTTGCCAGGTGCAGTACACCTCGGGTGGTTTCAAGCGCTTTGACCTGGCGGAGTTCAAACGCCTGGTGACGGAACAGATTGCCATCCCCGAGAAACTTGGATCTATGGAAGGAGGATGCAATATGATTCGTTCTGGGTATACTCCAAAAAAGCGTAACGACACACTCTTAATAATTGAGCAAAGATTTTTACTCCATTATTTTCAATTATAGACAACAATTATAGATAACACATATAGTGGTTCTATGTGGTTCTGGTATTGCGGCGCTCTCGAAGATGCATCGGGGTGGAGTGCATTGGAAGGATTCCTCAGTGATAATGTCCTTTCGAATTGTTTTGAAAGGGAGTTGCGACCAGTTGCGGCCTGCTACACTCAGGATGTGGGAGGCGAGGCCCTGCTTGTAGCATCCCAGGGATTGTTGAGTGGTGGAGTCAGAACGGGTCAGACAGCTCAGAATTTCTGTCACGGCTTCCGCATAGCACAGCGCTATACAGCAGCACTCTGTTCGGCCACTGGTCAGATTTGTTTGCTGTCAGTGCTCGGAGTGCCTCGTCCAGGATTGGTCCTCAGCCAGCACGCCGGCAATGTCTGAGATGGACAAGCTTCATGATGTGTGGGGCTCAGTCATATTCCGAGGATTTTTGATGAGTCCATGTCACCGCCTGCTGTTCCCCCAGCAATGCAATGAATCAAGAAAGGATTTGATAAGATGCAGTAGTGCAAGTTTTCCTTCAAAGCTGATGCAGGATAGATTTGTTTTCCTGGTTGGCTGTGTTCATCCCTGATTCGAGGAAATTGTGCAAGCCATCAGGAGCAGATGGAGGGATGCATGGGGCAGTGATTGGCAAAACTTCACCATCCAAAAGCTGGCACGAATTGGTCATGTTTATAGAGGGATTGCCACCAGTTTTCCTCGTGGGCACCTCTGGAACTGTTCCGGCAGGCATGGATCGCCATAAGACATGAACGACTTGCCTCAGGATGCACGATGAAGCAAAAGCTGCAGAGTTAGAAGCGAAGTACCACTCAATGCTCCCCTTCGATGTTGGACAGTGGATATGGTGTGTTGACCGGTTTGGGTGGTCAAATCTATTTAGCCATGACTGGGTTGGGTGGACTTGGTGCAGCTTCCGCTGTTGGGGCTGGAACATTTGAATTGAACGGATCTTTGGTGGAAAGGCAGAGCAGTAGGGAGTCCATGGAAGTAGTTATCCAAATTCCCTTCCGGGAATGATCTTGTCGTCCCGCTTACCCACAACATTTGCACTTGGGAGGGTAGTAAATGTAGGCTACAAGTAATTACTACATACTACATACTATAGATATCTATAGATGCTTTGCAGATACAACATGATCCCAACTTTATATAGAGGTAGGATTAGATAGGATTAGATAGGATTCGTAGGGAGCCATCATCCCAGTCCCCTTGCCACGGCAAGACGCACTGAGGCTGAGCCATGGAGAGCAGGTGCAAGACCTGCAAGCAGCTCTGGCCAAGGCGGTGAAGGAGGCGAATTATTTGAAGGCACATTGCACCTGGGCTCAAATGCCGCCAAGGCCTATACAATCAGTGATCAAAGAGGAGAAACATAGAGAAACTCCCCATTGATGCTCCGATGTTTGTGGGATCTAAAGTCTAAACTTCTTATATAACTTGACAGTACTTGACTAGATTTGTGATTTACGACATGTCGAAATTTTAAGATGATTTCGGTATTCATGGTCAATTTTTGCATTGCTGTGCCACCAAGATTATTGGAGATGCTTGCCCATTTTCGCACTCTCGCCTTCTGTTTTGAGAGGCTCAGGATTTGTCAATCCCAAATGCGCGTGTTCTGCATGGCAGTGTGTTCCCAGACATATTTTTGAACACATTTTTGTTGAAAAGTAGTAAATAGCAAACCGGTTTCTCCCTACTACTAATAAACACTCCCCTAATGAAGAGCATGGGCACTTGTTTTGATATGTTTTGCTTACATATCTGGGGTAGTAGAGCCAGGTAATTAGTTATAATGATCATATATGCTTATATGCACTAATGTCGTCCCTGCAGGTAACATACTGAACAAACTTTATATAGTTATATAGGATGATTTATAAAATATTAATAATATTTTATGATTTATAAGATGTTTTTAACATTATTAACATGATTTAATCATATCTTCGTAAAAATTATACAGCCACTTGCCACACCGAGGGATTCAGCAGGAGCTGCAGCAGGCCCTAGGAGAAGATGCCGGGACGCCGGTTGCCATAGACGACGAGCTGGCCACTTGGAGACTGTTCAGAGAACGGCTCATTTGATTTGAGCAATTCCAAAGGCAGGTGACACAGGGAACTTTTGAAATTTGAAAGGAAAGCATGTCAAAGGGTAGTTATGAAATGTTATGGATATTGTGTTGATCTTCTTTTTCCTGCCATAATTAGCTCCATGAGTGCATGAGCTTTTGCTGGGCCAGCTGGGCTAGAATTTTCTCCCAGGCATCAAGCCTATGGACAGTACTACGGAGCAGCACAAGCCAAGCACTTTGTGGAGGAGTTGCTGGTGCTAGTGCAGCTTCGACATAGAAACGGCAGAAACATTTTGTAATGGCAGCAGAAGTGTGATTCTTGATGTCAGTGTCATTTCGGCCGTTCAAAGCATCCTACTGATGCATCCTGAGCGAGATGGTGCGTTCATGACGGGTGCGACCATCCAAGGCCATGGCGCTGCAAATCACTTCTCTCATGTGGCTTCGCACCATCATGCACCTGGGCATAGTAAGTGGCATAGTGACTAGTGCTGACGGAGATGGGGCCGGTGGATTTGCAGCTTATACGGGTTATTTGCAAAATATGGTCTAACTTTCTAAATGTGGTGTTGTTTTTTTTGTAAGGTCATTTTTGCGGCATTTCTGTTCGGGAATGCCAAGTTACAAAATGATACAAAATGGCTCTTACATATCTGTTTGCCAAGTGCAGTTTGGGCGCGCACTATGTGAACAACTATCATGCATGAGTGAAGACCATCGTACTCATACCTCAGGAACTTCCAGTATCGTTATGGTATGACCATGCGAGAAGTGCCCGAGCAGCACATCAGCCGGGGTTTGTGGGTAAGCTGCGGAAAGATCGGAAAGCAGTCCATCGAAACCTGTTGGACTCGACGTTGAAGAATGAACGACCCGTGTGCAGATCACACATTGCCACCCAAAATATGCCCAGCATGCGGGTTTGACATGATGTGACAGGGGGAAGCCGAAGTGGGGTGAAGCCAGAGAACCCGTGGAACCTGTGCCACATTATGATGATCAATGATGATTGTATGATTGTCAATAATTGCCGGGTATTCGTTTCGGCACGAAGGAGACAATGAAAGATTCTATTGAGGTGTTGCCTTCAGCTCGATAATCAAGGACTCGCTGTGGCCCGGTAGTGCCATGACTGAGGCTATGCGGAACTTGTACGCTCAAGGCGGTTTGCCCCGATTCTATCGAGGAATAGGACCAGCCCTCGTGCAGGCCAGGCAGGAGCACAAGGTGATTAGACTAGGACAGCTTGGCAGATCTTGGCAGATCTTGGCAGTATGGCAATACGCAGAAGGAATGGACAAAGCAGAAAATTGTAAAAGATGCACCGATGCACCCCAAATATAATAAATATAGCACTTGTTCATACTGATTCGTCATACTTTGTCTTGAAGTATTGCAATTCTCGCAGGGAGGGTTCCTGATGATCCGTGACCAGGGTCCCTTGATGCGTTTCGTGGACTCATCTGCAAATGCGGGTGTCTTGGCCCTGTTCGAAGCAACGCATGCAGAAAAGATGTGGCCGGCTCCTTGGCAAAGACGTATACAGCGGCTGTGCTGGGTCTAAGGAGTCAGAGCTCCTCATCATGGTAATTATAAGTATATATATATAATTATATATAACATTATACTACCTATAGAAACTTGTGAATTTCATGATATTTCATGTATTCTATGGATTTCTATGGGTAGCTGGCCAGACTTTCCACACTGGCCCCTATAGTCCACAAGCCTTCGAAGCCAGCGTGACCGAGGTATGGATCCAGACAATTTTTGCATCCGGATCTGCTGCCAGCCTTCGTATAGCATTGATGCCGCTGGATGCTGTGAAGACCGTGCTGCAGGACCCTGGCAATTCCTAGCCTGATGACTACATGAGGGTTAGCGGTTCTTACCAGTAGTACCGCACAAGGCGGTGGCGGAAGTTTCAAAAATAGGAAACCTATAGGAAAGGTTGGTTGTTGTGAATCACAGATGGCAGAGCGAAGCCACTGATGGATCGAAAGGTGATTGATGTCTCCTCTCTTTCTCTCTCTTTCTCTGACTATCTACCTACCTACCGACCTACCTATCTATCTACCTATGTATCTATCGATCTATCTATCTACCTACCTATCTTTCTATCTATCTACCTATGTATCTATCTATCTATCTATCTATCTATCTATGTATCCATCTATCCATCTATCCATCTTTCTATCCACCTATCTACCTATCTACCTATCTACCTACCTACCTACCTACCTATCTACCTATCTACCTATCTACCTATCTACCTATCTACCTATCTACCTATCTACCTATCTACCTATCTACCTATCTACCTATCTATCTATCTATCTATCTCTCTATCTCTCTATCTCTCTATCTATCTATCCATCTATCTATCTGTCTATCTGTCTACCTGTCTATCTGTGGTGCAGTGTCATTCAGTGTAAGGTAGTGTTGTGTAATGTAGTGAAGTGTAGTGGAATGTAGTGTAGTGTAATGTAGTGTAGTGTAGTGTAATTTAGTGTAGCGGAGTGTAGTGGAGTGTAGTGGAGTGTAGTTGTGCAGTTGTAGTTGTAGTGTACTGTAGTGAAGTGTAGTGTAGTGGAGTGTAGTGTAGTGTGATCGTAGTGTAGTGTAATGTAGTGTAATGTAGTGTAATTGAGTGCAGTGTAGTGTAGTGGAGTGTAGTGTAGTAGAATGTAGTGAAGGTGTAGTTGTAGTTGTAGTTGTAGTGTAGTGTAATGTATTGGCGTGTAGTGACAGTGTAGTGTAGTGTAGTGTAGTGTAGTGTAGTGGTGGTTGTCGTTGAAAATGCTACGAAACCCTCACGTTTTGCTGCAATGCTCACTTTTGACAAGGTCCACAATCCTTTGCGCCTGCCACGCGAAACGACATCTGAACCTCCAAAAATGGTCCGTACATGGTGTGTTTTGTACATTTTGACTTGGAAATGTGCTTCGCGCCACAACGGCGTGCACTTTTTCGACATCTGAACCTCCAAAAATGGTCCGTACATGGTGTGTTTTGTAAATTTTGACTTGGAAATGTGCTTCGCGCCACAACGGCGTACACTTTTTCGACATCTCAACTTCCAAAAGTGGTCCGACGCTGGTGTGTTTGTACATTTTGACTTCAAAATGTGCTTCGCGCCACAACGGCGTGCACTTTTTCGACATCTCAACTTCCAAAAGTGGTCCGACCATGGTGTGTTTTGTACATTTTCACTTCGAAACGTGCTTCACGCCACAACGGTGTGCACTTTTTCGACATCTCAACTTCCAAAAGTGGTCCGACCATGGTGTGCTTTGTACCTTTTCAGTTGGAAATGTGCTTCGCGCCACAACGGCGTGCAATTTTTCATCTCTCATCTGGCCAGCTGGCTCCGCACCCGCCGCTTTAGCGAACCTACTTTTCGATCCTCCGGAGCCCCAAATCATTGGAAAAACACAATGTTTCGCAACTTTCCTACCTTTTCGCGCATTTGCATCTTCTTTCTTCTGACTCTTTCTCTTCTACTCTTCTCTCTTCTAAGCTTTCTCTTCTCTCTGCCTCTGCCCTGCTCTGCTTTTCATCTGTCCATATTGTCGGAAGTTTGACTTCTAAACTTTCCTTCGGCCAGGTAAGTCTAGGTTGAAATATGGTGAAATTTTAGCAGCCTTAGCATGTATGTTAGCATCCAGGAGCTTGATGGATGGTTCAAGAACAGATTGCCTCATATGAAGCAGCGGTTATTATTTGTCTTGTATTCGAATAGCATTGACCAGGTGACTGCATACTGGTTGGTTTGACAAAAATGTGCCAGAGAGAATGACAAGGATGCACATATGTCACATACGTCATCAATATGTCAGGCTCGAAGTTATTTTACCATATTAGACGGGAGGTGCAAACATAGGCTGTAAGTCCCATAATCCACTTGCTTCCAACTACAACACTTGACCACTACAACACTGCATTGAATTGTAACAAATCATTATACAAAATCTTCTGGTTGCTCCCAGTGCAGGTTGACGGTCAACATGGGCTTGCGCAACTCTTCGCGCGATGTCGCGCAGGTCCCTTGGACAGCCGTAGCAACCCCTGTATCCCAAGGATGCCTGGGTAGCATCAACACTGAGGGATGGTTTTGAATTTCTACTTGATAGATATTCTGAAGATAGTACCACTGTTCTCCCTGGCATATCTGGTGCAAAGGGAGAGGCCTGCATACATTCCATTCTATGTCATTTTTTCCTGCATGAGCACCCTCTTACTGAATTCAACCAAGAAACAACCTAGCATTCAAGTCAGCTACTGTCCTTGTAGCCGTTCAAACAAGTGCGTGCTCCTTCTGAGAGGGTCCCTGCCTAGTCTTTTCCCGCTGGTAAGCCACATGCCAGGTGGCTCCTCAGTCCTATTTCGCGGTGCCATGGCATCATCTGCAGCCACCTTTGTCAGTCACTACCCATGGTTTACAGTGCCTTGGCTCCGGGTGTTTAGATGATGAACAGCCAGGCTTGCATTATTTGCCTAAAGGCCTGCACCATGATATCATTTTCATACAACATCCACAACAGGAAGATGTTGAAGAAATAAACTGCTGATTTTGTTTGTGTATTTTGAAGGGTCTCAGATCTCAAAGAAGCGTTACCATTGACTTCGAGTGACGAACCTCTTCGCTGCAGAAGCTGATGGGCTGTAATTGTGGCATTAATTGCTTTGACTGAGTCTACCCATGCTTTGGATCGAGAGGAAGGAGAATGAGAATGAGAGTGCGAGACCAGTAGGCTAGGGAAGAACATGCCAATGTAGACACAAAGAGGCATGTTCTTCCCTGATGGCAGTGATTGATGGCTCAGTTGCCCAGATAAATCCTGTGCTCGAGTAACTTGCTATGGTGGCTTGCATTGCGGGCTGATGTTTGGAAGCCTTTGATGGGCATGGTAGTATTGGAAGTGCTATGTAGACAGTATAGCACATGATAAGTTATAGAATATCATAGAACCATCTTAGAAAATTGGAGTTGGATCAACATCAGGTATGGAGGCGCACAGGCCTCACAGGGCTGGATTTCCAAAAGTCTTAGTCTTCAGGTCTTCAATTGTCTCAACAACCAGCTGCCGCATTACGACAGACGATCCCAAGAGCTGCTGCGCAATGCCGGCATCGGCTTTTGCGCTTCCGCCGCGTGGCCATCAAGCACGAAACATAGAAAACATGTCAAAACCTGAACGGAATCATGGCCATTTCATGCTACATTTGCAATACGTTTGCAATACGTTTGCCACATTGTTCCACGATATGCCACGACATTGCTCCAAGACCTGTGAAACCTTGTGAAACCTTGCATTGCCCACAGGGCCCATGCGTGCAGTTCAGCCCTGAACATGATGTATCACTCGATGCAATCAGATCTTGCTGCACGCTGCTTTCAGATGCTTTCAGGTTTGCTCAGACACGGTGTCCAACTCCCTTCGGGTGCTGAAGACTCATCGACAGACACGTGAGCAGGGCTCCTACCTTGGCATTGCACAGTGCCTTTCCTGAAGTTACATGATGCTATCGCCGTTGTTGCTGCGTTGGGTTGAGTTGAGATTTGTTGTGTTGAGACTTTCCGTGCTGCATGGCGCTGTGCGCAGTAGGAAGTGGTAAGTCACTTTCACCATCTTTCACCAATGCAGGGGTTTCGGTTTCGCCGTGTTTTTTTGATCCACATCCCCACACGTATTCTTATTCAGATTGACGAAGCCCCTGCTGGATGGCCAAAGATGAACAAAGATGGACAAAGCGTGTTCTTTGAAGTTTGGCTAATTATTAGCACCCAGCAGTTTGAACAGATTCATTTCTCTGGCATGTTTAAATAGTTTTAAATATGTTTAAATGTCTTGAAGGGTCATTGTCAACTGCTGACGATGGTCCGTGGATTGTCCGCCTGCAAGGTCTGTGATTCGCAGCGATGGCGTCGCAGGACTTCTCAGTCGTGGCCTCACCACACGTCGCTTGGTGGCCAGAAGTTGGCTGATCTTGGCTGATGCGCTGGGTATCACTGGGTATCACTGGGTAGTCAGAGTGTAAGATGTGTGGCAAATCTCGGAGGCAAGTGAAGCCATTTTGATCCCTGCACTGTTTGGAGAATTCCTGTGGTTCCCTTGGGATCGGCTGTGCTAACAGTGAAAGGTTTATGGGTTTCGGCAACGAAAGAGGTCTAGACTTTCTTGCTTGCAAGTCAGAACCTTTGAGGATCACCACGGAAGGGTTGCAGATACTGAGGTAATTCCTTGAGGCATGAGCCAGCTGGCAGTTTTCACACAAAGTTTCACTCATTCAACCATACAAAAGCTTGCAGTTGGGAGCACTGCCAAGCTTTGCTAGGCAACAACTTTGCTTTGTGACTTACCCCTCACTGCAAGAATAAGAAAACCCACTACACGATGCTCTGAGGCATCATTGCCAACGGCCTCTCTGGTATGGTGTTTTCTGTGTCCCTTGGCCCGTTCAGTCCAAGCTTTAACCCAGGCTCAGTCTCTGCATCTCTTTACGTGCATCCACACATATCTTCACCAAGAGGTGCTTTTATTGTGCTGACTTCGTTTGTGAAAGCCCGTGCCTTTGCTGACCATGGTGCTCCAAGGCTCTACCGATTGTTTGAGGAGCCCCTGAAGAAATGACCTCTGCGCTGCAGAGCAGATTGGGTTCCAGGCTACAGTGGGGATCAAGTGGAGTTGTTGTATGCTGCCGGTACTGAATGAACAGAGGTCACGGAATCATATTTATATATATATATATCAAATCATTTCAATAGATTTCACCGATTGCACCCCTCCTTACACTACAAGCACCCAAGATCACCCAAGAATATCTAGAATTACTCTACACAAGATCTAATACCATTGCATTCATTTTCTGCGTGCAGTAGTGTGCATGACAGTTGCTGATGATTGTTTGTTAATCCAACACAAAAGAACGCCACAAGAAAATTGATCACGGGGTGGCATGTACGCGTACCAATTATATCTATATAATTGAATATAGATATAATCAATAATTAATGTCAATGGTTGGGGTTCCTTGCACGACCACCTCAAGCAATCCTTCAACATCCTTCAACAGGTTCTGCGTTGGCGAGTCAAGGTGTCCAAAGTGGCATGCGCGAAGCTGCACCTTGCTTGGTCGTCAACAAAAGATGGGCATGTAGGATGATGTAGAATGGTTTTTGCGAGTTTGAATGGTTATTTGGCAAAATCTAGAATCTCAAGTGAGGCATGACGTGCCATGACTAAATTCTTGCGTTGCAACTTATGCATTTACGAGCCACGTTGGAAGACATGTCATCAAGATGTAACATCAAGAATACCCCTCGAGTGTTGCTCCACAGCAACCAAACAAAATCAGAGATCTCGGAAAGATTCGGAAAGAGTTCAAGCAGTAGATCAAAAGCGCATCATCACCCAAGTTGAGCCGAGTTGGTTTGCAAATGTTGGCGACAAAAATTGCAAGGTTGCTGGTGCTGGATTTTTCCCCTTCATGGCACAAATACAGCCAATGCCAGGAACCATGCAAAGACACCACACTTGTAGATGAGTGGGTTTGTGTCCATTTGTGTCCCATGAAGTTTGCAAAGGCTGTTTCTCTTTGAAATCACAGGAAGAAAAGGGATTGATGCACATTCTTGGAATAATTGGGATTCCTAAGCCCTGAACATGCCGTTGAGCTGACACTCAGAAGCTTTCGGTGGAATGGCAGCGCGTGTGGTCGGTGCCATGTGCTACGGGCTGCGTCGTGGGCTTCAACTGCCATGGCGAGCCACATAGGGCGGACAGCAACAGTGTTTGCACAACGCTGGACCAAAGGTGTCCATCGTGCTGATTTCAAGGCCTGTTGAGCCGTGGGTATGATGTATGCTTGTGTTTCCAAACCCAAACAACTTTAATGATGTTTTATGATTGTTTGAGTCTCCATGTTGCTTGGAGTATCTTGGAGTAGGAAATTGCTTAGACTTCTCCATTGCCAAAAACGGTCTCAAAAGGTTGCACAAATTGCACCAAAGATAAGAATCCTCATTGATCCAACAATGAGCTCGGAATTCAGCCGACAATGGCAAGTGGTGGGGGGGGGCAGGGCGGGCACAAAAAACAGGAACCCAGCTTGGCCCTGCCAAGGCATTCTGTGGTCTCAGCGCATGGAGACCGCACTGTGTTCGGGTACAAAACCTTATTCTTGCGCGCCTTTGTTTGCAAGATGTTTGTAATTGTAAGTGACTTGCAGCGCACTTCACAATCTTCAAGATCCGAGAAGAAACACTGATTTGCATTTACATTTGATATGTGCACATGATCGGTTTTCCAATTCATTTCTGTCCTTTTGTACTCAACTTTGCTTCATAGTCCCATTTGGCAGACACCCAACTGGTGCGAATGGTTAGGTGTCAGCAGCGGAGTTTTTCGGTGGAACAGCTGAAGCAGAGCTTGGCGTTGCATCCGGAAGTCCTGAGATGCGTTCCTCAGAATAAGATTCTCATGAAAAACATGGTTTTGAATGGTTTTGATATGTTTTGCTTTTGGTCGCTGTGTTTTATTCCATAGTCTGCCAACATTGTTTTTTTCTGTTCAAGTCTTTCTTTGGTCTAGGGAATCATACTGTCTTCTATATGCACCTATATATACTGATTATTCCTTTCTTGACCCACCACCCATTCTTGGCCCGCGACAGTATCCAATGCTGTAGGGCTATATATAGACCCAACATGTGAAAAGTTGCAGGTCATTCAGTTGCTGTGTTTGAGGGCATGCCCTGATGAGGTTTTCATCGAAAATGTCGCCTACGTCGTAAGGAAAGAGGATGCGCCGAAGGACCAGCGCGGTCAAGACAATAACATAAATGTTCTGCAAGGACGTTTCAACCATGGCAAGGTTATTTTTCGCTCATTAAAATCGAGATTGATCCTGGTGTTATTTCCATGTGGATTTTGCATTCTGTTCGCCGAATTCCACCTGAAGGAGGCCTTTGTTTGAAAAGGCGGTTTTCTTTTGTGTTGGCATGTCAGACAATTAGGGATCGAACTCACCAATGGTTTTTTGGAAACAAAACAAGATGAATCATGACTCTGTGACTCAGATTGGGGTTCTAGCGTTTTCCAGTTCAACGGAATGATCGCCATCAATTGAGGACTCGTAATCCTTTCAGAGCGCTTAAAACCACTAATACAACTAAGCTCGTCAACACTCATACTTCTGTGGGTCCGTCATGGGACAGGCCACCATTTTAGATGACAGCGTGGGTGACTGGGAACTGGAGAAACATCTCATGCGGAAGGCTACGTGGAATGTGGAGTTGGGTAGATGGATTCTTTAAAAGGACGCATCGCGTTATTTTTGTAAGTTTTGAAAACCACTCAACAAAGATGTCCATGGCAAAGTGCTGAGTGGGGAACGAACTCCGAGAGTCAGGGGACGGTGGGACAATGTGATTTATTTACATGCAATTGGTTCTGTGTAATTGGTTGTAACAATGGTTATCATGATGGTAAGTAAAGTAATTACTAATTACATATTCATTATATGCCAGGAAGAACAGTTTTCATGTGACAAACTGTGCTATACACTGTGCTATACCATGCAGTTTGGCTCTACGCGACTGTAGTCTTTTTGGACTTGCGCCTGGAAGATTACGGGACTGAAACATTTTCTCGCTTGACTATATCCGATAACCATGATGTTTGCGCCATGGATTCCATTGGCGTTTCTGCACATTGCTGGAGCTGAACGGGATGAAGTCTTGATGCTTCAAACACAGTTCGCTGGAGCAGATCGGATGGATCATGGTTCCAATGACACAAATTCAAAGGCGCTGGTGTTTTACAACCTATTTGCCAAGGAGCAGGGTTGGGCAACAATACTTGAGCACCTGGTGCCAAACAGTCCATCAGAAGGAAAGTTGATATTTCAGACATGTTCAGAGTTAGCGTACATATATATATGGTCACCGACAGAATTATGGAAAAAAAAAAACGTTCAACTTAGACAGGCGGCGCCTGCGTCCGATTTTTCCATAATTAGGTTTTTCCCCATAAGGGTTCAAAATATCCCGGAAGTGATCCGAACCTTTTTTTTTTCCATAATTCTTGGAGGTGGCCATTATTTCCATAATTGATTTTTCCTGTGAAATCAGGGGGCTAGGGCAGATTGACCGGTTTTTCCATAATTATTTTTTCCATAATTATTTTTTCCATAATTATTTTTTCCATAATTAATGTTTGGGGCTCCACCTGTTGGACATGTCATGGATCCACAATTCAAACCCCTTTTTTTTGGGGGTTATGGAAATATGTATGCAAATGCATTCAAAGTGCGAACATCACATGATATTATGTATATCAATGGAAGACTTAGGGGCATATACCAGATCTTTAGACACATATTTTCTATAATTCAATATTCCCCCTTAAAATGCATTCAAATTGCGAACATCACATGATATTATGTATATCAATGGAAGACTTAGGGGCATATACCAGATCTTTAGACACATATTTTCTATAATTCAATATTCCCCCTTAAAATGCATTCAAATTGCGAATCGATGGACATACAGTCACCGACAGAATTATGGAAAAAAATAATTATGGAAAAAAAAAAGGTTCGTAACTTTTCTATCATAGACAGGCGGCGCCTGTAAATTGAAACGTTTTTTTTTTCCATAATTCTGTCGGTTCCTGTATATATATAGATATATATATATAGATATATATATAGATATATATATATATGTTTAGTATATAGTCTTATAGTTTCCTTTTTAGCTCCTCTGGAATCACTCGCACCCTCGACATCCCTCGACACTTTCAGGTCCGGGTGGTGAAAAAAATGTTTTGTGGTGATTGAGCATCTCAGAGCTAGTTATGTGGGGATTCAGTCACGATTTTGGGCCAATTCAGTCGCGAGTTGCCCTACCTAGGACGCAGATGTGCCAAGAGTGGTAAAGCTGGCGCGAGATCAACTTTCTAAAATAGATCCTGCGCACCATGAGCTCAGGATCAACATGATTGGAGCCATCAAAGAGATTTCAACCCTTGGTTTGGACTCTACCGTGGCGCAACAGGCCACAAGGCGTCACTACAAGGAGGGCAACGAAGATTTGACGCTTCATGATCTTTGGTCTTACTGCCAGAACGCACCTCCCTCTAAGGTGCGTGGACCAATGACAGAATCCATGCAAACTTTGACGGTCTTCGGAATGTCGGGAGGAGATAGATACTAATACTAATATATATATAATATACAATATATATATGATATATTATGTTACCATTGTTTGTTTGGCATCCCTAAGTCAAACCCATTCTGCATAATTCTCGTCAAGAACTTGGCAAAAAAGGAAAATACATGAAAATGCATTAAGTAGTACGGATAGTCCGGAAAGCGGGTGTGCAAAGGCCCTCGACCACTGTGAAAGCGGGTGCCTGCCAGGTAGTGATCTACATCCACTCCAAGGGTTCCTTTCATGACAAAGCTCCAAACAATCATTTGCGACGCTATGCTACAGCTGGTGCCCTCTCAGAGGAGTGTCGTACCATGCCAGATCAGTGCAACACGTGCTCATCCAGAATGAGCCCTATTCCGTGCCTGGCCCCGAACTGAACCGTTTCTAGTTTTTAATGTGCAGCTGCAAGATGTTCTGAGTTTTTGTTTCCTGGCAGCCTGCCGGTAGTTCAGTTTCTGTTGGAGCTCTTGGCTGCACGAATTTAAACATTTTAAACTTAAACCTTGTCTTCTCAATTTGATCCTGCAGGTACCCACAATCGTCTGGCAACATGTGGGCTGCTCGCTGCGGCTATGTCGCCAAGTTAATGGATCCAAAAAAGTTGGTAAGTGCCATGGAAACCACTCCAGGAACACGTCGAGGCTATGCCTGGTGTGTTGGCAGGCGGACTGCCTGATGCGCAGTGGCGGTGAGATTGGTGACGAGCAAGATCCATTGATCCATTGACTGTTTCATCAATCATTACCCGTACTTCAAACATCTTCAAACATCTTCAAATCATGTCTCTATATTTTACAAACCCAAAAGATTGACCAACGGCCACAGACGCGTTGCTTTCTATAGCCAGTCATAGTGAATGATAATAGTGGGGTTGGGCTTGCTGGGTTGCCGCACCCCTGCTAATTTCAGAGTTGTATAGATGTGAGTTGTCTCTTCATCTCTCTCCTTTGACTCCATTGGTCCTGAGGGCTTAGGTGTAGAATGAGATAAAATGGGTAAAACATGACTAAACATGGTAAAACCTGGTCACCAGCAACTGGGAGATGGATCCACTCAAATTATAGTTTCCAGGTATGAGGCACGGGGTCGCATTTGCCCCTACCTCATGTGGGGTCGCTCTTGCCCCTACTGAAGGTGGATATAGGGGCGGAGCTGACCCTAGGGTAGGGGCGAATGTGACTCGACCTCGTTTTGCGTTGCGGGCGCAGTAGTTTTAGAGGTGGGAAAGGACCGTTTTCCAGCTCTAACAGTCAGCCTACGGACAAATCGCAACTGTTATGGAAAGTCAGTTCCAATGAAGTTGTTTGGGATGCTACGTTCTCAGATCCATTTCCGGTAACTTCAAAGACGATCTGGATGCTACGTTGTAACATCCGTTTCAAGCAACTTCCAAGACGTACGGCAATGCTACGGTGCGACATCCATGTCCAGTAACTTCCGCAACGCTCTGGATGTTACTTTGCAACATGCATTTCAAGTAACTTCCAAGACGTTCTGCATGCTACGTTGCAACAACCATTTCAAGCAACTTCCAAGACGCTCTGGACGCTATGTTGTAACATCCATTTCAAGACGTTCTGCATGCTACGTTGCAACAACCATTTCAAGCAACTTCCAAGACGCTCTGGACGCTATGTTGTAACATCCATTTCAAGACGTTCTGCATGCGACGTTGCAACAACCATTACAAGCAACTTCCAAGACGCTCTGGACGCTATGTTGTAACATCCATTTCAAGACGTTCTGCATGCGACGTTGCAACAACCATTACAAGCAACTTCCAAGACGCTCTGGATGCTATGTTGTAACATCCATTTCAAGACGTTCTGCATGCGACGTTGCAACAACCATTACAAGCAACTTCCAAGACGCTCTGGACGCTATGTTGTAACATCCATTTCAAGACGTTCTGCATGCGACGTTGCAACAACCATTACAAGCAACTTCCAAGACGCTCTGGACGCTATGTTGTAACATCCATGTCAAGACGTTCTGCATGCGACGTTGCAACAACCATTACAAGCAACTTCCAAGACGCTCTGGACGCTATGTTGTAACATCCATTTCAAGACGTTCTGCATGCGACGTTGCAAAACCCATTACAAGCAACTTCCAAGACGCTCTGGCGCTATGTGAAACATCCATTTCAAGACGTTCGGCCATGCGACGTTTGCAACACCATTACAAAGCACTTCCAAGACGTCTGGAGTGCTAGTTGTAACATTCCATTTCAGACGTTCTGGCACTGCGACGTTTGCAAAACCAGTTTACAAGGCAACTTCCAAGACGTCTTGGACGCATGTTGTAAAACATCCATTTCAAGACGTTCTGCATGCGACGTTTGCAAACAAACCAGTACAAGCCAACTTTCAAGACGCTCTGGACGCTATGTTGTTGTTAACATCCATTTCAAGACGTTATGCATGCGACGTTTGCAAACAACCATACAAAGCAAACTTCCAAGAGCTTGGAACGCTATGTTGTAACATCCATGTCAAGACGTTCTGCATGCGACCGGTTTGCAAAAAACCATTACAAGCAACTCCAAGACGCTCTGGACGCTATATGTTGTAACATCATTTCAAGAGATTCTGCATGAGGACCGTTCGTGCAACAAAACCATACAGCCACTTCCAAGACGCTCTGGACGCTATGTTGTAACATCCATTTCAAGACGTTCTGCATGCGACGTTGCAACAACCATTACAAGCAACTTCCAAGACGCTCTGGACGCTATGTTGTAACATCCATTTCAAGACGTTCTGCATGCGACGTTGCAACAACCATTACAAGCAACTTCCAAGACGTTTTGGATGCTATGTTGTTGTTCTGGGTTCTACGCCGTAACATCCAAGTGAAAGGTAGGTGACATCGGTACCCCCTAACCAACGTCCCCAAGTCTACCCTAACTGTCCCTTGTCCCATTTTGTCCCCAGATTAAACCTTGACAGGTTAATTGACTTATTAACTAAGAAAGGTCAGTGTCCCCGGTCCGGCCCCTACTAAGCCCTCTCGGCCCTGCCAGGAAGCGATACACGAATGAGTATTGGCTTTATTCACACCCGGAGGCGTCACCTTGCGACCTGGACGCCGACGAAAACTATGTGTGACTGGGTTTTCATTGATGCCCTCTTTTCTTCAGGGATCTGATTATATAAGTCAATATGTGTCCTTTTTTGATCTTTTTTGGGGGTGTCGTTACATTGTTCGTATTTGCGTGTTATTCTGACATATTCTGACTATTTTCCATGTTGTTTCTCAATTCAGCATTGGAGATGGGGTGCCACTTCACAGGTGGGGCTACCGTGACAACCTTTTGGCACTGACCAAAGCGAAATTCAAAAAGGACTTGAAACCAGCACCACGCTTCGAGCTCTCCAGGTTCACCAGCAAATATGTTGCTGGGCATGGTGTTATCATGTTTTATTATGTTTTATTATGTCTTCTTATGGTCCCTGTTTAGATGTTGATGATATTTCAATTTTATGATTGTTTATTCCTGTGTCATTTTTTGGTCGGTGGGAACATGAAGCCAACTGTTTTTCAGCAAAGTAAAGCACAACTTCTGTCTGACATCGTTTTGCCCAGGTGGCGCTTCCCAGTGCTCGGACTTGTCAAGGAGTTGGAGAAACCGAACATGAGCGCTTGGTCGAGTACAAATCTCTCTATGGCAACGATCCACCTGAGAAGTGGTGGGGATGGAGTTTCTTTAAGACTCCCAATGAAGATCCGTTGTCATAGTCATAGGTTATAGTCATGTGTTATAGTAGCAGTAAGGCAGACTTGGCAAAAATGAAGCAGTTGTGGGACTTGCTGCTTGTGACAATAGCTGAACTCGGAAAAGAATGGAAAAGAGCTACTCTTTTAAGCACAGCATTCGCTGCACTGCTGTGCCTGCTTCATGTCCAGGCCACAGATTGGCGAATTCCACAGAATCTGGCAATTTGCTTGCAATTGAGCTGGCAAACAGATGGGGTTGTTGGGATTGGGATAGTTGGGAGAAGGAAAACTGGGAGTTGTGGAACCAATGTTACCTGCAAGTCGCGAAGATTCGACAAGGGATTCAGAGCACTTCTTGGATTTGCATTTGTTGTGTCCATGGCCTTCTAAAGGGATTAAGGGGCCAACAAGTAAGAGTAGAGCCCAGTCATGCGTTCCACCACATACATACTGTAATAAATACAAGCGGTTGCTCCTTAGTTTGTCAGCATTGACTGCCACTGCCACCGCATCGAACTCCCAGCTTCGTGATCCCAAGCAAGAACCACCCTGCATCCCTTTGTTGAATATGTGTGAATCCGCTTGATATCTTTTAATATACATTACATATATTTATGTATACTGTATGTACATATATATATACATGATGATGTTTTATAATTATATAATATCATATAATTCATATTAATAAATTTGTATAATATATAGATTTTTTGATATTTTGTGAGATTTGTTCCAAGCATGTTATCCTTGGCGGACAAGTCCCAGCGTGTGTCCTAGGTGCCACAAGTGCGAGTCTTGGATGACCTTCCTGGGCCGTCACCTGGTGAAATCGCCCGTTCAATGGATAAGTTGCCGTACCTCAATACCTATGGTTCCGTTTAATACCATCCTGAAGCTCTTGCTTTGGGATGCTCAATGAATACCCACCTATTGATAGTTTGATGGTTTGCTAATGTTTGATAATGTTTGATAGTTGATATTGATTGTTTCATGTTGCTTCTGTTGTTTCAGATGCTTGGGTCGTCCAGCGGTGAAGCCACCTTCTCTGGTTGCATTTGCTTCATCCGGTGGCCAACTTTCCCAAACATGCCGCTACCTTCACGAAATTGCAACGGGATTCGTCAGTAAAACTTGATACAGCACTATCAGCACCTTTCCCTTTCACGAGAAACTACTGACCCAAAATTGGAGTAGTGAGTGACAGTAGTTTTCTCTTTAATGCGTGTTGCAAACGCTGAAGGCCAATGATGGTTGCCCTACTTTCATGTTATGTATTTTGCCGATCATGATATGCAAGAAGGATCAAGAAGGATTAACGAGGTGCAAATACGAACCACCTTGGCTAGTGCCCGATAAGTTGTGTTGCAAGGCATGCCGAGGCCTCCCAAAACACCACCATACACCACCTCTATTTTCCAAAAAGGGCCAACTAGGGACCGAAGCTCAGGGAGAGTTTCGTGGTCCCTTTCTCCTTGCTTCACATGCTGCATGTTCTTTTCCAGGACGGGAAATGCAGGGGAAATGCAGGGGAGGTCGTGTAAGTTTTGTGGACAAAGTCCAAGGAGACGGATCAAGGATATGTATGGACCACTGGATATGTGATGAATTGAAGACAAGCACCCCAAGGATCCCCAAGGTAGAGGCCGAGTTGCTGGTGTCCCCTGTGTATTAACCAGTAATCACTAGTAATCACGAATCAGAAAGAGTGGATTTCTCAAGAATGATACCTTTGTCTCACCCTTGGACACCCCCGACCAGGACCATATAAGGATATCTCAGACGTTTGAGAAAATGTAAGAAGGCACTGTAAGCCTGTAAGAGTCCTTGTCGAACAAATTGTGCGTTTGGATGATTTTGGATGATTGAATTGATCTGTTTCCAAGTGTCAAATCACAGAGTCATTTGGGATTTGCAAATCCAGGAGGTGGACGCCAGCCGGAACAATCACATTTGCCTGGGTGAGTTGCTTGGCCTTCATGGATGCCATGATATGCTATGCATTTTCCAGTCATCAGTCATCATGATCATTCTCCGAAATGCCTTAAGGCCATAGGGCTTTCGAATCGGGTTCCCAAAATGCACAGTGCTGAGATATCCAAACTAATTTAAATAGGGTTTTCTTTTTCTAGCATTGTGTCATCTGCACTGAGAAAGTTTTATCAGGCCTTTCTTGTCAAATAACTGCTGTTTGACGCATTGTAACAGGTTGATGGGACACCCTTGAAGAGGTGCAAGTGCTAGAAAACCAACTGGACACTTTTGGCTGGGGTTGATGAATATGTTGAATCCAACGTTCAATGTTCTCAATAGTCAATGGTTATCAAATTAGGGGGCACTATATGCTGTGACGTTTCAGCTTCGCACGAGGCCTACCATTCACAGAGCAAGGGTTTCAATGGGTTTCATATATCTGAAGGATCTCCATGACCCTGCTGACCTTTGAGATCTAAGCAGCTGGGAGTTGTGAGGTTCATTGACTTTTGCAAACGTAGCCAACTCTTCACCGCTGATGAGGCAAGTCAGGTGTGGAAAATGCTGTGGGCATCGTGAGAGTGCTTGTTCGATTGTGGCATCAGAATGCATCAGAATGCATCAGAATGAATCAGAAGTATAGATCTATGAGTAACCCCAACAATATTGGTACGTGTAACAATGTTTCAATTGGATTCATGCATATTCACACTCAATTTGGAATGAACCTTGATCATTCAAAGGACAATTGGGATCAACTTGGAATCTTTCAAGATGTATTCCTGGAAATTGCATGAAGGGAAGAACATGCCTCAACAGATTCTAAATGATTTTAATGCTTCAGCAAATTTCAAGATACAAAGACCTATAATAATAGTTTATAATTATGTTATAATTATACCTCCTTTCCTTTGTCAGAACCCCGTTGCATCCATTTGCCAGGTGTTTCTCAGCAAGCGATCCATGCCAACCACATCAGAGATTTTGCTACTTGACGAGGGGCCTGCGCAGGTGAGCTGATCAACATCAACACGACATGTCTACGGCAAAAACACTGGATTCGTTCAGACGGCCAGTTGTTTTGTATATATATATTCATCATTATAATAATATTATTCTATATTATTCCTATGTCATCTTGTAAGCTTTCAGCAGCTGCACTGAGCAGGATCAAATGAAACTGCTGTTTTTCGCCTTGGAGCGACTTGCAGACTTGAGTCGGGAAGTATGGCCTGGTGTCGTTCAAGCCAAGTTGACCTGCTTTTCCAGCCTTTGGTTGGCCAGAACTTGTCATCAAGGTATCCAAACTTCCAGAGTGATGTGGCAGTACACATCATTTCCTGTTTAGATGTGTTACACGATGTGTTTCTTGAATGGGATACTGTACCAGCTCAGAAATTGTACGCCGACATGTAGCAAGGTTCAGCGAGAACGACATCTTTAATTTGAACGAGTCGGATCGAGCCATGAAATTCAATGACTTTCAGCAGCTGATTTTAGAAGCTGGCATCATTGCACCTCGGTTGCGTTCCTGCAGCTTGGAAGGGCAGACCTTTTTGGGGATGGTTGAAGACTTATTAGCTGTACAGAGCAGTGCTAAGATGTGCTAAGTAGCACGTGCAGTTTGTGTACACTAATTATTTACACATGATTTGGAATATGTTGATGTCTTTGTGCGCATTTTCCAAGAGCTGATTGTGGAAGCGCTGAACTATGCAATTCATTGTGAAGTGACCACATTTCGAGGATGATCCAGAATCTGCAACTCGAAAAGTGTTCCCTGTGCACAACTGCACGTTTGGGTGTCATCGCTAAGGACTTCACATCCTTTCGCGCAATCGGTGACCCCTTGGGAACTCCGTTGGTTTCCTTCTTTGTGGACGAACGGGCTGGGGGCCTCAGACCAAAATGTTGAGATTGATAGCACATGGAATGCACATGGGGATTTGTGGGGCTGGGTCCATGAAGACCGATGAACTTGTTCCAGGATGGAGTTTTCAAGTCCACAGACATCATTCTACAAGCGCTAGGGTCAAGTCGTATCAGCATGTATCAGCATGTATCAGCTCGTTCCAAGTCGCAAGCAAATGGTAGATCAAACTATATCAAACTCTTAAATATGTTCAAATATACTGAAATGATCTCTTAAATGATATTTGCACACAGTTCTGCACACAGTTCCCCTGAGTCAACCCGAGTCAATCTGAGTCAATCTGAGTCATCTTGCAGGTACTCCAGATGATCCTGACCCACTGGTTCGCCATCTACGATGAAGACCAGGATGGTCAGCTGCAACTGGAGGCAGGTTGGGATCGGGAGATATCGAGAGCACGGATTGCATGATGAGAGAAACTGGTGGCTTGCTGCTGTGCTGTCCACATGTCCACACCACGTCTGCTCAAGTTTTCCAATTTTGCACAGCCAGGACTACGCACGGCTGGTTGCTGATTATCAGCTACCCTTGACCGCTGCAGATGAGATCTACACAAGGGTCGTCAAAGAACGACTCGCTGGACTGGATTCTTGATCACATGAAGGTGGTGGGATATTCCATTCAGCTGTTACGAATTCCCATGAACCTGGAAGATCAATGACGACCATCTGTCCAGTCTTTATTAAAGACTAGATGGCGATTGTTCATTAATGCATTAAGAATGAGCTTTCTTGATAAATTTACTTGCTTAATTTAGGTATTGGACTCTTAGCATAGTAGTATGAAAAGGCAGGGAGGTTGCAACTTGCAAGTCAAGGCCATTCATGTTTGGGATCAGTGCTTCTCTATATATTAGTTATTAGTTTGGACTGTTTACTGTTTCGATGGCCACAATAAGCTCATCCAAGCTCCGGCCTGGAGCGGCGAGATGTTGTTTTTTTGAGTGTGTTTGTTGCTTCATCCGGAACACTCACGTGAAAAAAGTTGCAATGCTTCTTGGGATTTTTCACCAAGAGCGATTCAGAGATGTTCGGGCAAATGGATGCCAGTTTGCCAAACAGACAAACAGATCTTCAAAAAATATAGGGCCATTCATCCAATGGACGCCCCATGTGTTATTGTTCTGCGATCAGATTCCTTTCGGTGATCCACTTGATAAGCCAAGGGAGATCAAAGGACTACGATTCGCTTCGTTTCATGAGGACTTGATGGACTTCCAGTCCTTGCTGGTGAAGTCTGGGGTCTTGGCCACTGGTGCCCCATGGAGTAACATGCCCGGTATGTTTCCAGACGAGCCATGCAATGCCTGCTGAGTTCACCACTATGTTCAGCGATGTTGAGAGTCCCTCCCGCCATCAAGGCCCACGATATAAGTAGTTTTGTGAGGCTTCCTGTGAATTATTATTGGTTTCACCCTTAGATATCTATAGATATCTTAATTTCCGACTGGTGCGCGGCAAAGGTTTTTGATGGTTTTTGACCATAACCTCCTTGATTGGCTGTCAGCTGGTGGCATTTGAGAGGTACCTCCATCAACAAGGATGACGAAATGGGCAGACACTGGCGGCAACTGGAAGCTTCACAGCAGTTTCTGGGAGATCCATTTGTTGATTGGATTGTTTTGAGCAAGCGATCAGAGCCCCAGTGCTGACACTCAGATAGCAAGTGGTGACGAGGTTTCTGGTTCCGAATAGTCTTTATTGCTGATGGTCTGGCACCGAGGAGTCCGCAGTCAACAGTTTCCACTGTTGTGTCTTGCGGTTATTGTTTTGATCGGTTTTGATGGTCTCAAAGTGTTGCACGGTCATTGAAGTGTTGTTTGTGCGTCATTGCACATCATGCAATCCATTTTGCGACATTCAAAGGGTGGTCAGTTTCCTCAACTCTGCATCCAAACAAAGCCCAAAGGTCGTTCTGGTACATCTTCACCTCCAAAGGGTCCTGAGCATTTACGCTTTGTTTGCCTTTCTGACACCCATGGACAACATCGCGAGCTCTCTTCTCGGTACCTTGATTGTACTGTTTGTGCCACTTGATAAGATCCAATTGTGTTGAACTTATGTCAGATTCGAGTCGTGAAAGAAACTCCTGTTTGCTCCCCATGGAGTTCTTTTCTGCACGTTATCAGAGATTTGAACAAGATCAGGCTGCATTTGCTGTTGAGAGGGGACATGATCATTCTTGGGCAAAATCTGGCATTTTTGCCATACTTACATATACTTACACTCGTCCTGTCCTATTTTTTTCATTCTCGAAATCTTGTTAGTTCGGGCAGTTCGGGTAGTTTCAGGTTGCCGCCAGGAGATGTGCTTCTGCATGGAGGTGGCGGAGATGCTTCGGTGCTTTGGGGCTCTAGGTGATTTCTGCATATTTCTGCTTCAGTTTTGTGTCGCATGTATGTGGCTGCGAGATTTGTTCCGAGGACAATTAGTAAGTCGGTCGGTAACAGAATGCTTTGAATTTGAACAGGTATATAATTTTAACTGATGTTCATTGAGTTGAATTTATTTGATACTGTATTTGGATATATTTGGATATATGATATATGGGATTGCCCGACAAGTGAGTTTCCTTGTGGAGTTAGCCTCAAGTCAGCAAACTTGTAGATTTAGATCATCAATAGGTCTAATTGATTGCATATCAAGGGCATGTTAGTCTGAAAATGAGAGTACCCGTCCAGCCAATGTAGCATGTGCATGCTTTTGAACCATCTCACTCACTAGCTTCCCCCGGTCGCTCGTATAATTATTCTATGGACCGCAACGAGCTCCACATGCTACGGCAGGTGATTTCTCCAATGATGGCAGCCTGGAGGAGGCGCCCTTGGGGTTGACAGAACAAGGGATATCAAGGGATGGTGCAGAATTTGCCCTGAAGGGTTCATGGAAGATCAGAATTTTGTGAGATTGTTTTAACATGTTTTAACATGTTTTAACAAGTACTTCTGGTATCAAATTAATATAAATTAATCACATTTAATTTGACATCAAATTCTGATTCTTTTATTATTAGAATTAGTTTGAAGTAGTTTGTTCTGTTTGTTCTGAAGAAAATCACAGGTCATGGACTTTGCTGCCTGGCTGCGATCATTGCCGTATCGCCACAAGGTACTGATGCTTGGCTCGATGGGACTCTGTCGAATCTCTTTCGAATCTCTGTGTTTGGAAAATTTTTCAAAGTTTGATCCATGTTTGATCCATTGGATGTGGTGCTGCATGATTCAAAGTTTGAAGCTATTCGGGGCTGCAGGACTAAGACGGATGTTTGTTTCTTGCAGCTTGTTAATGTGTCCATTCCATTCTTTCGCGAAAAACACATCGGAAGCTTTCCAGAATGCCACACGGAGTGAAATTTGACTTGCAGCCTGAACAAACGTGAACACAAGCCCTGAGATATCCTGAGATCATGCAATGAATGCCTTTAAAAAATCCAAGGATTGCTGGAAACCATGAACTCACCTTCGACCAAAGCTATGGTGGGGATCGAGTTCCTGAGCTTTCAATACTGTATACTGACAGTATACTTGATTAATCTTTAAAATCTTTAGTATAGTTTAGTGATGTTTAGTGCGTTTACAATATTTTACAATATTTGACATATAGATACATATAGTGTTTCAATATGTTTTAATGATTTCAATGGCATCGGAGCTGCTGGATGTGAAACAGGTGAAGGGCAAGGCCGAAAGAGGCCAAAGGTCCCGCGATCCAAAGTCTTTCAAAACTATTCAAAACTTGAATGAAGGAGGGTTGATGATGATTGATGATGGCATAGTGCCGGACATTCAATATATAACATGATATAACATGGTATATATATAACATGATATAACATGATATATATATATATAACATGATATATCATGATATATATATAACATGATATAACATGATATATATAACATGATATAACATTGTATATATAACATGATATAATATGATATATACAACATGATATAACACAATGCAAATAAATTACATTGATATCGTTTGATTGCGAGACAATTTTACTTTATATAGCCATCTATTCAGAGATCCTCGCCTGGCTTTGCCTAAACATATCTGCCCAAACAAAATTGCTCAACGTGCGGTTGCAATAATATGCGTTTTGGGTCTTTGTGGTGCATTCATTTGCATGCTGCATTCTATACCCATAGTTCAGTCTTCATAGATGTTCCATCATAGATCACAGATTTATAGTTTTTGAACCTTGCCCCTGTTGGTGTTGATTGCTCCTCATCTGCCAGTTTGTGCGTGTTTGTGTGGATTTCCCCTGATGCATGGAGCGCCAACCTGCAGTGATCCACACAGAATTCTTCTGTCTACAGTACTTCACTTGTTGCCATAGGTGAAGGACAGCACTGCAGCGAACTCCGTCCGGTCGGCCTTCCTCAAGTCCTTCAATTCGAGCCATGCTCTTTGGGCTCAAGGTGGACTGAGGAAGGTTTTCGAGAAGACAGAACGAAAACATGCAGGACATTGATAGGAGTTTCAGATTTCAAGATTTGAGTTTGATCATCATATGTCGGCAACTTTCACAGCATCTGAAATGAAAGCTGATCATGAATAGTGACACATACGGTAGTGACACTGGAGCCTAGGATGGGATCACCTACTTGGAAGATGAAGAGCTGGTGATTTGCTTCTTGACAAAGTTCGCCAGATAATGATAGTGACTGATAGTGCCACTGCGGGTGAGGTTGACAGATCCCAGAACTCTGCCACTACATGCCATGAGCATGCATGAGCAATTTATGGAAGGAAGTTTAGAAGTCAAACTTCCGACAAAATGGACAAATGAAAAGCACAGGTGGGAAGAGTCAGAGAAGAGAAGAGGAAGAAAGAAGATCAAAAAAGAGAAAGTCTCAGAAGAAAGAAGATGCAGATGCGCGAAAAGGTAGGAAAGTCGCGAAACACTGTGTTTTTCCAATGATTTGTGGCTCCGGAGGCTCGAAAAGTAGGCTCTCTTAAGCTGCGGGTGCGGAGCCCGCTGGGCAGATGAGAGATGCAAAATTGCACGCCGTTGTGGCGCGAAGCACATTTCGAAGTCAAAATGCACAAAACACCACGCTCGAACCACTTTTGGAAGTTGAGATGTCGAAAAAGCGCACGCCGTTGTGGCGTGAAGCACATTTAATTTGTCAGTGAAAAATGCCAAAAAAAACACCTCACATTCGGAGCACTTTTAGAAGTTGCGATGTCGAAAAAGTGCACGCCGTTGTGGCGCGAAGCACATTTCGAAATCAAAATGCACAAAAGACTTCAGCTCCGGGCCACTTTTGGAAGTTGGGATGTCGAAAAAGTGCACGCCGTTGTGGCGCGAAGCACATTTCGAAGTCAAAAGTGCAAAAAACTGAGGGGTTCGGAGCACTTTTGGACGTTCAGATGTCGTTTTGCGTGGCAGGCGCAAGGGATTGTGCACGTTGTCAAAAGTTAGCAAAACGCGAGGGTTTTGTCGCGTTTCCAAAAACGATGGCAGGCGTGGGACATTTGAAGAGGATCTGCAAAGATGCATTTTCCGTGGCAGGCGCAGTACAAGAGACATGTTTATCAGAGTTGTTAGGAGGTCCGGGCGCTCCATTTCCTGAAAGGGGTTGCATTTTGGAGAGTCAGATCTTCAGTTTTGGGAAGATGATTTTGGGTGACAGGTGCAGCACTTCGTATGACCCGGTATCACTTTTTCGTGGCAGGCGCAGTAGTTTAGACAA
>CAMXCT020003635.1:19342-56073 GCA_947184155.2 Cladocopium goreaui | reverse complement strand
GCCTGCTGAGTTCACCACTATGTTCAGCGATGTTGAGAGTCCCTCCCGCCATCAAGGCCCACGATATAAGTAGTTTTGTGAGGCTTCCTGTGAATTATTATTGGTTTCACCCTTAGATATCTATAGATATCTTAATTTCCGACTGGTGCGCGGCAAAGGTTTTTGATGGTTTTTGACCATAACCTCCTTGATTGGCTGTCAGCTGGTGGCATTTGAGAGGTACCTCCATCAACAAGGATGACGAAATGGGCAGACACTGGCGGCAACTGGAAGCTTCACAGCAGTTTCTGGGAGATCCATTTGTTGATTGGATTGTTTTGAGCAAGTGATCAGAGCCCCAGTGCTGACACTCAGATAGCAAGTGGTGACGAGGTTTCTGGTTCCGAATAGAGTCTTTATTGCTGATGGTCTGGCACCGAGGAGTCCGCAGTCAACAGTTTCCACTGTTGTGTCTTGCGGTTATTGTTTTGATCGGTTTTGATGGTCTCAAAGTGTTGCACGGTCATTGAAGTGTTGTTTGTGCGTCATTGCACATCATGCAATCCATTTTGCGACATTCAAAGGGTGGTCAGTTTCCTCAACTCTGCATCCAAACAAAGCCCAAAGGTCGTTCTGGTACATCTTCACCTCCAAAGGGTCCTGAGCATTTACGCTTTGTTTGCCTTTCTGACACCCATGGACAACATCGCGAGCTCTCTTCTCGGTACCTTGATTGTACTGTTTGTGCCACTTGATAAGATCCAATTGTGTTGAACTTATGTCAGATTCGAGTCGTAAAGAAACTCCTGTTTGCTCCCCATGGAGTTCTTTTCTGCACGTTATCAGAGATTTGAACAAGATCAGGCTGCATTTGCTGTTGAGAGGGGACATGATCATTCTTGGGCAAAATCTGGCATTTTTGCCATACTTACATAGACTTACACTCGTCCTGTCCTATTTTTTTCATTCTCGAAATCTTGTTAGTTCGGGCAGTTCGGGCAGTTTCAGGTTGCCGCCAGGAGATGTGCTTCTGCATGGAGGTGGCGGAGATGCTTCGGTGCTTTGGGGCTCTAGGTGATTTCTGCATATTTCTGCTTCAGTTTTGTGTCGCATGTATGTGGCTGCGAGATTTGTTCCGAGGACAATTAGTAAGTCGGTCGGTAACAGAATGCTTTGAATTTGAACAGGTATATAATTTTAACTGATGTTCATTGAGTTGAATTTATTTGATACTGTATTTGGATATATTTGGATATATGATATATGGGATTGCCCGACAAGTGAGTTTCCTTGTGGAGTTAGCCTCAAGTCAGCAAACTTGTAGATTTAGATCATCAATAGGTCTAATTGATTGCATATCAAGGGCATGTTAGTCTGAAAATGAGAGTACCCGTCCAGCCAATGTAGCATGTGCATGCTTTTGAACCATCTCACTCACTAGCTTCCCCCGGTCGCTCGTATAATTATTGTATGGACCGCAACGAGCTCCACATGCTACGGCAGGTGATTTCTCCAATGATGGCAGCCTGGAGGAGGCGCCGGGGTTGACAGGACAAGGGATATCAAGGGATGGTGCAGAATTTGCCCTGAAGGCTTCATGGAAGATCAGAATTTTGTGAGATTTTTTTAACATGTTCTAACATGTTTTAACAAGTACTTCTGGTATCAAATTAATATAAATTAATCACATTTAATTTGACATCAAATTCTGATTCTTTTATTATTAGAATTAGTTTGAAGTTGTTTGTTCTGAAGAAAATCACAGGTCATGGACTTTGCTGCCTGGCTGCGATCATTGCCGTATCGCCACAAGGTACTGATGCTTGGCTCGATGGGACTCTGTCGAATCTCTTTCGAATCTCTGTGTTTGGAAAATCTTTCAAAGTTTGATCCATGTTTGATCCATTGGATGTGGTGCTGCATGATTCAAAGTTTGAAGCTATTCGGGGCTGCAGGACTAAGACGGATGTTTGTTTCTTGCAGCTTGTTAATGTGTCCATTCCATTCTTTCGCGAAAAACACATCGGAAGCTTTCCAGAATGCCACACGGAGTGAAATTTGACTTGCAGCCTGAACAAACGTGAACACAAGCCCTGAGATATCCTGAGATCATGCAATGAATGCCTTTAAAAAATCCAAGGATTGCTGGAAACCATGAACTCACCTTCGACCAAAGCTATGGTGGGGATCGAGTTCCTGAGCTTTCAATACTGTATACTGACAGTATACATTTATTAATCTTTAAAATCAGTATAGTTTAGTGCGTTTACAATATTTACAATATTTGACATATAGATATAGTGTTTCAATATGTTTTAATGATTTCAATGGCATCGGAGCTGCTGGATGCGAAACAGGTGAAGGGCAAGGCCGAAAGAGGCCAAAGGTCCCGCGATCCAAAGTCTTTCAAAACTATTCAAAACTTGAATGAAGGAGGGTTGATGATGATTGATGATGGCATAGTGCCGGACATTCAATATATAACATGATATAACATGGTATATATAACATGATATAACATGATATATATATATATATAACATGATATAACATGATATATATATATATAACATGATATAACATGATATATATAACATTATATAACATTGTATATATAACATGATATGATATGATATATACAACATGATATAACACAATGCAAATAAATTACATTGATATCGTTTGATTGCGAGACAATTTTACTTTATATAGCCATCTATTCAGAGATCCTCGCCTGGCTTTGCCTAAACATATCTGCCCAAACAAAATTGCTCAACGTGCGGTTGCAATAATATGCGTTTTGGGTCTTTGTGGTGCATTCATTTGCATGCTGCATTCTATACCCATAGTTCAGTCTTCATAGATGTTCCATCATAGATCACAGATTTATAGTTTTTGAACCTTGCCCCTGTTGGTGTTGATTGCTCCTCATCTGCCAGTTTGTGCGTGTTTGTGTGGATTTCCCCTGATGCATGGAGCGCCAACCTGCAGTGATCCACACAGAATTCTTCTGTCTACAGTACTTCACTTGTTGCCATAGGTGAAGGACAGCACTGCAGCGAACTCCGTCCGGTCGGCCTTCCTCAAGTCCTTCAATTCGAGCCATGCTCTTTGGGCTCAAGGTGGACTGAGGAAGGTTTTCGAGAAGACAGAACGAAAACATGCAGGACATTGATAGGAGTTTCAGATTTCAAGATTTGAGTTTGATCATCATATGTCGGCAACTTTCACAGCATCTGAAATGAAAGCTGATCATGAATAGTGACACATACGGTAGTGACACTGGAGCCTAGGATGGGATCACCTACTTGGAAGATGAAGAGCTGATGATTTGCTTCTTGACAAAGTTCGCCAGATAATGATAGTGACTGATAGTGCCACTGCGGGTGAGGTTGACAGATCCCAGAACTCTGCCACTACATGCCATGAGCATGCATGAGCAATTTATGGAAGGAAGTTTAGAAGTCAAACTTCCGACAAAATGGACAAATGAAAAGCACAGGTGGGAAGAGTCAGAGAAGAGAAGAGGAAGAAAGAAGATCAAAAAAGAGAAAGTCTCAGAAGAAAGAAGATGCAGATGCGCGAAAAGGTAGGAAAGTCGCGAAACACTGTGTTTTTCCAATGATTTGTGGCTCCGGAGGCTCGAAAAGTAGGCTCTCTTAAGCGGCGGGTGCGGAGCCCGCTGGGCAGATGAGAGATGCAAAATTGCACGCCGTTGTGGCGCGAAGCACATTTCGAAGTCAAAATGCACAAAACACCACACTCGAACCACTTTTGGAAGTTGAGATGTCGAAAAAGCGCACGCCGTTGTGGCGTGAAGCACATTTAATTTGTCAGTGAAAAATGAAAAAAAAACACCTCACATTCGGAGCACTTTTAGAAGTTGCAATGTCGAAAAAGTGCACGCCGTTGTGGCGCGAAGCACATTTCGAAATCAAAATGCACAAAAGACTTCAGCTCCGGGCCACTTTTGGAAGTTGGGATGTCGAAAAAGTGCACGCCGTTGTGGCGCGAAGCACATTTCGAAGTCAAAAGTGCAAAAAACTGAGGGGTTCGGAGCACTTTTGGACGTTCAGATGTCGTTTTGCGTGGCAGGCGCAAGGGATTGTGCACGTTGTCAAAAGTTAGCAAAACGCGAGGGTTTTGTCGCGTTTCCAAAAACGATGGCAGGCGTGGGACATTTGAAGAGGATCTGCAAAGATGCATTTTCCGTGGCAGGCGCAGTACAAGAGACATGTTTATCAGAGTTGTTAGGAGGTCCGGGCGCTCCATTTCCTGAAAGGGGTTGCATTTTGGAGAGTCAGATCTTCAGTTTTGGGAAGATGATTTTGGGTGACAGGTGCAGCACTTCGTATGACCCGGTATCACTTTTTCGTGGCAGGCGCAGTAGTTTAGACAAGGGGAGTGGAAAAATCGCAAAACGCATTGGTACGAGGCCGTCAGCTCTGCACTCAACTTTCCATATTTGAAGGAAGTCTCGCAGAATTGCTTCGTTTTTGATGTTGTCAACTTAAAATGAAAAAGTCTCGCAGAATTGCTTCGTTTTTGACGTTGTCAAGTTCAAAAATTGAGGAATCTCGCTGAATTGCTGCGTTTTTGATGTTGTCAAGTTCAAAAACGGAGGAAGTCTCGCAGAATAGCTTTGTTTTCAAGCTTGTAGATAGACAGACAGACAGACAGATAGGATAGGATAGGATAGAATAGAATAGGATAGGATAGGATAGGATACGATAGGACAGGACAGGACAGGATAGGATAGATAGATAGATAGGTAATTAGATGAAAGATAGAGAGAGAGAGGTAGATAGATAGATAGATCGATAGATCGATAGATCGATAGATCGATCGATCGATAGATAGATAGATAGATACATAGATACATAGATACATAGATAGGTAGGTAGGTAGGTAGATAGTCAGAGAAAGAGAGAGAGAAAGAGAGAGAAAGAGAGAGACAGAGAGAAAGAGAGAGAAAGAGAGAGAAAGAGAGAGAAAGAGAGAGAAAGAGAGAGAAAAAGAGAGAAAGAGAGGAGACCTCAACCACCTTTCGGTTCATCAGTGGCTTCGCCCTGCCATCCGTGATTCACAACAACCAACCTCCCCTATAGGTTTCCTATTTTTGAAACTTCCGCCACCGCCTTGTGCGATATTACTGGTATAAATACGGTGGTTTTCACTGCACTTGGTACTGTGGTCCGGCTACTTTCCTTTGAAGGATGTTCCAAAAAAACACGTTCCATGAGGCTCAGCGAAACAAAAAGGTACAGGGCCATACAAGGCCGCAAGGAAAGCTGCTGAGGTGGTGTTCGAATCTACGGAAGCCCGTGGCAACCGGAGTTCTTGGACTGGGCATTCAACATGCCACGGGGTGCCATCCGAGAGAAGTGGAAGGCCATGGGTGCAGGGTGGAGGCGTGACACAAGGTTTGAAAAACCATTTGACATGGAGGTATAAAGGCCAAAATGAATGGAATATGTTGGAATATCATGTGGGTCAATGTGGTAATCTCTGTTCATCTCTGTTCTATGTCTAGCTAGGGACCACAGCTTCTGCTCAACATATTCAGTAACATTAGTAACTCACGAATGACCGCCTTGATTGCGTAAGTCGGCCAAAATGCAAGAGTGTGAATGTTTGAAGGTATCATTCACCCTGATTGTGGAGGTTGGAACTCGTTTGTGAATAATTTCTGAACGTAATTCCTGACATCATTTGCCATCGCTCGCAGCTACTTAAGGGGCCCAAGGACAACTGCGCTTATGCAGGGTATGATTTGCCAAGGCATAAATGCTTTGGTTTCCATGCCTTAATTCTTGTGCAAGGGTTTGACAAAGATTTGCTTTGCCATGGTGCCTGACCAACGAGTCCAAAGCCAGGCTTCCATTTTCACAACGGGTTTTTGCGCAGCGATTGTTTTCCTTGGTCCCTTGGGATTTGGCGCAGCCAAACTGAACCTGGGTATTCTGGCTCCAACGTGCAAAGAAGCTGTTGGCCGCAACGCAGTTCCAATTGCCCAAGGGAGTCCGACTTGCACCAAATTTATTGTGCTCACGACACAGAGAAGTGGTTCGACTTGGTTTTCTGAAGCACTTGGGAATCAGCCAGAAGTGTTTTGCCCAACGGCGTCTGAAGCGCTGATCACGTTTTCCAAAAGATCCTACAAGGAACAGATTTCAGCTGAAGAATGGGCGCATGCAGCAGACCACGCCTTCGACGCAGTTTGCAAAGAAGCACAGAAGCATGGCAAAAAGATTGCAGGCTTCAAGCTGATGTATGATCAAGTGAAAGGGCCCGGCCAAGTCATCAATGGGACGCATTTGCCCGATGGGTGGTTTCAAGAGTATTTGCATACACGCAAGGTGCGAATCGTGCATTTGGTTCGAGAAGCAGTCATTTTGAACTTAGCATCCAGTTTTCAGACAGCTGCGAATGCGAAACAATTGAATTTGAATGGCTCAAATACACATCACACAGCGGATCCAAAGTCTGTGGCAGCAAGGGGGCATACTGAAAAGTTTCCTTTCACCGACCAACATTTGCCCCTTCTGCATGCTAAAGAGAGGGAACATGTGCATTGGTTGCACTTTTTGCGGCGCACTGGCTTGCCGTATCACTATTTGAGTTATGAGGATCTCATGTCCCACAGACGTGACATTCTTGTCCATATGGCGTTGCAGTTTTTGGGCGTCAGGAATATGGTATCATACCCGAAATTGCACGGTGGCTTCCTGCGAATTCACAAGTTCGACTGCGAAGGTCGAATTGCCAACTTCAAGAAAGTGAAACGGCTCCTTCATGGGACCATGTCTGCCCGAGCATGCAGAATTCTGGCACTTAAGGATTTCGAGTAGATACTGGTGAGCAAATCGCTACATGCAGTACCGCCTGACCTGGTCAGCCTTCAAAGTATGCTGATTTCAGGGAGTTCTACATTCTTTCGATTGGACAGAGCTTGGTTTGCAATCTGACTTTATAATCTCTTACACATGTCACCAATTTGCCTGCGCTTCAAACTATTTCAAGTCTTCTTGCCTGGTAGAGAAAAAAAACGAGCAGTTGCAAGTTGCAAGTTGACCTGTCTCAAAGCATGTTTGAAGCAGTCAACAGAGGTCCAACTTATTCGAAGTTAAGTTCATGAACTCGCTATGTACTGCTTGAGATGTGCTGTGGTTGTTCGAAGGGTTTTGCTTACATGAACTACATACAGGTTTCTTGATGAGTTCTCATGCTTGGCAGCTAACATGCGCGCAAGGATGATATGGGCATATATGGGCGCATGGGTACCAACTTTGCTGGAGTGTCAGGTTAATTTTTAGAGGGACCTCCCAATTCAAGTACAAGATAGTACAAGGGAAGTTGTGTTGCACAGTAGAGCCCAATGCGTGATATATATATATATAAATATTTATTTATTTATTTATTTATCTATATCTATCATATCTATCATATCTATCTATCTATCTATCTGTCTATCTATCTATCTATCTATATATATCTATCTATATATATCTCTCTCTCTCTCTCTCAATCATTCTAAATCCACACCGGAAAATTCCAGAATCTCAGCCACTGGCAAATCTGAACTCACACATGGTCCAAGGCACTTGTAGGCCAAGCCAATTTCAAGAACTCACCAAATGATGAAGCCTACTATTGTAGACAGTCCTGTGCAGGGTAGTGACATGATTTCATGCGATTCTTGTTTCCAACAAGAGCTTTCTGCCTGGAGACGCTGATGGAAATGTATCGTGCAAGAACAGTCTAGTCAATCCAAGTCAGCATTGCCTCAACCCCGAATCACAGTAATCGTATCGTCTCGAGTATATATATAATATGTATATAATATATATATATAATATATATATATATACATATATAGATATGTACATGTATGTAATATTATCATATGATATAGTCGAAGGAAGTTTAGAAGTCAAACTTCCAACAATATGGACAGATGAAAAGCAGAGACGGGAAGAGTCAGAGAAGAGAAGAGAAGAAGAAAAAGGATCAAAAAAGAGAAAGTCTCAGAAGAAAGAAGATGCAGATGCGCGAAAAGGTAGGAAAGTCGCGAAACATTGTGTTTTTCCAATGATTTGTGGCTCCGGAGGCTCGAAAAGTAGGCTCTCTTAAGCGGCGGGTGCGGAGCCCGCTGGGCAGATGAGAGATGCAAAATTGCACGCCGTTGTGGCGCGAAGCACATTTCGAAGTCAAAATGCACAAAACACCACATGTTCGGACCACTTTTGGAAGTTGAGATGTCGAAAAAGCGCGCGCCGTTGTGGCGCGAAGCACATTTGTCAGTGAAAAATGCAAAAAAAAACACCTCACATTCGGAGCACTTTTAGAAGTTGCGATGTTGAAAAGTGCACGCCGTTGTCGCGCAAAGCACATTTCGAAGTCAAAATGTACAAAACACCTCAGCTTCGGGCCACTTTTGGAAGTTGAGATGTCGAAAAAGTGCACGCCGTTGTGGCGCGAAGCACATTTTGAAGTCAAAAGTGGAAAAAACTGAGGGGTTCGGAGCACTTTTGGACGTTCAGATGTCGTTTTGCACGTGAGGGTTTTGTCGCATTTCAAAAAACGATGGCAGGCTTGGGACATTTGAAGAGGATCTGCAAAGATGCATTTTCCGTGGCAGGCGCAGTACAAGAGACAGAGATGATTTTGCGTGACAGGCGCAGCACTTCGTATGACCGGTATCACTTTTTTGTGGCAGGCGCAGTAGTTTAGACAAGTGTAGTGGAAAAATCACAAAACGCATTGGCACGAGGCCGTCAGCTCTGCACTCAACTTTCCATATTTGAAGGAAGTCTCGCAGAATTGCTTCGTTTTTGATGTTGTCAATTTAAAATGAAAAAGTCTCGCAGAATTGCTTCGTTTTTGATGTTGTCAAGTTCAAAAATTGAGGAATCTCGCTGAATTGCTGCGTTTTTGATGTTGTCAAGTTCAAAAACGGAGGAAGTCTCGCAGAATAGCTTCGTTTTCAAGCTTGCAGATAGACAGATAGATGGAGAGACAACTACAACTACAAGTACCACTACACTACTACTACTACTACTACAACTACTACTACTACTACTACTACTACAACTACTACTACTACGACGACGACGACTACTACTACTACTACGACTACAACTACGACTACGACTACGACCACCACCACCACCACCACCACAGCTACAACTACAATTGCAGCTACACTACATTACACCACAATACATTCCTAATTAAACTGCAGTACATTACAGCCACAAATACAACTACAACTACAACTACACTACATTACACAACACTACACTACACTAATTACATTACATTACACTACAACTGCAACTACCACTACATTGCACTACACGACACTACACTGTAACTACAACTAAACTACACTACAATACACTAGACTACACTATGCCACGCTACAGCACACAACACTACAGTACACTACAATACACTACACTAATTACACCACAACTACACCTGCAACTACAACTTAAAACTGCAACTACAACTACACCTACAACTACAACTGCACTACAACACACTACATCCAGCAGTTGTGGTGAGGTGACCACTGCAACCATTGCAACCACTCCAGAAAACACAACTCCAACCACATCCAACCACCTTTCGGTCCATCAGTGGATTCGCTCTGCCATCCGTGATTCACAACAACCAACCTCTCCTATAGGTCTCCTATTTTTGAAACTTCCGCCACCGCCTTGCGCGGTACTTCTGGTATGATGTAGTTATATGTATTTTGCCGTCCCAGTTTCAATCACATCATGTGGCACTTGAGCAGTTTTGTATAAAGTGTGATGGTACATTTGCACAAACTACCCCTGAAATATTACCACGCTACCTTCGCCATGGACATCACACTGATTCGAAGTTTCACAGTGTTTGTATCTGAAGGAAACCAAGAGACCAATATGCTGATTATATCTGATTATGTTTTTTCTGCTGAAAAGTGTATCAATCGGCCATTGGGCCATCCGTTGAATGCTTCAATATGTTTGAATATGTTTCAATAGTCGTGTGGAAAGTGAACCTGCCCAGGCCATCCCTTCAAACGTGGACGTCCTGTTGGTCCACGGCCCACCTTTGGGACGGGGTGATGCTTTGCTTCCCTCTCTCAAACGCAGAGGATGCATGGCCTCTTGGTGTCAATATGACAATATGATACAATATGTATCATTGCAATAGTGGATCTTAATTAGAGGTGCTGTCAAAGTTTTCGATGATGGAACTCTTGTAATTTTTGGCAATTGTGCTGAAAATCCGTTGGTTTGTGACGGCTCTCAAAATAGATTGCAGAACTTAGATGAAATTAATGAACTAGTGATTTTTTGTAGAAAGCAGACATCAAACAGATGCACGACCGTCCCTCCAAGAATGAGAGGTATTCCAGTCCATGAACTTTAGTCAGAGTCGGAGGGAGGCAAGTATTGACTCCCAGTGAAGTCTCCTCTAGGGTGCCAACCGATGTAATTAATGTCCTTCTGGCCACAGTTTGAAATGCCAAGGACTTATTATTTGAAGTGCAAGACCGAATACGACCGCAGTTTTGCGTCTTCGGGCATATCCACGAGGGAGCTGGAGCTACTCGATCCACTTGCGTGATTTCAACATGTTTCAACCATGGTTTTGTACAAAAAGTCAGAGCCCAATACCGTCACAAAATTCAATCGTGTTCCTACCAAGATCAACATATTCATGTAATATGAACGCATAATAAAATTGCAAAGTATGGCAAACCGTTTGCGAATTGTTACTTGCCGATATTTCCCTGCCCCACCTATCTACTATTGCGACTACACGGACACAGATTCAGAGGCCTAAATTCAATTCGAGGTAAATGATTAAACCAAACAGATATTCTTAGAGCAGTGTGGTAGTCTGTTTGCTGGGGAAAAGCGTGCAACTGCACCAAGAACCACGGCAGCCAAGGTGACCTTTGATGGTACCACGCATTTTGTAAATGCGTCTTCCATGAATGAACACTATCAGTGCATTCATGCACCTCTTGTCTTTGAGCCTCGCTTTAACTTCGTAGGGCAGGTGGTTTGTTAAGTGATTGCTTATTGTATTAATTATGTCTGACAATACCTGATGCCTTCAGGAATCAGATGGAGTAATGACTGCTGATCAGATGTTTCTTTGCGCCTAAGTCCATCATTTTCCTACTAGAAATGGACCAATGTTGGGAAGACCACCATGAGATCGTAGATTCCCAGAACAGCTCTGAGTTATCACAATGACCTCTGATGGCTGGGCGTGGCATGCGTTATGGGGAGAGTGTTTCATATGGCGTCTCAGAAATGGCACCGGACTAAGGACATCGCCATCAAGCAAGACGGGCTCCAAGACACATGAATCACCTCTCTAGACTCTAGACATTCCGCCAGACATGGCTGAAACCTTATGCGCATTGCCTGCCAGTGCAGGCATCTCTCAGATGAAAAATGTTTTTTTGGGCTCCGGAGCTGTGAACGTGAGGTTCGTTAGATTGCCCTTGCAACTTCACAGTGATTTCAGGCAGATTGAAAACATTTGGATGGTCCAGACAGATCCAAACAGGTCACAATCGTAAAAAATAGATAGATGACAATCGTATGCTCGAAGACTGACTGAGGAATGAGATGGTATTTCTATGTATTTCTTCATGTTCGACTGTTGAGTGCTTGCCATTGGCATTTCCATGGTTCAAGCGCTGGATATGACCAGTGAATATCAGTGCCAGTTTGAATCGTTGGAGGTCCCTCTTGAGCTTTTGGATAGGCCACGACTCAGACAGGACGATTAATAGCATTCTTCTGAACATCGGAGTCAGCTAGCTTACAGACTGCAGAGCAACAGACATTTCAAGCGCTAACATGGTTCCAGGACCGGAGATGACCAATTCCTGAAAATTTCAAAATCTTCTTTCCATGGTTAAAAGTGTTCAATATTGTTCAAAGTTGTTCAATACTGTTCAATCAAAACTCAGCTGAACTGGAATGGATGTCCCTGACCCTGCTTCACCTCTCATCCAAACATCAATCACAGCATATCGCAGCCCGCATGGGATCAGAGTGTTCGAGAGAGCAGCTTGAAGCATTTCGTGCAAATTCACGTTCTGGTTGGAGATCGTGTGTGATAAACTCTGAACGTCTGAGTATGGGGCATCACATCAAGGATTCTCATGTGGCGTGACCAGCACGAGATGGGTGTCAGCATTGTATACATTACCCCTTTGGCCTGTTTGTATTGCATGACTGCGTTAGTCTATGATCTATGGAAATTATGCAAGCCTGCTCAGGCACAATACATCACAATACCATGCATCCACCAAAGCCAGCCCAGCAAGAGGACATTATTGGAAGACATTCTTTAAGAAGACATTGTAAAGTTTAGGACATTGTTTTCAGACATTGCTTGAACATGTTTGGACATTCTTTGAATCATTGCAGCAAAACACCAAACGCGCCAAGCGTCTCCGGCTCAGGTGCTCTCCGTGCACAGCAACTGGACAACATTGGATGGTGGGATATGGTGGGGGCTAGCCAACTCTTAGCCTGTGTGGTTTGAAGAATCTCAGGACAAAATGCGTTAACAAAAATTATCCATGTGACCAGTGCATGGAAACTGAAAGATACTGAAAGCATAGAATTTGGATTTTGATCAAACATGCCTTTGTACCTCCAGTGACTCCAGTGTGTATATATAACTTCAGTGGATTCCCCCCACAATGTCACGATGCCATTTGTTCCATCCCAAACTGCAAACAGCCAAGTAACTTCAAGTAAAGGGTTCTTCATGGTTCTTCCAATTTCTTCCAACTCGTCGCAATTTCGGAATCGATACTACAGTGATTTGCAGAGCTTGTGCTGGCATGAGCTGATCAAGGTGCCGGACGATGTGCCAATGATGCACACACATTCCCAAAAGTCGGTTCAGGATCTGTCCCCAGAGAGATGCCATGGATGGCAGCAAGACAATACGTCTTCGCGCCGTCAGGAGGAGTTGCTGGCCTCAAGGTTCAATATGCTTTTATGTCTTTTCATGTCCCTGACCATATTGAAGACCGGCTCCTACATTACATCAGTTGATATCTATCAGTTTTTGTTCGCAACTTCCTGCGCGGTGAGTTATTCCGCAGCATCTCTCAAAGATTCTTGAACGCAGCCATTGTAAAAGTATTGATCTTTGTCCTCACCACCGTAAGCAGCAGCAAGCGGCTGGCCAGGGAGACCAGGAGCAAATCAAATCACCAGAGGCCCATAGTAATCCATAGTACCAACCTCCTGAGCACTATGGAGATCTATAGAGCACATCTTGGTACTCATTCAGGGTGGTTTTTCATGTGTGTTCTATTTCTGCAAGTCACTTACTTGAGAAAAACCGTCCAAAATCGCAAGGGACTGCAATCATGAAATTCCAACATGTCCAAGGCTTGATTTGGAGGACTCCAGCCAGGGGAAGCAGTTGGAGGAGTTCGGGTGGGTGAATACGGGTGAGACCACGTCACATGTCAATGTGGTTCTTGACCCCACAGGGGTAGATGGATAATAACCCGAAACATCAGGTTGCGTAGTGCCATCAGCGAAGTTTTAAACTTGCACCAATCTATATTGATATTTTCCTCTGGTATAGCTTTGCGGCTTGCCAAGCCATTGTGGACATCATTAGGTGTCTGAAGGTATTCACCGGCATCCCTGGAGGACCCCCCAGCAGAACCTCACGTCGCCCGGGGCAATGCGGAGAGTGGTTCCCCGTCATTGCAGAGTGCGAAGGAACATCATGATGGAAACTTGACTACTTAAGACTTAAGGCATCTTAAAATTCTTAAAGCCAGATTTGATATGATTTGATTATTTCCTTTGTCCCAGAGTGCTTCCTTTACTTCTTTTGCAATTTGCTTTACCATTTGCTTTGCCAGACACAACCGCCCTTCTCAAAAGTTGAGCCCGAGGCACCCGAGGCCCAGATCAAGTCATGGATCTCCCATGGAGCTGGTTCATCGATGACTGGTCCGGATGGTCTGACTGGTCCAACTGGTCGGGCTGCTGGTGGGCAGACAACTTGGAGGCATCCGCCCCAGTGCCGCAGGTGCCGCCGGTGCCCAAAAGACACAGAGAAGTGCCGAAGAAAACGAATTTGAAGGAAACTTCAGTAGCTTGGTGGTACTTGGTTGCCCAAAAAATTGTTCGATTCAATTTGTGCTGGGAAATTGCAGGGATGTTGTGTGGTCAGTGGGAAATGAATTGTGCTTTGGGGAGTATTGATTTGAGCTCATGGAGTATTTGCCTTACAGGGCAGACTGGATTCCGTAGATTTACCCAAACAAGTGATAAGAAAATTAAGAAATGGAATCAACAGAGCCACGGAGCCCTCGTTTCCAAGAAGGCTTTGGCAGTCATGTTACGTCCTGCTTCCATCGCTGCAGGATGTCCTGCAGAATCCTGCAGAAATGGAAACACAATGAAACACACTCAGTTCAGGATGTTCAGGGTCCAATCACCAAGGACTCAAAATGTCCAACCGGTACAACGACACTGATGCTCCGAAATGTGCCCAACCACTACGATCGCGAGAACATGTTGAAGGAGCTAGAGGGCCTGGGCTATGGCGGGTCATTCGGAGTTTGCTCGCAGTAAATTGTCGAGGTGTGTTGTTGTTTTCCAGAATTGATGGTCAATTCATTATCAATTCATTCAATATATATCAATACGATAATATACGTATGACAGAGTTATGCAATGTCATATTATAGTCCTTGTGATCCTTGAGCGTGTGATTTGAAACGATTTGAAAAGCTGGTGCCTGCCGATCAAATGGTCCTCAAAGCCAAGGTCATTCAACTTCCTTTACTTGCCCATAGACTCAATGACCAAGAACAACGTCGGCTATGCCTTTGTCAACTTTGAAGATGAAAAGACATGTAAGGGTTGCATGAAACAAATGAGCAGCTGGGTCGCAAGTTGGTGGTTCTTTTTTTGGGGGGGGGCAGGGGGGCAGGTCATGTCTTCCTGTAGGTAATAAACAATTGATCAACCTGGGCCTCCTGCTACCGCGCATATCCTAATGACTGTGAGCGCCATACACAGCCGTACACACGCCGCGATTTCTCTATAAGTTGTCTCTTCATGTCATGTTGATGGCGGAAATCAACACGTTAGAGATTACAGATTGGAATAATCCAGGTAGATACTGTAAAGCATGTTTTGACAAGCGTTGCATACTGAGCGCAAACCCCTTTGACATCTTTGGCCCCGCAGGCGGGATGTGTCATGCCACAACTTTGGATAGTGTACTGAGGGCCAAGTCAACGAATGCCTGTATCAAGCACGGGCCCTTAAACGAATGCTTGTATCAATCTTGGACAATGTTGGACGGTGGACGAGCATTTGGAGGTTTCCTGAAATGCAGGTACGTACCCCCAAATCATCCAAATTTAGACAATTTTAAAAATATGTTAATATTGAAACCCATGCTATACCCATGGTTTTGGGGATCCCCCATTTTAAGACGCCCCCATATGGCGCTAGGTGGCTACATCTTCAAAGGCCAACCAAATCGGCGGCGTCTTGTCATCGTCTCAGTGGCTCACCTTCAGGGCTTGAAGAAGAACTTGGAACACTGCAGACGTACGCAGGTCGCTTGGTCACCAGGAGAATGATAAAGATTGACTAAGCAAATCAGCAACAGTTTGCACTCATGTGATCAATCAAGTCAATCAACCACCCCAATGAGAAACGAGAAACAGGTTGTATAAATCATATAGTTTATGGTTTATGGCATTGCGTTTACCTCATAAATGTGTTTATCATTAAAGGGAAAAGTTAATCTATTTATGTATTTAGTCAAAAGAGGAGTTCACGACCAGAAAACGAGACTGGGAACTCCCAGCAGATGAAAATGAGTTTTACTTGTGCTGTGAGAAGGTCCCCTTGTAGCACCCCTTGAGGTCTTCATAGGTGTACCCTGTTGAAACCCAGAGCTTTCGTCACCTTACTGCGTGGTGCAGGTCTTCTTTGCAAAGTTGCCTTGCCAAAGGCCATGGCTTTCAACAACGGCCATCAAAGCCCTTCAAGAGGAGCCCCGTTCTTTGCCAGGCAGGCAATCCACGGACCATGCGGGACCCCCTAGCAATTGAGCATAGTTGGGCATTTTGGGAATCCCCAAGGCATCAGGCTCTTAGTCCGCGAGTGAGTAAAGCACGGCACAGGAAATCACAGGAACGTTTTGAGGACTAGCCACACCCCATGCCACAACCGCCGCAGATGCTTTCGCTCAGCTTTTAGTCGATGCCGCTGCTCGTCCCGGCAGAGAGCCTGATGACGTGTGGCATCCAGCCTGGCATAACATGGGCTTCGAGATCCTTGGTTGCTGTCCAACAGTTGCCTTGCCAAATCTTGCCAATGTTATGCAATGTTGGAACCTACTGGTATGTGGGACGGTGCGAGTATCTCACTCAGAAGAGATTCAAGTGAGTCTAGCAACTCTGCACATGAAGTATCATGAGACCGGGGTACGGGTCGTTGCTGTTAGTATGCGATCCAAGTTTCAGGCACACACACACATATATATAATATATATATATATACCTTGTTTGTATTCATTGAAGAAACAAGAAGGAAGGTCATGTTTGCGGTTCGTTTCCGTGTTGGAAATCCTCAGAAAGTAAGGGAATTGTCGCTTGAATTTTTGAGGCTGTGAAGAGATGTGAAGAGTGTTTGGAGCTTTCAAGCTCGGAATCCCTCACTTAACCATGCGGGGAAATTTCGGGCCGCACCCAGGACGTGTTTCGATACCTTCAGTGCCAGTAAAGGGCCGTGGCCCCCGGGCCCTATCATGAAAGAGGCGACATCCTCCAAGAGTCTTGGTTGATTCGGTCCAGATTACTGGTATATATACTTGTCAGATCTAGTCAATAAATCTAAGACGAAGCTCTTCAATAGCAGATGGAGAAATCAACTCCATCCTGCAAGTTGGTGTTTATTCCACGCAACACCACACTCCTTCAACCGGTCTCCTGGAGAATTCTGTGGAACTTGAGTGTGCAGTATGTTGGTTGAGGCATGTTAAGTCAAAGTTGTATCACATCCAGCAGAATGGACAATGCAGTGAGCCGAACCATGGTGGTTCTCCATTTTCTGCCGTAGAGTTGCTTTGAGGTTTCGTACACACAAGACCTTTACATTGAGAGACATGACATTGTTTAAGGATGTTTTAATATGTTTTAGGTATCATATCATCAACTGACCGTTTGTCCATGGCTTTAGTGGATATTTCTTGTGATCTGCAGAATCCAAGGGCTGGCGACTCTGTGGTAGATGAACTCGCAGCGATGCTGACTGGAACAGAAGCTGTAGGTGACTGGGACAAAATTGGAGGGATCACACGACTCACAAGAGTGGCAGTGTTCCCACACGTATGTTTCCGCTCTTCCTTGGATATTACTTTTCATGTTTTACGACTTTTATAAATATAATATATTATATATACACCATTTTTTTGCATATTTTCCTTCACAAATAAGAAAGAAGCACCTGCAGCCAGCTGGAAAAAAGGTTGGCTGCTTATCAACATGATCTTCAGAAATCATTGCTTCGATGTAGTGATCCGACAAAGGGAAGACATGTTCAGTTCACCAACGCAGGTACCAAGACGGCAGGTGATGAGGATGACAACGGTTTGGACATTCAGTTTGCCAACTGCATGGACAGCATGGATCAGATGGAGGTGCCTTGGTACTGTGAAACAGGATTGAACTGGTGTTGCTGATGCTCTTGCAAGCCTGTTGCCCACTTTGATCTCCATGTCTTTTGCAGTATAATCCACAATGGTAAGATTCTTCAGAAAGTAGTGTATCTTACAATCCACTTAAGTTTCCAAGATAAAGACGCTCCTCTTCTTAAGATTGGTGCGTGTGATGTCACTATTAGCGGCTATTAGCGGTTTGGTGCTTTCGGACACCCCACGAGACACCAGGAGACCATGACACAGATTGAGTATGATTGAGTTACCCTGCAAGGCACTGTAAGGGTCCTCACCGCCAGGACTGGTCTCAAATTATGATGGTTGCATGGCCCATGGGAGACATTAGTTTGGCGCCGGTGGCCCCTTGGTGGCCTGGCATGCCAGGCATGCCAGACATACCAAACATGACACCGATGGTGTGTGTGCCCGACTTCACGAACCCCGAGCTATCCGAGCTATCCGAGCTCAAAATCGACTCGGCAAAGCTTGCAGAAACGGAGGTGCCGTGGGGACTTGAGAAAGATGGAAATTGACGCAACTTCCTTGACATGGATCAATAATGGTCAATCTATGTCATATATTCTGATTCTGATAATTATGTCAACATTATTGGTGCGAATTCGCACAGGCACAAGCTTCTATACTTCTAGACCTTTCAAGGATACACACATCACACATGCAGCTCAAGCCAGTTAGCATTTTTTGAAGATGGTCGGGCCATGTAGCTCATCCATGACATTCCATTACAATCATGCTATCCCATTGAGCCATATCTAGCCGGCCTGAGCACAACCGACCTGGAGGTTGATAGCGGCTCAGCTGTGGCCGAAGCACAAGAGTCAGAGACTGCAGTCGAAGAAGTTGCACAAAAGGCGCAAAAGGAAGAAGTTGAACTTCAGCAAGATGCTGTGGCAGCCGAAAATGTCGAACATGTGGACAGATCCTGGATCTACTATCCGCCCAGAAAGGATGCAGAGGACAGGCACTTGAGTTTCAGCTGGTGTCAATCTTGATTAAGAAGAAGTAGGGAAATAGTCATTTTAACAAGGATATTTCAGGATCCACAGGGTGAAACATGATTGAACAGAGAGGCAGCAGAGGAGGCTTCTTGCTTTTATTCACTCCAATGGTGATTTGGCGCGGTGCTGCCAGTGTGTGAGCATGCAGACCCCCTGTGAGCATCCTATGATTTGATACACTCCAACAAACTCGCTGCGAGGAGACATCCAGTGATGATGAGCTGTCCGGCACCAGATCTCTATCTTCCGTTTCACCCCTACCGTCCCTGCTACGTTTCCAGCACGGTGCAGGGGTGGACAAACAAGACAAGATGCTGCCTGCGTGGTGTGGCGGGGCGCGCGGCGAAAAACATGAGCCCGATGCTGTGAGTGGCTACGCATATGTTCGGTCATATATTCACATATACTAACTTATTGATGTAAGCAAGTTTTTTGGCGAGCAAATTTGACCCACTGCTGCACTTGACGCAGAGCCACACAAGTGCAGCGGATGTAAATGGAATAAAATGGACATCCTTGTTCAATGCTATAATAGCAACGCTATTGCTATCTATAGCTATCTATAGCTATTAGTATAATTATAGTATATACTGTATGACTGTACGTTCGTTGCTCTTAATACGAGACTTTCTCAGTGTTGGGGCCCCTGTCAGCCTTTGAAAATGCATTGACAGTTCCTTGCTCCTTCATGCTCCGCCAGCTCAACTCAGGATGCCAAGCTTCCGACAGCCTGGAGAGCACCGGAGCCTCAGGCCCGAGGCTTGTTCCACGTCCTCGCTTTAAAATTCGGTGGAGTTCCACGAAAGGCAAAGGATTCTGAAATGCAAACTCTCCAATACTCCTTCACATGGTGGGTCGTTTTCAACATGCCAGATCATGCCAGCCTGCTATTTGCTCCTAGCATTTGCTAGCTTGGGTGTGAAGGTGTTTGCATGCAGGGGAAGACCCATGTCGCGGACGAACCAATGCTTGCAGATCCTTATGTTTTAACCAATTTCAATGTGCGTGCACACGTGTCATGGCATTCCTGAACTTCGCAACTAGTAGTGCAATCAAAAGTCTGTGTACCTTGTTTGGGCCTTTTGGACCAAATCTTCAGCGGTTTAAGGTTAGAAGATGTTGAAATTACATGTTGAAGTGTGCTGCAAGCAGCCATTAAGCAGCCATGGTTCAGTCCATGAACTCGGCATGGTGCAGGGACTGGTGGAAGAGCAAGTCGGAGGCTCACGGCCATCTGCCTGGAGCTTAGCACCATCTTGGAGTATCCGGATCCGGAAGATTCCGGAAGGGCCTTGGTGAAGTTGTGAAATGTTGTGAAATGTTGTGAAACTCTCTGAAGCTCCACTAAACTCACTGGCGTTGTGCACATGGTGTGCATTGTTCTCTGCAGATGGCTCTCTTCCCCACCATCAATTGTATCTAGATGTATCTAGTAAATCTAGTACATGGATGTAATTGGAGTAGGGTTCCCTTTATTGTTCTGAAAGTGCGCGTCAGTTGAGTATGCAAGCAGAAAGCACTCTTTCCCGAAAGTGGATGATACGCTGCTGTTCCCTCCTTGGTTGTCCCATGTGTTCCCTTTTGGGAAGCTCCTTTTGTGCATCAAACTGGACAGCTTCGCATCATGTTCATCGGTTCAATTACGATATCCCATGACGTTGAGGCTCCAAACGCAATCGATGGTTGCTACTTCACCAGAGAGCTTTATGAGCTGGAGGAGATGAAGGTGTCTCAGTGACTCAGTACTGTCATGTGCCGTAGTGTCTATGAAATAATGATGGCTGTTCTATGCCCAAACATTATATGATATTCTATGTATGGACACTCTTTGAGTATAAGTTGATGATTTCAATCAATGATGAACAAATTTCACACTTGAACTAAGCATAGCTTTCTTATTTGCTTGTGTTTGTGTGTGTTTGCTTTGCTTAATTCAGACATTCGGCAGAGTGAGTTTCTACATGTCAATGCTGGCTCTCACAGCCAACACATGAAAATACTGCACAGTTCGCAGGTGCGTTCCTATACCAACCACAGCCACAAAAGGGTGAGCATGACATGTTCGTAGAATATCTTAGAATCATGTAGATGTTCTAAATGGATTGAATGTGTATGCAAGTGCGTGCAATGTGCCGATCTTGCTTTCCAACGGAAATCACTGGCGCGAAAATGCAAACTTTGCAGACCAAGACGGGCCTGCAGCTCAAAGACTCTGAGAGCTATGAGTTCAGGACGAAATGGGCGGATGTATAGATTGGCAATGGCAATGATTGGCATGATACGAGAACATTCGTTGCTGCTTCCAATTACATAGAGCATTGCTTGAGAAAAAGTGGAATTATAATGCAGCAATGCAGCACAAACAAAAGCGCCAGAATAATTTTACAGCAACAAAATACAACAACGGTTTTGAACTAATAACGAGAAGTTCAACTTGTCAGGTGTTCTGATATTCTAAATTCATCTAAATTCTAATCTTTGTTTCAGAAACCATGTTTCTGATGTGGAACCACACCAAACTGGCACAGGACTGGTGCAGTCTACAGAGGTCAATGGCAAGACAACGCACCTTGGCACGACAAATAGCAAGGCCTCAGTCCGCTTAAGTCTTGTTCCCAACAAGCCTAGTTGAGCAGTGGTCAAGCCTAAGCAAGATTCGCTTTCAGGCTGAATCATGAAGTTACACTCTTCACCTCGACTCGCAACCTGCCACTGCTCAGGGACGTCATGGCTTTGGCACCCAGGTGATGGGCTCAATGTTTCCGAGTCAGCTGGGAAACTGTGCATCGTAGACGGAGCTCTGGTGATTTCAAGTTTGTCAAGTCAACATAGATAGCCAGTCGTTTGTGTAGCTTTCCGTCGCATTGCTTTTTCGACACATTATGTATCATAGGCTGCCTGAACTGAATGGCAAGGTGTGGAAAGATGGTGCCCGGTTCACCGGCTTTTGGGCCAGAAATCTGGCAGAAGGCACCGTGTTTAAGGGCAAAGTGAGGAAGAATAAGGGCTGTGTCGAGAACTCCTTCAGTGCTCCTTTTACCTTAGGGATATATATATATATATTATAAATTCACAGTATATATAAATGTGAAAGTTGGAAGCTCTTGAAGCACTTCATTTCGCCGATGGTACCTTCCACGCATTCGTGACAGGTCCAGGAAAATTTGTTCACGCCAATGGCGATATTTTCGTCGGCCACTGGAAGAACAACGCTGCCCATGGCATAGGAAAGTTGGGACCCTAGCTCCTATGCCATGGGCTCCCTAGCCAGCTGCTAGCTACAGCATGCTACAGCCATCTACAGCCCATCCTCTGTGTTTGTTCTGGTCATGTTCCGGAGGTAACTTGCTCAGCATTGCTCAGCCCTCTATTCTTAAGGTACATCCACTCCAACCGGGGCATCACGATAAGCGGCGAGTGGCAGGAAGACTTGCAACATGGCTATGGGGTGCGCCCAGGGACAGCAGCTGATTAACTCGCTGATAGCTGTTAATTACCTTGCCATCATGTTTGTTTCTTTGCTGAAGGGTTTTGCAATTAGGGCCTGATGAGATATTCAATATTTCATGGCTCCATGATTTAGGAAACTGCCCGTCTGCTTCGTTTGCTCACAGCACAGCAACTTCTGGAAATGAGTGGGACCGCCTGTCGTTCTTGCCGCAGGTGGGTTCCCGAATCAGGATCTTCCATCTTCTGCACTCTCTGTGGGGGATCCTTCCAACTGGTCCGTCTGGCGCAGGACCCAAAATTCACTGCCAGGGACTTCCTTGACCTGAGCAGTCGAATCACTCATCTCATCGGCGAATTCTTCGAGTGGGTTCGTCGGTTCAGGAGGCATCCTCTCATCCTCCTCCACCTCCTCCGCCTGCTCGTCAAAACTCTTCACAGGAGGGCAGAGGGCCTCCTTCTTCACCACCACAAAGACACACATCAACCTCCCACTCCCATCGGCCCCCTTCTGCAGAACGAAGGCCGCCTTCACCTCCCACTCCTAAGGCCCACAGGAGGAGGGAGCCCAGATCTCAGGAAAGGCGGCGGGGCAGAGATAGCGCAAGGCATCACGCAAGCACCGCGAGGACAGCCCGGACTGGAAACTTTCCCTCCGCCCATTTCCTTTGATCCTCAAAGCACGGGAAAAGGCTCCTCAACCACCAGCCGCTCCAGAGCCTCCACTTCCACATTCAAAGTCGCCAGTTGTCGTGCCCCCTCGTGCCGCATCCCGGCCAGCACAACCTGCTTATCCTCCTAGGCCCCAAAACGAGACAGGAGTAAAGGGAAAAGGCAAAACAGGCAAACAAAAGCAGAAGAAAAAGAACAGAGGGGTAAACCGCCCTCTTTGGTGGGCAAAGCATCAAGCTTCCAAAAGCAAGAGCCTAGCTTCCTCAGGGCCTCCTTCACCTCATCAGGAGCCCCTTACAAAGAAAGCATCTGGTGAGGAGTTTGGCCAAGAAGAGCCCAATCCTCCCGACAAGGGCGGCAGAAGCCCTGAAAGCTCGTGAAAGGAGCTGGGCGGATGCCTCCGAAGAGGTCGATCCGTAGACCGACAAGTGTAAGGGCTGCCAAAGCAAAAGCCAAACCAGCCCCAAAGAACAGACAAGACGGGCGAGCGAAACGAAACCAAAAGAAGTCACCCAAATGTGAAGGAGACATCCTTCCCCCTCAACAGTCTCCTCGAGGTAGAGTTTACTATTGCCACGAGTTAGGGAAAGCACACGGCAAACTTGTAGAGATTCATCAGGATGCGGAAGGCCGCTGGCTGGGGGATTCTCCTCAAAGGCACCACTTTGCCAAACCTCCGCCAATGGAGGCTGTCCAATCCCAGCAACACGAACATTTTCTACATCTGCTACACCTCAGTGACTCAGGAGCAAAGACTTACCTTGGACAATGCCGGCTACCTGACGCAAGTTCGGAAGGTAGACGCCCTATCCGAAGAGTGCGGGGAAGAACTGCGAGGAAGAGATTCTCGCTCCTCCACAAGCACCCACCGAAACCAAAGCCCTCCAGCAGGCAGCCCAAAAGTTCGGGTTTCGGCCAAGAGCAGACGCAGGAGCACTCAGGAGCAGAAGCTCATGTGCGCTGCCAGAGCCTGGACCCGTCCCTCAAACTTCGAAGGTCTGCCCAAGTGAAAGCCATGATCGCTCAGTCTCACTGGACACTGGAGTGTCAAAGGAACTCCTCTGGATCACCTCTTCAAGCGCCCTGTGAAAGTTTCCTTCAAGGACAAGAAAACATCCAGCAGCTCCAGCACTTCAGGGGAGTCATCCCAGAGCTCTTCTCTTCCCACAGACCACAAGCTGAGGAGGATTTCCAAAAAACTTCCAGGGTATCTCTGCCGGCGAGCCTGCAAAGAAGCAGCGACAGTTCTAGCCCAAGCTGCTGCAGGAGAGAGCCTAGAGTCATACGCAGTCTTTCGCCGCTATTACAGGCAGATCCTCCGATTGAATGTCGCTATGAGAAAGCTTCCAAACGGCTTTTGTCGCATCTTTCTGGGCAGTGTCAAGCTTTAGGGACCACAAAAGAACGAGTTGATGGTCAAGCCCAAGAATTCATAGAATTTCTTTGGGAAGAAGGTGAAGGACAATCCTTGGCTGCTGACGTGTTGAGCGCCATTCAGCACTACCAGCCTAGTATGCGTCGCTGTTTAAATGGTAGCTGGAGATTATTCAAGACATGGCAGCGATTCGAAATCCCAGCCAGGGCCCCCCTATGACTTGGCAAATTGTTCAAATACCAATGGGATTTCTTCACCATCAAAGTCTTCAAGTGGCCCTAAGCCTAGGAGTAGCTTTCCGCTGTTTACTTCGCACGGGAGAACTCCTTAGTTTGCAAGCGCGAGACATTGTCATTCCAGCCGGGTCACGATGTGCAATCTTGTACCTTGGGGAAACCAAGACTGGGTCCCGTAACCCACATACAGGCACGGTATCTTGTCACGATTCAACCCTAGTCCATTTACTGCAAGTGTGGAAAGCAACATGTGACCCACAGGCTTTCCTAGCTCCTTGGCCCCAATCTCGTTTTCGCTCAACTTTCAATGCTGCACTTTCTTCATTGGAATTGCAATCAATTGCATATATAATCATATATACCTTATTCATTGCGGCGTGGCGGTGCCACTGACCTGTGGATGTCTTGTTGAAATTACAGTCAAGTAGCACACACTGGTCGTTGGTCAGCGGAACGGACAGTCAAAGTATATATTCAGGATTCAATTGCCCTCCTTACTCAATTGACATTTAAACCATCTCAAAAACATATGACGTTTTTACGTCACTGGGAGGAGGTAACTAGAAGAGCTGTGTTGAGCCACGACTAAAGTCAACGAGGCGGGGTCGTGGAAGATGATAAGAATGCTACGAGTGTTGCCTCCTTATTTCTTAAATTCAGCCATGTTGGCCTAAAGAGAAAGGTTGTTTCAATGTGGCTTTGTTTTGCTTCTGCCATGTTGGCCTTGAAAGAAGAGGCTTTCTGATATGGCTACTTTTGATCAAAAGAGACTTCGGGCAGGGGCCGCTCAGTGTTTTATTCCTACCAGCTTTGGTCCTGCTTCAGCACAAAAGGAGGTGCATTTCCTTGTTTCATGGCCCCATGATTTAGGAAACTGCGCGTGTGCTTCTTTTGCTCACAGCACAGCAACTTCTCCCACCGCCCCCGGGCCCGAAGTTTCTGGAAGATGAAAAGAATGCTACGAGTGTTGCCCCCTTATTTCTTAAATTCAGCCATGTTGGCCTAAAGAGAAAGGTTTTTTCAATGTGGCTTTGTTTTGCTTCTGCCATGTTGACGTTGAAAGAAGAGGCTTTCTGATATGGCTACTTTTGATCAAAAGAGACTTCGGGCAGGGGCCGCTCAGTGTTTTATTCCTACCAGCTTTGGTCCTGCTTCAGCACAAAAGGAGCAAAGGTGCATTTCCTATAATTAGGAGTTTGTGATCCCCTCTGAGCGTTAGGGCCTCCATCGACATGTGACGCCGACGGCAATGCTTTCTTTGCATGACGGGCCATGGCACTTTCATTGAAGTCTCCAATAGCTGTAACAGTGTTGCTTCAAGATGTGCTTGCACATCCTTCATCCTCTCCGTCGTCGTGACTCATGATGATTCGGTTTTTGGGCAGTTCATGTCAGTCTAAGTGCAAACACAGCGAACACACTGAACACACTGAACACTCCTTGTGCTTGATTTACGGAGGTGGAGATGTGGGAGGGTGGAGCACGATATGAAGGACGGAAGTTGGATGGGCTGCATGGATTGTGTCGGAAGGGACTAGGAGCTCGCATTGATTCAGGATTGATTATTCGTACAGGCAGTAGCCGTACATCGGACATCTTTGTTAGCCAATATACAGATTATACTGGAGAAATTGCAAGAACTTGTAATTGACTTTTGGGGCAGGAATCTAAAGAATCTTGCAATATCTTGCAGGAGTTGATGTAGGCTGTGTGAGGTGTGTAGTGTTTGGTCAGCCATGCATCGTCAGTGGATGTCAGTAGCTTGTAGGTCTTGGATGGTTTTGGACGATTTTGTATTTGGTTCAACTCTTGCTTCGACAATTTGTTTGCGTTGATGCAGTACTTTAAATTACTTTACTTCGAGTCATCCCCACCATGACATTTATACGTTTTGTTACTGGCAAATCTTCTGGCATTCTATCTGACATATCTTCTGGTATTCGATCTGGCATTCTATCTGGCATATGTTCTGGCATTCTACCTGGCATATCTTCTGGCATATCTTCTGACATCCTATCTGGCATTCTATCTGGCAAATCTTCTGGCATTCTATCTGGCAAACATTCTGGCACTTTATCTGGCATACCTTCAGGCATTCTATCTGACATTCTATCTGGCATACCTTCAGGCATTCTATCTGGCATATCTTCTGGCATTTTATCTGGCATATCTTCTGGCATTCTATCTGGCATATCTTCTGGCATTTTACCTGGTATATCTTCTGGCACTATCTGGCATATCTTCTTGCATATCTTCTGACATTCTATCTGGCATTCTATCTGGCAAACATTCTGGCACTTTATCTGGCATACCTTCTGGCATTCTATCTGACATTCTATCTGGCATACCTTCTGGCATTCTATCTGGCAAACATTCTGGCACTTTATCTGGCATACCTTCTGGCATTCTATCTGGCATATCTTTTGGCATTCTATCTGGCAAACATTCTGGCACTTTATCTGGCATATCTTCAATATCTTCTGGCATTCTTTCTGACATTCTATCTGGCGTTCTATCTGGCATATCTTCTGGCATTCTATCTGGCCGTTGAGGTCCAGCGGTGCTCACTGAGCTCGGACGGTCCCAGGTTGAGGTCCAGCTGTGCTCACTGAGCTCGGAGGGTCCAGGTTGAGGTCCAGCGGTGTGCACTGAGGTCCGGAGGTCCCAGGTTGAGGTCCAGCGGTGCCCAGCGCGCTCAGACCCTTGCGGTTGAGGTCCAGCCGTGCCCACTCAGATCGGAAGCCGGCAGTTGAGGTCCAGCAGTGCCCACTGCGCGCGGAAGTTGGCGAAGAGCTTGGCGAAGAGTTGGCAAGGCGGAAGTGGACATGGAAGTGGATGCAGAGGTGGTGGAGGAGAAGGAGGAGGAGGAGAAGAAGGAGGAGGAGGAGAAGAACAAGTCTGATAAAACTTAACAACCCTCACCTGGCAGGTGGGGAAAGAATCAAAACATGGAAGATATGGACGGTGGTGCCATCTACTGTGGAATGCATAGTTCAATCGGAGAAACTTCAGACACTCATGCAGATGCAGAACAACTTAACAAGTGGCCTGGGGTCATATTGGCTTTCGATACTTTGATGTCGTGAAGCCTCAAGGTGACTACTAGACCTGAAAGTGCAGCTGAGAAATTGACTGCAAAATGCTGGCACTTCTCAATTGAAATTATATAATGTATAATGTATGTATCTGTATGTCATGTTTTTGTGGCAGGTCAGTTCCGCTTCGGCCAGAAGAGTGGCTACGGGTGCGCTAGCAGTGTGCGTCGAGGGAGGAGACACGCCAAGTTCGTTTACATTAGATGGTGAAGTCAAAGATGGTTCATGAGTTTTCACATCAGTCTCAACTGATCTCGAATGTTTTTCACGTTGATTGCAGATCTACCCCGAGAATACGGTTGTCCCCTCGTGACCTTTGCCCAGAAGATCCCAGAATGATGTTGACATGATTCCTGAATGCCCATGAAAAACACATGAATAACATGGTTTTCTTTTGTTGTTTGCTAGCTCTGTGGGTTTCTGAACTTGCTGCATTTTCTTTGGATATCGTCATGTTTTGCGTTGGACATGGCCAGCTTTCACACAAAGACGAATCTCACAATGCTTGATTTGCTACAGCCGCAGCCTTCGCATGCCACGCCGTGCTGGGGCAGGGTGTACCATTGGCCAGATGGTTCCACCTATGCCGGACGCTGGCGTTGGGGCCCTTTTCGCAAAAAAAACTATTATATTATATTATATTTTATTATATTATATTTTATTTTATTATACTATATTATATTATATTGTACTACGTATTATATGTTATTATATTAACATAAACTAATTGAAGTCTAAAGCGGGCAGGTTTCAGTTCGTTCACTGAAAGAATTGTTCCTCAGCAAGTAAACAATTCGATGCCATCGAGGGTTGGCCTGAAAAGTTCATACGGTTTCGAGCTCTCTTGAGTGTGTTGTTTCCAGCCATGCCATCGGGTATTTGGCATGTCTCACTACTGTCTCACGATGTATGATTTCGCTTCAGAGGGAAAAAGAAAAAGACCTAGACCTTTGGACACTTGCACCCTCCTGGTTCCTTTCCTGGCCAATAACTGGCCTTTTCATGTCTTTCCCTTATCTTCGCATCTTAGTCTCCCTTGCAAGTGAAATTCGCCTAGTCAAGAAGTGGAAATTGGCTAGACGATTTTTATCGAATTTTACTATGCTTTGCCAAGGTGACAATTCCATCAATGGCTATGGTCAATATCTTGGTGAGGACAGATTGCGACCCCAAAATGTTTGGGAAGTCATCATCATCATCATCATCATAATCATCATCATTCACCTCGCGTTTGATCCTTGAAGAGACTCTCTTTGTAGGAAAATGCGAGATCTTGTGTTGTGCTTTGTCAGCTATGATCATTTGGGTTTCACTACTGAACTTGAAGAGAACAAGTGCTTCAAAACACGTATAAATCCAGCTCTCTGATGGGCACAGGACGGCCGCCAGTTTCGGGGACAATGGAAGAATGCCCAGATCCACGGGTATGGCCCTGAGTGGCTGCTGATGATTCCCATCCAGGGCTCAACAATGTCAAAGCTTAGTGGCTCAGTTCCCCACCTGCCAGGTGAGGGTTGTTATAGATTTTATCAGAGTTGTTCTTCTCCTTCTTCTCCTCCACCACCTCTGCCTCCACTTCCATGTTCACTTCCGTCTTGCCAACTCTTCGCCAAGCTCTTCGCCAACTTCCGCACGCAGTGGGCACTGCTGGACCTCAACTGCAAGGGTCTGAGCGCACTGGGCACCGCTGGACCTCAACCTGGAGCTCAGTGAGCACCGCTGGACCTCAACCTGGGACCGTCCGAGCTCAGTGAGCACTGCTGGACAACCTGGGACCCTCCGAGCTCAGTGAGCACCGCTGGACCTCAACCTAGGACCCTCCGAGCCCAGTGAGCACCGCTGGCCCTCAACGGCCAGATAGAATGCCAGAAGATATGCCAGATAGAACGCCAGATAGAATGCCAGAAAGAATGCCAGAAGATATGCCAGATAAAGTGCCAGAATGTTTGCCAGATAGAATGCCAGAAGATATGCCAGATAAAATGCCAGAAGATATGCCAGATAGAATGCCTGAAGGTATGCCAGATAGAATGTCAGATAGAATGCCTGAAGGTATGCCAGATAAAGTGCCAGAATGTTTGCCAGATAGAATGCCAGAAGATTTGCCAGATAGAATGCCAGATGGAATGCCAGAAGATATGCAAGAAGATATGCCAGAAGATATGCCAGGTAGAATGCCAGAAGATATGCGAGATAGAATGCCAGATCGAATGCCAGAAGATATGCCAGATAGAATGCCAGAAGATTTGCCAGTAGCAAATCGATAAGTGTCATGGTGGGGATCACACGAAGTAAAGTAATCTGAACATTTTCAGATACAGTATTTTGCCGCGGGATGCCACAGACTGAAAACGAAACCATGCGAAACCTTTTGCCCTCGTGCGTTTCCACAAAGACAAGTTTGAGTGCGCGACGACACATGAAGCTAATTGCTAGACCTGTTCCTGCGTGCTTGACTTTACTCGTGCTGCAACACAACTTACTTCGACAATGAAATTCCATGTGACCAGGATGGGGGAGTACAAGTGGCCCAATGGCCGGAGTTTTAGCAGCTGGGCTGAAGTGGCTGGGTCCAGGTCAACTGCCATAGGAATTAGGTAACGAACTGACCTAGCGGTAAGGATGGCGTAAGGATTGTAAGGGCTGATACTTGGAAACCATGTGAGACCTCAAGGCGCTCAAGGGAACTCCCATTTGGTGTCAATGTCGGTTTTGGCCTTGCATTGAGTGCCGCTCATAATAAAAGCATAAAAACATATAATTAAAAACCTAATCCGAAATCCGGCATGACAGTGCAGCCACCATGCTGAGGTGGTCAGTATGTTGACGACCAGAAGCTACTTGGCATGACACTAAAGCGCTAGTCACATCCCATGTGTTTCATATTGATGGTCAGGGAATTATACATATATTACGAAAGCCAGCTAGCTGGATCGTTGCTGTCTGCGAACAAAGTGAGTACAAGGGGGTCTGGGGGGAGGGCTTGCCCAAGTCCGCCAAAATCTCGCTATTACTTGGGGGGAAGGGTGTGTTTTGGGAGCGTTTTTTCGGGTCATGTACCATGCGGCAAAAGGGTGACGGTAGGGTATCGATTCCCCCTAGGTCCGCATTTTGGGGAGCCTTTTGGGGTGCTTGGCAGAGGAGCCGATGTCTGCGAGAAGGGGGAAGGAGTGCTAGCACAGATAGGAAAGGTAAGGGTAAAGGCGCCTTTTGCCACTGCTGTCGATGTTGGTGGAGGAAGGACAAAAGTCGCCCGGCTCGAGGGTCTTTGTCGGGCACTGTGATGTCAGATGGGAAAGCGTTTGTGTGAAGGGGGAAGGAGGGCTAGCGCATAATGCGAGGTTTGAAGGCGTAGACATAGCAGCTGTCACAAAAATTAACCACCAAAAGTACCGTGGAGGAGGTACATAATGGCCTGTGAAGCAGAATGTAGAGCATTCCTGACAATTCAGGCCGATATATTTATATATATATATATTACGAAAACCGGCCGGGAAGCTGGCCAGTTGTTGTTTGCGAACGAAGTGAAAATAGGGGGCTCTGGGTGAAAAGTATATGGGTGAAAGGTCTATATGGGAAAAGTCTGTGGGTGAGAAGTATATGGTTGATCCGTCTTTGGGTGAGAAGTATATGGGTAAAAAGTATGTGCAAGAAGAGTTTCTGGGTGAAGAGTCCCTGGGTGAAAAGTCTGTGCAAGAAGATTTTCTGGGCGAAGAGTCTCTGGGTGAAAAGTTTATGGGTGAAAGGTATATGGGGGAAAAGTCTGTGAGTGAGAAATATAAGTTTGATCCGTCTGTGGGTGAAAAGTATATGAGTGAAAAGTATGTGCAAGAAGATTTTCTGGGTGAAGAGTCTCTGGGTGAAAAGTATATGGGTGAAAAGTATGTGCGAGAAGAGTTTCTGGGTGAAGAGTCTCTGAATGAAAAAAATATGGGTGAAAAGTATATGCAAGAAGAATTTCTGGGTGAAAAGCCTGTGCAAGAAGAGTTCCTGGGTCAAAATTATGTGCAAGAAGAGTTTCTGGGTGAAGAGGCCCTGGGTGAAAAGTATATGGGTGAAAAGTATGTGCAAGAAGAGTTTCTGGGTGAAGAGTCTCTGGGTGAAAAGTATATGGGTGAACAGTATGTGCAAGAAGAGTTTCTGGGTGAAGAGTCTCTGGATGAAAAGTATATGGGTGAAAAGTCTGTGCAAGAAGAGTTTCTGGGTGAAGAGTCTCTGGGTGAAAAGTATATGGGTGAAAAGTATGTGCAAGAAGAGTCTCTGGGTGAAGAGTCTCTGGGTGAAAAGTATATGGGTGAAAAGTATGTGCAAGAAGAGTTTCTGGGTGAAGAGTCTCTGGGTGAAAGTATATGGGTGAAAAATATGTGCAAGAAAAGTTTCTAGGTGAAGAGTCTCTGGGTGAAAAGTATATTGGTGAAAAGTATGTGCAAGAAGAGTTTCTGGGTGAAGAGTCTCTGGGTGAAAAGTATATGGGTGAAAAGTATTTGCAAGAAGAGTTTCTGGGTGAAGAGTCTCTGGGTGAAAAGTATGTGCGAGAGGAGTTTCTGGGTGAAGAGTCTCTGGGTGAAAAGTATCTGGGTGAAAAGTATGTGCAAGAAGAGTTTCTGGGTCAAGAGTCTCGGTGAAAAGTATGTGCAAGAAGAGTTTCTTGGTGAAGAGTTTCTGGGTGAAGAGTCTCTGGGTGAAAAGTATGTGCAAGAAGGGTTTCTGGGTGAAGAGTCTCTGGGTGAAAAGTATGTGGGGGAAAAGTCTGTGGGTGAAAAATCATTGGGGGAAAATAGGGGTAGATGGGATGCTGGCTTTCGTTCCCCCCTTCTCAGGTATAGTCCATAAGTCATAGTTCTATTCTTCCTTTTTTTTCACTTGTTTTGATGTGCATAATATGAGGAAAGGGCAAACAGAATGCAGGAGCAGGAGAACGAAAAGCCATCTCAATCAACCACCCCCACCGACGCTAATCCTATACGACCAATCGGTAACCACCCTCCCAAACCTCAAGCACGACGCTCAGGGAAGGATTTGGCATATTTGTTTGGAGCGATGGAAAGCATTTTTACGGCTACTGGAAGGCATCCGCTTCGGGAGCAGCGAATGGAGGATATGGAGGGGCAGGGGATGGCAGGGGCATACGACATGAAGAGATTCCGGAGATTCCATGCCTTCCTTTTTCAAAGGGGCACATGGGGCACCATGATGCAACTCTACAAAGGTCCACGCCCCCAGTCGAGGCAGGGAAGCAACATGGAGATGGTGCCAGGAACTTAGTGATTTGTGGGAATCCAACAGTTGGGTGTTCCAAGAATTTGTGTAAAGAATTGTAAAGATAAATATGGTATAGTATGAATATGTATGAATTATTTTGATTTATTTTGATATTATATTTAAGGGCTGCCGCCCTGCCGCCGACCCCGAAAAGTTGGGCAGTCTGCCTGATCAGGACACCAAGGAAGCAGGCTACAGTTATGTTGGGACCTGAAGGATGCCAAACAGCTGCTGATGTTCACATCGTAAACCACCAAAAGCTGGCTGTCGACTGCTGCCTACTGGCTACTATTGCTGCTGGCTGCTGGCTACTAGCTATGTGCTGTTCTACCCTATAGAATAGTAGTGGTAGTAGTCCGAAACTGCCTACTGGCTACTATTGCCGCTGGCTGCTGGCTACTGGCTATATGCATTTCTACTCAAACTGCCTAACGTCACTGCTGAAACCCTACTGTAAAATTGAAACTTTGCCGCTGCCTGCTGCTGCCTGCGGCTGCCTGCGGCTGCCTGCCTGCTGCTCCCTGCTGCTGCCTGCTGCTGGTGTTGCTGCTGGTGGCTGCTGCTGTGGTGCTGCTGCAATCAAACAGCCTCCAAAGCAAGAAACAAACAGCCAGACACCCTTTTCGAAACACATCCGAAACAGCAAAACACCACCTAATTTCGTGCCCAAAACGTAGCAAAGGAACCCCAAAAAAGGGCCTAACGTCACTTCTGAAACCCTACTATAAAATTAAAACTTTGCCGCTGCCTGCTGCTGCCTCTGCTGGTGCCTGCTGCTGCCTGCTGCTGCCTCTGCTGGTGTCTGCTGCTGCCTGCGGCTGCCTGCTGCCTGCTGCCTGCTGCTGCCTGCTGCTCCCTGCTGCTGCCTGCTGCTCCCTGCTGCTGCCTGCTGCTGGTGCTGCTGCTGGTGGCTGCTGCTGCTGCTGTGGTGCTGCTGCAATCAAACAGCTTCCAAAGCAAGAAACAAACAGCCAGACACCCTTTTCGAAACACATCCGAAACAGCAAAACACCACCTAATTTCGTGCCCAAAACGTAGCAAAGGAATCCCAAAAAAGGGCCTAACGTCACTTCTGAAACCCTACTTAAAATTGCAACTTTGCCGCTGCCTGCCGCTGCCTGCCGCTGCCTGCTACTGCCTCTGCTGGTGTCTGCTGCTGCCTGCTGCTGCCTGCTGCTGCCTGGTGCTGCCTGCTGCTACCTGCTGCTGCCTGCTGCTCCTTGCTGCTGCCTGCTGCTGGTGCTGCTGCTGGTGGCTGCTGCTGCTGCTGCTGTGGTGCTGCTGCAATCAAACAGCCTCCAAAGCAAGAAACAAACAGCCAGACACCCTTTTCGCAACACATCCGAAACAGCAAAACACCACCTAATTTCGTGCCCAAAACGTAGCAAAGGAACCCCAAAAAAGGGCCTAACGTCACTTCTGAAACCCTACTATAAAATTGAAACTGCTGCCTGCGGCTGCCTGCTGCCTGCGGCTGCCTGCTGCCTGCTGCCTGCTGCTCCCTGCTGCTGCCTGCTGCCTAAAGGGTCGAATGCTGCCTGCTGCTGCTTGCTGCTGCCTGCCTGCTGCTCCCTGCTGCTGCCTGCTGCTGGTGCTGGTGCTGGTGCTGCTGCTGCTGCTGCTGCTGGTGCTGCTGCTGCCGCTGCTGCTGCTGCTGCTGTGGTGCTGCTGTGGTGCCGCTGTGGTGCTGCTGCAATCAAACAGCCTCCAAAGCAAGAAACAAACAGCCAGACACCCTTTTCGAAACACATCCGAAACAGCAAAACACCACCTAATTTAAGGGCTGCCGCCCCTGCCGCCGACCCCGGAAGAATTGGCAAGCCGTCAGAACGTATATATGGTACAGGCCTGCACCCCCCCCAAAAAAAATGGGGAAAGGATGTTCCTGGGACAGTTTTACACGCATTGTTGCCTGTTATGGTTTTTATGTTAAAGGGGAACGTGCGTTCCTTGGTGTTGATGTTTTTTGTGATGTATGTTGTAAGACATTTTTGGTAAAAACGATTCATCCTAACCTTGTTGATTATTTTAGGGGAGTATCATTGATTGGGTCAGGATTTGTTGAGGTTGTTAGGGTTTTAAAGTTTTCATTTATTCAACTAAGATTTGAAAAGAAGGGAATGTATCATTAAGATTGTCTATTATTTCTTGATGACTTAACGGTTCTGTCACTTCTTCATTGTTTGATTGTTTTTGTATTTTTCCATTATCTTTTTGTTTTTGACCGGAATTGTTGGTTTGTGCTCATGGTTTTTTCTTTCCATTTCTTTTTAGGATGGTGTGTCTGACCACCCTTGCGTGAGTCGTAGGCTTCGCAAGGAAAAAGGCACATCGTAATAATTGGGTTTGTGAAATGGAAAGAAAAAAACATGGGCCCAAGTCAGCAGCATCAGCAGCATCATTAGCTTCAGCATCAGAATATATATATATATATATATATATATATTGTTATCACTGTTACAATTAAATTATTATCAGTATTTAGTAGATGAATTTGGTGAAAGCATGGGGGGTTTTGATCTTGTGCTCGTCCTGGTGGTAGCTACAGGCAAAAAGAATTTAAGGTACTGTATCACATCATCCTATTTGAGTTGGCATGTTTGTTAACTTACCCATTTTTCAGGTTCAGCATGGGGTTCATCCCGGTATGGTGTTGGTGCATCCCAGCTCGCTCTTCGCAAAAAATTGCGTCAAACCCAAGTGCTACGCGAGACATGGCAAGCGATCGCAGAATACAGAAAAAAACACACGGGCCAAACCATGACCAGCGAAAAAGAAGGTACACACGAGGTTGCAATCCCAAAAGACATGGAGCAAAAGCCACCACCACAAAAGCTGTATGTGTACTCATGCCCTTTTTGCCAAAAATCTGTTACTACGTCAATTGTTTCCGGACATGTCAACCACCGACGCGTATGTGGGAGACAATTTCGCGTGCAGGATGGCCTTCTTCGACCGACGCTGCCGGCAACGCGCTTTTCGCACATATGCCCTACTTGTGGAACCTGCGTCCAGAGCACCAAAGAATTTGGGCGAATCCAAAGCAAACACAAACAATCCAATGGCCGCGTGTGCCCCCGAACGGAATGGCATGCACAGTAACAACAAACGACCAGTTCCGGCTTGCTTGTCTGCTTCAGCTCTCAGCATGAAAACTTTCTGCTCCTGCTGCTGTTGCGGCAAAAGCTTCTGCTGCTGTTATTGCTGCTGCCGCGGGTCGTCTATTTGCTGCTGTTACTTTTCCTCCTGCTAGCAGGCAAAAAACTTCGATGGTGTTGCCTGCGGTTGCTTGCACTACAACAGCTTCTACCAAATCGCACACACCATGGCTCTGAAGGACGATCTAGTTCCAAAAACCACGCCAAAAAAGGGCCTAACGTCCCGTCTGAAATCCCAGAAAAACAACTTTTTTCGAGAATTTCTGTTGCCTGCGGCCGCTCGCAGGAAAACAACTTCGAAAAAAGCAGCTCCCGGCAGGAAAACACCATGGCTCTGAAGGACGAACTAGTTCCAAAACCACGCCAAAAAAGTGCCTAACGTCCCTTCTGAAATCCTAGAAAAACAACCTTTTTCGAGAATTTCTGTTGCCTGCGGCCGCTCGCAGGAAAACAACTTCGAAAAAAGCAGCTCCCGGCAGGAAAACACCATGGCTCTGAAGGACGAACTAGTCCCACAACCACGCCAAAAAAGTGCCTAACGTCCCGTCTGAAATCCTAGAAAAACAACCTTTTTCGCAGGAAAACAACTTCGAAAAAAGCATAAAAGCAGCCCCCGGCAGGAAAACACCATGGCTCTGAAGGACGAACAACCTTTTTCGCAGGAAAACAACTTCGAAAAAAGCAGCTCCCGGCAGGAAAACACCATGGCTCTGAAGGACGAACTAGTTCCAAAACCACGC
>CAMXCT020003635.1:0-19242 GCA_947184155.2 Cladocopium goreaui | reverse complement strand
TTTTGTCCAGGTCTACAATGATCGCTTGCGTGATTTATTATGTACCACTGCTATCACGGCTCGCTCGGAATATGACGGACTCGCCCTGAGGATTTGGTTCTGCTTTTGATCAGGGGCTCAGAGAAATTGAATGAAATTGAATGAAATTGACGTATCTGTGAATCTCCCAACTAATATCAACTAATTATTTAAGGGCTGCCGCCCCTGCCGCCGACCCCGGAAGAATTGGCAAGCCGTCAGAACGTATATATGGTACAGGCCTGCACCCCCCCCCCAAAAAAAAATGGGGAAAGGATGTTCCTGGGATAGTTTTACACGCATTGTTGCCTGTTATGGTTTTTATGTTAAAGGGGAACGTGCGTTCCTTGGTGTTGATGTTTTTTGTGATGTATGTTGTAAGACATTTTTGGTAAAAACGTTTCATCCTAACCTTGTTGATTATTTTAGGGGAGTATCATTGATTGGGTCAGGATTTGTTGAGGTTGTTAGGGTTTTAAAGTTTTCATTTTTTCAACTAAGATTTGAAAAGAAGGGAATGTATCATTAAGATTGTCTATTATTTCTTGATGACTTAACGGTTCTGTCACTTCTTCATTGTTTGATTGTTTTTGTGTTTTTCCATTATCTTTTTGTTTTTGACCGGAATTGTTGGTTTGTGCTCATGGTTTTTTCTTTCCATTTCTTTTTAGGATGGTGTGTCTGACCACCCTTGCGTGAGTCGTAGGCTTCGCAAGGAAAAAGGCACATCGTAATAATTGGGTTTGTGAAATTGAAAGAAAAAAACATGGGCCCAAGTCAGCAGCATCAGCAGCATCATTAGCTTCAGCATCAGAATATATATATTGTTATCACTGTTACAATTAAATTATTATCAGTATTTAGTAGATGAATTTGGTGAAAACATGGGGGGTTTTGATCTTGTGATCGTCCTGGTGGTAGCTACAGGCAAAAAGAATTTAAGGTACTGTATCACATCATCCTATTTGAGTTGGCATGTTTATTAACTTACCCATTTTTCAGGTTCAGCATGGGGTTCATCCCGGTATGGTGTTGGTGCATCCCAGCTCGTAGCAGCAGTGTTTCCCATGGTTTTGCAGCGCTTGTCTTGGCGATGGACTGCTTCGCCCTCTGCTCGAAGGAGGGCCGGGTGAGCGGTGGATTTTGAACGGCAAGATGTGTGATTTTTTGCGAAGCAAAATGGGGAATAAACAGAGATACGATGATCTGGTTGGTGCGTTGGAACATGAATTTTATTTTCCATATATTGGGAATTTTACAACCCCAACTGACGAAGTCATATTTTTCAGAGGGGTAGGTATACTACCAACCAGTGATATTTAATGGCATATATCCAGATAAAAAAAAAAAATATAAACCCACTTGGAGGTTTTAATGGAACAAAACATCTATAACAGGGGGGTGTTCAATTGCCACTATCTACAAAGACTCGCCCATAGGATCGATGTATGGTATACAGTATATGCTAACATTTGGGGTATATTGATGGCAAATGTTACCATATATAGCATACATGGATCTTATGGGTTTCAAATACTATCAAAATATTTGTATCATAGTTGAGAATCCGCGTAGTTTGCATAGATGGTGATTATCCAGTTCGCAAACATTCCGCTGAGTCTGGGGGTTTTTCCACACGTAGTCCCCTCACACGTCGAGATGGAAGACAGAGTCATGTTTTTGGACCAGTACACCAGCTTGTATGTTTCACATAGAAAACACCAATGAAACATGTGTGTATAGATATATATATATAGAGAGAGAGAGAGAGACATTTCTTTTCGCACATATGCCCTACTTGTGGAACCTGCGTCCAGAGCACCAAAGAATTTGGGCGAATCCAAAGCAAACACAAACAATCCAATGGCCGCGTGTGCCCCCGAACGGAATGGCATGCACAGTAACAACAAACGACCAGTTCCGGCTTGCTTGTCTGCTTCAGCTCTCAGCATGAAAACTTTCTGCTCCTGCTGCTGTTGCGGCAAAAGCTTCTGCTGCTGTTATTACTGCTGCCGCGGGTCGTCTATTTGCTGCTGTTACTTTTCCTCCTGCTAGCAGGCAAAAAACTTCGATGGTGTTGCCTGCGGTTGCTTGCACTACAACAGCTTCTACCAAATCGCACACACCATGGATCTGAAGGACGATCTAGTTCCAAAAACCACGCCAAAAAAGTGCCTAACGTCCCGTCTGAAATCCCAGAAAAACAACTTTTTTCGAGAATTTCTGTTGCCTGCGGCCGCTCGCAGGAAAACAACTTCGAAAAAAGCAGCCCCCGGCAGGAAAACACCATGGCTCTGAAGGACGAACTAGTTCCAAAACCACGCCAAAAAAGTGCCTAACGTCCCTTCTGAAATCCTAGAAAAACAACCTTTTTCGAGAATTTCTGTTGCCTGCGGCCGCTCGCAGGAAAACAACTTCGAAAAAAGCAGCTCCCAGCAGGAAAACACAATGGCTCTGAAGGACGAACTAGTTCCACAACCACGCCAAAAAAGTGCCTAACGTCCCGTCTGAAATCCTAGAAAAACAACCTTTTTCGCAGGAAAACAACTTCGAAAAAAACATAAAAGCAGCCCCCGGCAGGAAAACACCATGGCTCTGAAGGACGAACAACCTTTTTCGCAGGAAAACAACTTCGAAAAAAGCAGCTCCCGGCAGGAAAACACCATGGCTCTGAAGGACGAGCTAGTTCCAAAACCACGCCAAAAAAGTGCCTAACGTCCCGTCTGAAATCCTAGCAAAACAACCTTTTTCGAGAATTTCTGTTGCCTGCGGCCGCTCGCAGGAAAACAACTGCGAAAAAAGCAGCTCCCGGCAGGAAAACATCATGGCTCAGAAGGACGAGCTAGTTCCAAAACCACGCCAAAAAAGTGCCTAACGTCCCGTCTGAAATCCAAGAAAAACAACCTTTTTCGAGAATTTCTGTTGCCTGCGGCCGCTCGCAGGAAAACAACTGCGAAAAAAGCAGCTCCCGGCAGGAAAACACCATGGCTCTGAAGGACGAACTAGTTCCAAAACCACGCCAAAAAAGTACCTAACGTCCCGTCTGAAATCCTAGAAAAACAACCTTTTTCGAGAATTTCTGTTGCCTGCGGCCGCTCGCAGGAAAACAACTGCGAAAAAAGCAGCTCCCGGCAGGAAAACACCATGGCTCTGAAGGACGAACTAGTTCCAAAACCACGCCAAAAAAGTGCCTAACGTCCCTTCTGAAATCCTAGAAAAACAACATAAAACAACATAAAACAACTTTTTCGAGAATTTCTGTTGCCTGCGGCCGCTCGCAGGAAAACAACTTCGAAAAAAGCAGCTCCCGGCAGGAAAACACCATGGCTCTGAAGGACGAACTAGTTCCAAAACCACGCCAAAAAAGTGCCTAACGTCCCGTCTGAAATCCTAGAAAAACAACATTTTTCGAGAATTTCTGTTGCCTGCGCCCGCTCGCAGGAAAACAACTTCGAAAAAAACATAAAAGCAGCTCCCGGCAGGAAAACACCATGGCTCTGAAGGACGAACTAGTTCCAAAACCACGCCAAAAAAGTGCCTAACGTCCCTTCTGAAATCCTAGAAAAACAACCTTTTTCCGAAAACAACTTCGAAAAAAGCATAAAAGCAGCTCCCGGCAGGAAAACACCATGGCTCTGAAGGACGAACTAGTTCTAAAACCACGCCAAAAAAGTGCCTAACGTCCCGTCCGAAATCCTAGAAAAACAACCTTTTTCGAGAATTTCTGTTGCCTGCGGCCGCTCGCAGGAAAACAACTTCGAAAAAATCACCTCCCGGGGGGGAAAACACCAGGGCTCTGAAGGACGAGCGAGTGCCAGAACCACGCCAAAAAAGTGCCTAACGTGTCGTCTGAAATCCTAGAAAAATCTAGATTAGATTTTTGGTAGGCTGCTGGCTGCTGGCTGCTACTGGCGCTGGCTGCTAGCTACTGGCTATGTGCACCTTTTGCGTGCTCTTGCCCACGTTCTTGACACCCATTAGTGCCATCCTAGAAAAACACAATTTTTCGTGCTGCTAGCTGCTGCACTGCTACCATTGCGCTTACTGCTGCTGCGTCTGCTTGTGTCTGCTGCTGCCTGCTGCTGCCTGCTGCCTGCTGCTGCCTGCGGGCAGCTCCCCTGTGCGTCGGCCGGTCCCGTCTGAAATCCCAGAAAAACAACTTTTTTCGAGAATTTCTGTTGCCTGCGGCCGCTCGCAGGAAAACAACTTCGAAAAAAGCAGCTCCCGGCAGGAAAACACCATGGCTCTGAAGGACGAACTAGTTCCAAAACCACGCCAAAAAAGTGCCTAACGTCGCTTCTGAAATCCTAGAAAAACAACCTTTTTCGAGAATTTCTGTTGCCTGCGGCCGCTCGCAGGAAAACAACTTCGAAAAAAGCAGCTCCCGGCAGGAAAACACCATGGCTCTGAAGGACGAACTAGTTCCACAACCACGCCAAAAAAGTGCCTAACGTCCCGTCTGAAATCCTAGAAAAACAACCTTTTTCGCAGGAAAACAACTTCGAAAAAAGCAGCTCCCGGCAGGAAAACACCATGGCTCTGAAGGACGAGCTAGTTCCAAAACCACGCCAAAAAAGTGCCTAACGTCCCGTCTGAAATCCAAGAAAAACAACATTTTTCGAGAATTTCTGTTGCCTGCGGCCGCTCGCAGGAAAACAACTGCGAAAAAAGCAGCTCCCGGCAGGAAAACACCATGGCTCTGAAGGACGAACTAGTTCCAAAACCACGCCAAAAAAGTACTTAACGTCCCGTCTGAAATCCCCCGGCAGGAAAACACCATGGCTCTGAAGGACGAACTAGTTCCAAAACCACGCCAAAAAAGTGCCTAACGTCCCGTCTGAAATCCTAGAAAAACAACATTTTTCGAGAATTTTTTCTGTTGCCTGCGCCCGCTCGCAGGAAAACAACTTCGAAAAAAACATAAAAGCAGCTCCCGGCAGGAAAACACCATGGCTCTGAAGGACGAACTAGTTCCAAAACCACGCCAAAAAAGTGCCTAACGTCCCGTCTGAAATCCTAGAAAAACAACCTTTTTCCGAAAACAACTTCGAAAAAAGCATAAAAGCAGCCCCCGGCAGGAAAACACCATGGCTCTGAAGGACGAACAACCTTTTTCGCAGGAAAACAACTTCGAAAAAAGCAGCTCCCGGCAGGAAAACACCATGGCTCAGAAGGACGAGCTAGTTCCAAAACCGCGCCAAAAAAGTGCCTAACGTCCCGTCTGAAATCCTAGAAAAACAACCTTTTTCGAGAATTTCTGTTGCCTGCGGCCGCTCGCAGGAAAACAACTGCGAAAAAAGCAGCTCCCGGCAGGAAAACACCATGGCTCTGAAGGACGAACTAGTTCCAAAACCACGCCAAAAAAGTACCTAACGTCCCGTCTGACATCCTAGAAAAACAACCTAACGTCCCGTCTGAAATCCTAGAGAAACAACCTTTTTCGAGAATTTCTGTTGCCTGCGGCCGCTCGCAGGAAAACAACTGCGAAAAAAGCAGCTCCCGGCAGGAAAACACCATGGCTCTGAAGGACGAACTAGTTCCAAAACCACGCCAAAAAAGTGCCTAACGTCCCGTCTGAAATCCAAGAAAAACAACCTTTTTCGAGAATTTCTGTTGCCTGCGGCCGCTCGCAGGAAAACAACTGCGAAAAAAGCAGCTTCCGGCAGGAAAACACCATGGCTCTGAAGGACGAACTAGTTCCAAAACCACGCCAAAAAAGTGCCTAACGTCCCGTCTGAAATCCTAGAAAAACAACCTTTTTCGAGAATTTCTGTTGCCTGCGCCCGCTCGCAGGAAAACAACTTCGAAAAAAACATAGAAGCAGCTCCCGGCAGGAAAACACCATGGCTCTGAAGGACGAACTAGTTCCAAAACCACGCCAAAAAAGTGCCTAACGTCCCTTCTGAAATCCTAGAAAAACAACATAAAACAACATAGAAAAACAACATAAAACAACATAAAACAATTTTTTTCGAGAATTTCTGTTGCCTGCGGCCGCTCGCAGGAAAACAACTTCGAAAAAAGCAGCTCCCGGCAGGAAAACACCATGGCTCTGAAGGACGAACTAGTTCCAAAACCACGCCAAAAAAGTGCCTAACGTCCCGTCTGAAATCCTAGAAAAACAAAATTTTTCGAGAATTTCTGTTGCCTGCGCCCGCTCGCAGGAAAACAACTTCGAAAAAAACATAAAAGCAGCTCCCGGCAGGAAAACACCATGGCTCTGAAGGACGAACTAGTTCCAAAACCACGCCAAAAAGTGCCTAACGTCCCTTCTGAAATCCTAGAAAAACAACCTTTTTCCGAAAACAACTTCGAAAAAAGCATAAAAGCAGCTCCCGGCAGGAAAACACCATGGCTCTGAAGGACGAGCTAGTTCCAAAACCACGCCAAAAAAGTGCCTAACGTCCCGTCTGAAATCCTAGAAAAACAACCTTTTTCGAGAATTTCTGTTGCCTGCGGCCGCTCGCAGGAAAACAACTTCGAAAAAATCACCTCCCCGGGGGGAAAACACCAGGGCTCTGAAGGACGAGCGAGTGCCAGAACCACGCCAAAAAAGTGCCTAACGTGTCGTCTGAAATCCTAGAAAAATCTAGATTAGATTTTTGGTAGGCTGCTGGCTACTGGCTGCTGGCTGCTACTGGCGCTGGCTGCTAGCTACTGGCTATATGTGCACCTTTTGCGTGCTCTTGCCCACGTTCTTGACACCCATTAGTGCCATCCTAGAAAAACACAATTTTTCGTGCTGCTAGCTGCTGCACTGCTACCATTGCGCTTACTGCTGCTGCGTCTGCTTGTGTCTGCTGCTGCCTGCTGCTGCCTGCTGCCTGCTGCTGCCTGCGGGCAGCTCCCCTTTGCGTCGGCCGGTCCCGTCTGAAATCCCAGAAAACAACTTTTTTCGAGAATTTCTGTTGCCTGCGGCCGCTCGCAGGAAAACAACTTCGAAAAAAGCAGCTCCCGGCAGGAAAACACCATGGCTCTGAAGGACGAACTAGTTCCAAAACATTCCAAAACCACGCCAAAAAAGTGCCTAACGTCCCTTCTGAAATCCTAGGAAAACAACATTTTTCGAGAATTTCTGTTGCCTGCGGCCGCTCGCAGGAAAACAACTTCGAAAAAAGCAGCTCCCGGCAGGAAAACACAATGGCTCTGAAGGACGAACTAGTTCCACAACCACGCCAAAAAAGTGCCTAACGTCCCGTCTGAAATCCTAGAAAAACAACCTTTTTCGCAGGAAAACAACTTCGAAAAAAGCAGCTCCCGGCAGGAAAACACCATGGCTCTGAAGGACGAGCTAGTTCCAAAACCACGCCAAAAAAGTGCCTAACGTCCCGTCTGAAATCCTAGAAAAACAACCTTTTTCGAGAATTTCTGTTGCCTGCGGCCGCTCGCAGGAAAACAACTGCGAAAAAAGCAGCTCCCGGCAGGAAAACACCATGGCTCTGAAGGACGAACTAGTTCCAAAACCACGCCAAAAAAGTACCTAACGTCCCGTCTGAAATCCTAGAAAAACAACCTTTTTCGAGAATTTCTGTTGCCTGCGGCCGCTCGCAGGAAAACAACTTCGAAAAAAGCAGCTCCCGGCAGGAAAACACCATGGCTCTGAAGGGCGAACTAGTTCCAAAACCACGCCAAAAAAGTGCCTAACGTCCCGTCTGAAATCCTAGAAAAACAACCTTTTTCGAGAATTTCTGTTGCCTGCGCCTGCTCGCAGGAAAACAACTTCGAAAAAAACATAAAAGCAGCTCCCGGCAGGAAAACACCATGGCTCTGAAGGACGAACTAGTTCCAAAACCACGCCAAAAAAGTGCCTAACGTCTCTTCTGAAATCCTAGAAAAACAACATAAAACAACATAGAAAAACAACATAAAACAACATAAAACAACATAAAACAACATAAAACAACCTTTTTCGAGAATTTCTGTTGCCTGCGGCCGCTCGCAGGAAAACAACTTCGAAAAAAGCAGCTCCCGGCAGGAAAACACCATGGCTCTGAAGGACGAACTATTTCCAAAACCACGCCAAAAAAGTGCCTAACGTCCCGTCTGAAATCCTAGAAAAACAACATTTTTCGAGAATTTCTGTTGCCTGCGCCCGCTCGCAGGAAAACAACTTCGAAAAAAACATAAAAGCAGCTCCCGGCAGGAAAACACCATGGCTCTGAAGGACGAACTAGTTCCAAAACCACGCCCAAAAAGTGCCTAACGTCCCTTCTGAAATCCTAGAAAAACAACCTTTTTCCGAAAACAACTTCGAAAAAAGCATAAAAGCAGCTCCCGGCAGGAAAACACCATGGCTCTGAAGGACGAACAACCTTTTTCGCAGGAAAACAACTTCGAAAAAAGCAGCTCCCGGCAGGAAAACACCATGGCTCAGAAGGACGAGCTAGTTCCAAAACCACGCCAAAAAAGTGCCTAACGTCCCGTCTGAAATCCAAGAAAAACAACCTTTTTCGAGAATTTCTGTTGCCTGCGGCCGCTCGCAGGAAAACAACTGCGAAAAAAGCAGCTCCCGGCAGGAAAACACCATGGCTCTGAAGGACGAACTAGTTCCAAAACCACGCCAAAAAAGTACCTAACGTCCCGTCTGACATCCTAGAAAAACAACCTAACGTCCCGTCTGAAATCCTAGAAAAACAACATTTTTCGAGAATTTCTGTTGCCTGCGGCCGCTCGCAGGAAAACAACTGCGAAAAAAGCAGCTCCCGGCAGGAAAACACCATGGCTCTGAAGGTCGAACTAGTTCCAAAACCACGCAAAAAAAGTACCTAACGTCCCGTCTGAAATCCTAGAAAAACAACATTTTTCGAGAATTTCTGTTGCCTGCGGCCGCTCGCAGGAAAACAACTTCGAAAAAAGCAGCACCCGGCAGGAAAACACCATGGCTCTGAAGGACGAACTAGTCCCAAAACCACGCCAAAAAAGTGCCTAACGTCCCGTCTGAAATCCTAGAAAAACAACATTTTTCGAGAATTTCTGTTGCCTGCGCCCACTCGCAGGAAAACAACTTCGAAAAAAACATAAAAGCAGCTCCCGGCAGGAAAACACCATGGCTCTGAAGGACGAACTAGTTCCAAAACCACGCCAAAAAAGTGCCTAACATCCCTTCTGAAATCTTAGAAAAACAACATAAAACAACATAAAACAACCTTTTTCGAGAATTTCTGTTGCCTGCGGCCGCTCGCAGGAAAACAACTTCGAAAAAAGCAGCTCCCGGCAGGAAAACACCATGGCTCTGAAGGACGAACTAGTTCCAAAACCACGCCAAAAAAGTGCCTAACATCCCGTCTGAAATCCTAGAAAAACAACATTTTTCGAGAATTTCTGTTGCCTGCGCCCGCTCGCAGGAAAACAACTTCGAAAAAAACATAAAAGCAGCTCCCGGCAGGAAAACACCATGGCTCTGAAGGATGAACTAGTTCCAAAACCACGCAAAAAAAGTGCCTAACGTCCCTTCTGAAATCCTAGAAAAACAACCTTTTTCCGAAAACAACTTCGAAAAAAGCATAAAAGCAGCTCCCGGCAGGAAAACACCATGGCTCAGAAGGACGAGCTAGTTCCAAAACCACGCCAAAAAAGTGCCTAACGTCCCTTCTGAAATCCTAGAGAATCCTAGATCTAGATCTCTAGATCTATCCTAGATCTAGATCTAGATCCTAGTTCGGGAATCCTTGCTAGGCCAGCTGCTTCGGCCGAATCCCCCAGAATCTCCTAAACAATATTACAGCTAGGCCTGCTGTTTCGAAGCGGTTCCGAAACAGCAAAACACCACCTAATTTCGTGCCGAAAATAGCGAAAAATCGCGGCTTCGGGAATCCTTGCTAGGCCAGCTGCTTCGGCCGAATCCCCCAGAATCTCCTAAACAATATTACAGCTAGGCCTGCTGTTTCGAAGCGGTTCCGAAACAGCAAAACACCACCTAATTTCGTGCCGAAAATAACGAAAAATCGCGGCAGAAAACTACCTAACGTCCCTTCTGAAATCCTAGAGAATCCTAGATCTAGATCCAGATCCTAGATCTAGATCCAGATCCTAGTTTAGATCCTAGTTCGAGAATCCTAGCTGGGCCAGCCGTTTCAGCCGAATCCCTCAGAATCTTCGGTAGCTAGGCCAGCTGTTTCGGCCGAATCCCTAGAATCGCCTAAACAATATTACAGAAACCTGCCTAACGTCCCTTCTGAAATCCTAGAGAATCCTAGATCTAGATCTAGATCCTAGTTTAGATCCTACTTCGAGAATCCTAGCTGGGCCAACTGTTTCAGCCGAATCCCCCAGAATCTCCGGTAGCTGGGCCAGCTGTTTCGGCCGAATCCCCCAGAACCGCCTAAACAATATTATGGCTGGGCCTACTGTTTCGAAACGCTTCCGAAACAGCAAAACACCACCTAATTTCCATCTTCTTCCCTTACGCGCTCCCCCTTGCGTCGGCCGGGGTCGGCGGATATATATATATATATATATATATATATTATATATATATGTATATATAAAGAAAAAAATATATCATTTTTACTGCACTTCACCCTTTCGCTTCACGTGTCCATCGGCCACCCCAAAAAGTTTTGGCTGTATGCCAACTTTGCCACTCCGTGTTCACTCAGTTTGTTGGTCAGTCACCTCACGAAAAGCCTGTGCCCTCGCACTCTTCAATGAATCTGCAAATGCCCGCATCGAAGCTGATGATGGGTCAGGACCATTGGGTGCATTCATCTGCTGCGAAAGCTCCTGGACCTGAGAAGGCAGGGCACAAGAGCGGGGAAAGAATGGGACAGTCATGCTTGCTGGGCCGAAAAACGTTTTAAATAAATAAATATATATATTATGTATATACAATATACATATATAGATGTTTCCTACAATGAATATATATATATAAAATACATGACAAACCCATGTCAATTGAGGACCCCACATAAACACGTGCAGCTTCGATGTTCACATGGGAACAGGTGCCCCCACTGAAGTAAGCAATCTGTTGATACGCATTTTTGCCTTTGCGAAGGCTATTCCTGAGGAGGGATTCCAAGATCTTGACCCCAACTGCCTTCCGGGACCAATAGACACTGAATTGAAATCCATCAGCCTGGGGCATCTCTTCACCCAAATGGTCAGAGACACAGCCCGGATGTCCGGGGACATGGCACTTCGTGTACATAGACTTTGCCTTTGCACGGAACTCATCAACCAAGGGGCCCGTCACATTATCACCTGCCTCAGCCACCACTGAACCCACCTCATCCTGGTCAACCCCCACAACATTCCCAGCCATGGCTGGCTGTGCAACTGGCTCAGCCGCCACAACCGGTTCAGCCACTTCAGCTGGCTCTGGCCCTAAACTCACGTCAGCTGGATCCTGAGCTGGGGCCGTTGGAACTCGGGCTTTGCGTGCTCTGCTTTTTGCTTGTGTCTTCGCCTTTGCCTTTGCCTTTGCCTTTGGGCGGGCTGCCTGGGGATGAACCTCATCAGTGCCACCACTCTTTTGGCGGGTAGAGCGGGAAACCTTGGACACCTTGGAAACCTTGCTTTTCTTCTTGCTGGTCTCGGTTGTCTTACGATTCTTTCCCTTGCTGTTGGAAGATTTCTTCGTAGGTTTGCCAGTGGAATTGCTGTGAGATTGGTCATGTGTTTGCTCCGGCTGCTGGGCTTGCTCTCGATAGGATGCATGTGTCTCCTGGAGTGTATGTTCTTCAGCATCACAAGGGCCCTGTGTTTCACTGCTGCTGTCGCTCAAGCTGCGGTTTCTGTTCGCTAAGGCTGCTCTCCTTGCTTTGGCCTTTCTGGCTGACCTACGCTTGGAGTTGCGCAACTTGTTGGCTTTCTTGTTGGTCTTTGCATGCTTCTTGCTGCTTTTACCTTTTCCTTTTGATCCTCTCTTGCCTTTTCCTCGTCCCTTTCCTCCCTTGCCTTTTCCTTTGCCCTTTCCTTTCTGTGCCTTTTTCTGCTCCTTCTCTTCCTTGATGGTTCTCTTCATCCGAAATTGATTTCGCCTGGTGAGGGCTGTGTCTGGCACTTCAGGAAAACATGGGGCTTCTGAGTTTTGGGTATGTGGGGCCGTGCTACCTTCACCATTGTTGGTCATGTTGTCAGCATCATGGTCAGTCGAACCCCCAACATGAGCAGCAAGAGCTTTATCTTCCTTGGCCAAAGCCATGTGGTTCTCGATCGTATTGACCAGTTCCGCCGATGGAACCAGTTCGGCTTGGGTGTCAGCATTGTCATGGGCATATGGCATCGACTCAGCTACCCAAACAGGCGTAGGATCACCTCAGGTATCATGCAAGCTGTTTTTTATATATATATATATATACAAAAGAGTCCTGAGGATCGAGTCATGACATGTCAGTTCCAGCACTCTATGAACCTATATATAAATATATATGAATATGATCTCAAGTTCAACAATGGTGATGACAAGACACCTGCCACAGAGGTCCCATGTGGAGTGTTGATGCCCCACTTCTCAGCCAGGCTGCTCAGATCACCCTGGCCTTCGTTGCTGGCGCCTTGTCCCACATCAGAAGGATCTCGGGGAGCATGGTGCGACCTCGCTGCATGCGGGCAAAGGTTGAACACCCCCCCAAAAAAAAAGTATCAGATGACTGGATGGGCGTTCTTATACATATAACAGCTATAGATAAAGCAGATTGAAAAAAAAATATATATATATAACATGAACTGCATGGAACTCAACGCAATGAGAAAGCACTTATGATTGCTGCGAAGCTACTCAGTCAAATTGAACTCACTGAGTTGCTCCAGGGTCTTAAGATACTCCATGTACAAATCGATTTCTTCCTCATTCTGAAACGCAAAGTTTTCCAGCTCCATATCCTTGAAAATGGGCAAGGACAGTCATGTGCAGGTTTCATGGAGGGGTAAATAAACGGAATATCGATCCTATATATAGATATATCCTGTGTACAAGTCCCACAAGGAAAACAAATAACAGATCTATACCGCTTCATAATTGCCACTCCCATGGAACCTATAGAGTTGTATATCTACTGAGTGAGATGCTTATTTTTTGTTGAACTACATATGTATATATGCAACCATGTTTCCAAATCAAAACCCATGGGAACTTCTGGCTGTTCATCAGAAGTAGAAGGCACCAAAGTCGTCGGTGTTGGGATTGGGTTTTCCATAGGAGAATTTGAAAGCGGAGTAGATCGAATTTCAGAGGGAGAAGCCACAACAACTTCCATAGATTCTGGAGTTGGCACTGAATCAGCAGGACCACCACTTCCATCTTGAAGAGGAGGAACCTTCAGTGAGTGATGTCAAATCAAACGGCTATATCACATGTCAGGATGTATATACAGTCTGTACATATATAAAAATGTTTCTGACACTAAATTTAAATGCATCTGCACACAGTTTCCTGCATATATATATATAGATCGATCTTTATATTATATTGTTTCTACGGTTGTGCTGTAAAAAATTATACTATAGTGTGCTATATATGACCCTGATGCCATGGTTGTGCAACCTGGTAGCATCCTGCAAGGATTGCAAGTTGACTCCAAACTCAGCGAGGAGGCCCCTGACCGTCTGGTCCTCAAGTATGAGGCAGCAGTGCTCGAGGGAACGAACCCCACACCATGGGATATAGATGACAAATACCTGGTATATGTATATACAGTATATAAGTTCATACATGCTTTAATCAAACCTGTGTGTACTAACAGAAACAATCCTTGAACAAAAACGGTCCTTGGGTAAATAAGGCTTGTGGGCGAAAGTCTTGAGGTAAGCGCACAGCCTCCTGACAGCCCATCCTTCATGATACAACTTGTCGCCGGTCACGGCACACTTCGCCTTTTTGTACAACAACGTAACTTGTTCGATCACCCTGTCGATGCTAGGGACCTTCGCATCATTCACCCACATGAACTTCAGAACTGGGGAGATAACTTCCTTGTTGCATTTCAGATTGTGAACACTCCTCTCCACATAGCAGTCCATTTCATTCTTGGTCTTGTTGTCAAAATGACGGCAAAGATTGTGCTGGCTCCTCAAACGTTCTCTGATCAAACTACTGCTATCCCACAAGTCTGCCAAACCATCCAGTGAATAGTGGTGGATACCCTCATCAGAAAGCTCACTGCGGGGGGAAACCACTGGGGAAGCACCGGATGAAGATGCTGCTCCACTTGCGGAACTCCGAGACGACAAACGGCGAACCATAACAAGGTCCCAAAGTACTTATACCAGGTTTCCAGCAGGTCTGATCACACGGCTGCGGCTAAGGCCGGCGAATTCTTGGTGAGTGCTGAGCACGTGGGCCAAAGCGCCCTTTTTAGGAAACGAATCTTTGACGAACTTCAGCCTGTGAGGCCCCAATACTGAAAGCGCAAGTGCGCTCTTGGAGACTTGTTTCAAAATCATGTGCTACAAAGTGTTCGGGACTCAGGTATATGTGTATAAATATAATATCGATTCATATCCATATTTTTTTCTCTTATACAGATCTCATTGAAAAAAAGCTGAAGTTCACTGCGTTTGGCCTAGCTTGGTTTCAACTGCACTTCTTTCAACCCAAGCACCCAGGGATTAAATCAAGCCGGTGTCACCATGCAGCTGTGGCCAAGGGCTCCAAATCGTGGCCATGGCAGCAGAGGATTCTATAAAGTGCCTGGTTTCTGTGTGTCTCTTCGGCTGTTGGTTTATTCTGTTAACATCAAATATATATTTGTATAAACTTACAGCTTAATTTGTGTATACCCAAACATGAAAAGGATATATTTTTGGGTGCTTGGATCTATCTTGTATATATCTATAGGTTGGCTACTTGACACCTCGTCGTCTTGGCCCGGTTGCCAAAAAATCTTGAAGCTCAACTCCTGCTGCACGGCAGGCCTTTGCGGGCCGGTTTGATGAGGATATTGGGTAATGTTGCATGTATATATATATATATATAGATATTATCCATGCACGTATCAACCCTTATATATAGAACCCAACAACAATATATATATATATATAAATTGAATTTGGGAACAGGACATGTAATTTTGTGCCTTGGTGCGCCATATTATTGCTTCTCAATCCCAAATACTGATGATTACAAATATATAGTGTATATGCATGTGTTTGTATACATGTGCAATTTTCAGGAAACCCCTATATGTATATTTAATATATATCATATATATATATATGTAAATACACACACATATATATATGTATATATATATATATATATGTAAATATATATATATATGTATATATATGTATATATATATATGTATATATATATATATATGTTCACCTGAGATTGGAAATGGTATACCCTAAAGACCCAAGAATAGCCTCGAACGGTAAAAAGTGCTCTAGAGCACTTTTTTCTACACTGTTTGCAAAAAACCAGGTTTTCTGGAAACAGAGTTGTTTTTTCCAATCTAAGGGTTTACCAGGTACTTGAAAAAGCTTAAAAGTATCCGAAATCGTTGGTTTTCCGGCGATGTGATTCTGACTACTAATTCTTTCCGATTCTTACTGATTCTTTCCGATTCTTACTGATTGATTCTTATCTTGCCATGTCTTGCCGCAAAGATGAAATATGATAAAAAATGCAGAAAACATACGAAATACCATATCCAGTAGAGGGTCAAGAAATCTTTGTCTTTTTCCCGCCGCAGGGGTGTGAGGGCAGTGTCGTAAGGCAAATCCTTTGAGAAGCCTTAGCCAAACAACGCACTTGTTTCGAGGGTAAACTGTTTAATTAAACATGTGATCGAGTAGTATTTCGCAGTCAAGCAGCGTCAGATCAACGCAGCCCGGCAGCCCCTTCTGAAATTATGATGTCAATGTATGCGATTCCGCAAGGGGCCGGCAAGACATGGCAAGTCTTCAGATGTCGGATCTTCAAGGTCTTCTACCGAACTTCTACCGAACTTCTACCCGTTTGTTTCTCCGTTTCTCCAATCTTCTCTGGTCTTTTCGGAAAATTTCTGGTCTCCAAGCTTCAGCGCGTTTCTGCAGGAGCCAGAGACTTCCTGGCGCGGTTGCTCGTGGAGTCAGAGAATCGATTATCAGCTGTGGAGGCACTTGAGCACCCTTGGCTGAACGCATCTCGGCAGCACTGAATTTTTATGACAATTTAACATCGCCACCATGCAGTCATTCAGGATTCATTCAGGCCAGAACAATCATGAACGATCTATATCCTACTTGTAGTATATCAGTGTATCATAGTGTATCCTAGTAATTAGAAGGAATTGAGGTGTACTAAGCCTGAGATGACATGTAAACATAATATAGACGCGAGGGACATGTCTTATACATTTTGTCGGGCAAAGTGTCGCAACATGTCACAGCTTCTTATTGGAGCTGGCCAGACATGAGATCTCAGGCTGGGGCGCATTGATGCCGCGCATGATTCTAAACTTGAAAGCCACACCTGCAACAACCTTCCTGCCTGGATTTTGTAGAGCCATGGCACCACAAGAAAGGTATGAGATATGAGATGCATTGAGATGCTTCAAACATGCTTCAAGCTTCACAAGTGAACACAGCATCATGAAAAAAAACATGAAGGCGTATACTGGGCATCCAATCTAGGCAGCGACGTATTTTTGCTCGACGTCTCTCGGAGTTTGTTGCAGACACCATGAACATATAGAATGGTGGTTTAGACTTCGACAGCTCTCTGAAATCAGAGTAGTGCTGTTCTTACAGTGTCATCGTACAAATTCGCAATGCGAAGACTTCGCGCTGCGTTTTCAATGCTGTGCTGTAAGATCTGGAAGTTGAAAGTGTTGAAAGATCCGAAAGTTTCTTATTATATACATATTATACATCTATATTACATCTATTTACATCTGAACATATCTGAACTACATCTTACGTTTCCAGCTGAAGCCCGCGTCGGGATCGGATCACTCTCCGATCATCGATCCCTTTTTCACGCTGCTTCTTGCTGGGGCGCCTGCGCCTAGCATTTGAATATCCTACCATACCCTGACCTGTGCATCATTTCAAACACGTGTAGAATAATATAGAACAATGTTTAATCATGTTTAATTGGTGTGGAATTGTTTTTGTGCGTGCTTGTTGCACGCCGTGACTGGTCGTTGCTTTGCTCCTTGCTCGTGCGCATTGGCATGACAAACTGGAGCACTCGCGTATACTCACGTATATGATCAGCAGAGGTGAGAAAGAAATAAAAAGAGCACGAGACATGACATTTTGACAAAAGGGGTGAAAGTGTTTCAAGTGATTTAAGTGGGAAGTGATGCACGATGAAATTCGATTTATAACCTTAGAAGACTCCATCCACAGACGGCCAAGCCCTCATCATTTGAGGTGCTCGGAGTGTTTTAAGGATTTCAAGTTCGATGCCATTTTTGGTAGATGTTTCAAGGTTTGCCCCACGGAACAGACAGTCCTTCGGCATTCATGGTCACTGAGGGTATCCATTGGATTGCAATGGATTCCACATGATTACAGCTTGTTGCTCACTTTTTTGGAAGGACTGTCCCAGACGTGAGGATCCAGCTCTAGGGAAGTTGAAGGCTGTTACAGGCTGTTCACGCGGAAGTACAGAGTGTGTAGAGGCAATGCTGCGTTTTTGCTTAGAAGACGTATCGTGATGCAGTGTGCTTGAGTGCCTTGCTGATCGATCCACATCGACACGTCCTGTATATAGAATCGATGGCATCCGATGGCATTCGAAGGCATTTCGAAGGCATTTCGAAGGCATCATGGGCGATGGGTTGGAATTCCCGACCTCAGCTGCTTCGCACGGATCCGCATACTTTGCAGGGTTTGGAAGGTAAAAACAGGAGAAATATGGAGAATTTTTTTAGAAATGCGTCATGGTCCATCATGATTCATCAGAAATCAGTATGACTCAAACTCCATGCGGTGGCTTTGGCTCTCAATTCAGAAAAGATTCCTCGGACTCCTGTTAAATGATCCAATCAAACAAACACATAAATTCATCAATATACATATAAATATAGATGAATGCTGCACACACACACATATATATATATTTAGAGAGAGAGAGAGAATTGTAGAGATAGATAATGATAGATAGATAGACGATAGATAGTTATGCGTGTAGCTGATGTGTGGTATTTCAGTATATTTCAGTCAAATATCCATGTATTTACATAGCAAGACATTTTGGTTTGTGGTGCTGAGGTGGTCAAAGGTCTCGTGGTGCACACGGCAAATTCAAGACTCTCCTTTTCGTCACTTGGATGAACATCGAATCAGGGCGAGCAGAACGGACCGAACGCACCAATGGATCCAGGGAATTGATGGGGCCACAAGGGTCTTGCAGGGAAGTGAAACATGAAAACGCACATAGGTTCAGCATGGTTCAGCATAGCAACATCAACTCGTTTTTGTGGTGAGCCGCTCCTGCATAGTTCTTGGTTCTTGCTGGAAACGGCTGCCTGGAGCACAGGTGTCGTGAATGCCCTACCAGGTATTCATACCTCCTAGACTCCTAGATCATCCTAGATCATCCTAGATCATCCTAGATCATCCTAGATCTATTTCCAGGGACAGGAAAGGTTTGAGAGGTGCCTTGAGAAACAAAAGACAAATTTCGTCAGTGAGTCGTTGCATCCTGTCATGTGTCATTTTTACATTTTGATCACGGTGGGTTTCCTATCAGTTCCATTTCCCTTGCCACTGCCACTGCACTTTTGAGCGAATGGCATGGTCACCGGCCCCGGCCGCTAAGGCTTCGAGAAGAAGATGGCGCAGTCCGTTTGCTGGGGTGAAATCCTTGGGCATGACCAGATTCATCCAGATTCTACAGCCCCTGGAGGGTAAATGTAAAATGAATTAACATGATGTAAAATGATGTAAAATGTAAGTGTGGGTAAATGTTCGTTGTGCATATGAAAAATACAAAACGAGCGTTTAATATCGATAATATCGTTTAGTCATGCATCATCAAGGTGCCACGCTGTGTTATGTGCGATGTGGATGCTCACGGGACCGGAGGGCCAATCCGGGTTCTGTTAGTGGGAAAATATGGCAAATGTGCCACCCTGCCGCGATTCTCGTTTTCACGATATCAATATATTGCAACGACTACTTGGCACAATCCGAGAATGCTGCCAAGGAGTTCATTAAAATCTTGCGACGGCCAGCTTGCCCAGTGGTCCAATGGGCAAGTGTGGAAGAAGCAGGCACGGGACGAGATGGCACCTACCCACAACAGCATTCAATGGCCTGCAATGTTGGGAACATGGGACAAAA
>CAMXCT020003634.1:0-57500 GCA_947184155.2 Cladocopium goreaui | reverse complement strand
TTTGACTTCGAAATGTGCTTCGCGCCACAGCGGCGTGCACTTTTTCGAAACTCGACCTCTGAGCCTCCAAAAGTGGTTCGAACCCCTGGTGTTTTGCACATTTTGACTTCGAAATGTGCTTCGTGCCACAACGGCGTGCACTTTTTCGAAACTCGACCTCTGAGCCTCCAAAAGTGGTCCGAACCCCTGGTGTTTTTAACATTTTGACTTGGAAATGTGCTTCGCGCCACAACGGCGTGCACTTTTTCGACATCTTAAGTGCCAAAAGTGGTCCGCACTTGGTGTGTTTTCTACATTTTGACTTGGACATGTGCTTCGCGCCACAACGGGGTGCACTTTTTCGACATCGCAACTTCCAAAAGTGGTCAGACCCTGGTGTGTTTTGTACATTTTGACTTGGGGATGTGCTTCGCGCCACAACGGCGTGCACTTTTTCGACATCTGAAGCGCCAAAAGTGGTCCGATCCTCTGGTGTTTTGTGCATTTTGACTTGGAAATGTGCTTCGCGCCACAACGGCGTGCATTTTTTCATGTCTCATCTCCCCATATGTCTCCGCACCCGCCGCTTTAGCGAGCCTACTTTTCGACCCTCCGGAACCACAAATCATTGGAAAAACACAGTGAATCGCGACTTTCCTACCTTTTCGCGCATCTGCATCTTCTTTCTTCTGACTCTTTCTCTTCTGAACTTTCTCTTCTCTCTGCCTCTGCCCTGCTCTGCTTTTCCTCTGTCCATATTGTCGGAAGTTTAGCTTCTCAACTTCCTTCGACAATATAGTTAAAGATATGTATCTATATATATATATACACATAATAATTCCATGATATATATATATACATACTAAATAATCTCAATATACATATAGATTCGTATATATATATATATGCATACTCTACCCAGCAATTGTGGGATATTGCGCTTTGGCTAGTGGTTGCCGAAGCATAATCGCTGCCCCTTGCTCAGCATATCTAGATCATTTGGTGGATTTTCCGCAAGGGTTCCTCCAAGATATTCTCTTCAACCAAAGACTTCGCTAATGACATTTCAATATGTTTCATATATATGTATATTCGTATATATATAGTTATCATGTATAATAACTAGAACACCTATAATGACTAGAATTACTATAATAACTAGAACATAATTATCACAACTATATTGAACCCCCCCCTTCGATTCCCCCAAGGTCCGCCTCTAAAGCCGCGTTTGCAAGAAGTCACCCCGCGGGCCCACTTTTTGCACCAAGATTCCAGCACCAGGATAGCCCTAAGTCAGTCGCTTTGGGTACATGCTGGGGTCAAAACACCACGTTTGTGAATCCCACACTGTTCTACACATGTACACACCAGAATCAACCCCATCCGCGTTGCAACAATGTGCTGCCCCCAGTTACACGTTGCCTCGCAAACCCCATAACCTGATATTTATACATATATCTAACTATATGTATGTATTTATATATATATATGTCTGTGTGTCTGTGTGTGTCGTGTCCCCCCTCCCTGAAACCTACCTTTTTGGTACCCGCCCTCGAGTCCAAGCCCAGAAGACTTTTTTCGATATCCGCCCCAACTCCACCCACGTCCGTCCGCAGCGGATATGCCTCGTTCCCTTGCTCTCTTCTCCTGTTCCAACCCACGCCTACCTTTCGATCTTTCACCCTTCCCTCTCAAGTAGGTAGATAGGTGGGTAGGTAGATAGATCGGTAGATAGGTAGATAGATAGGTAGATAGGTAGATAGGTAGATAGGTAGAGAGGTAGAAAGGTAGATAGGTAGATAGATAGATAGGTAGATAGGTAGATAGATAGATCGATAGATCGATAGATCGATAGATAGGTAGATAGGTAGATAGGTAGATAGGTAGATAGGTAGATAGGTAGATAGGTAGATAGATCGATAGATCGATAGTTGGTTAGATAGGTAGATATGTAGATGGGTAGATAGGTAGATAGGTGGGTAGGTAGATAGATCGGTAGATCGGTAGATAGATAGATAGATAGATAGATAGATAGATAAATAGATAGATAGATAGATAGATAGATAGATATGTACATACATAGACATGTATGTTTATGCATGTTTATGTCATATTTGCCTTGCATTTTTTTTTACGAAGGGTCACCCTTGAGGTCAACGTTTTAGCATCCCTGGTCCTACCTCAAGGGCAGATCTATGCTGTTTGGCGCTCAGATCTGCACCGTTAAGGGTCAATGGTGGGCTACCCTCTGGTAAACTGACGTAGCTATGGAAAAATCATCATTTTTGATAGATAAACCACGTAATCATCTATAATGAGGCCGTTTGCCATAGCTATGTTAGTTTACTGAAGGGTATAACAACATCACTTGTTCCATTGTCACTGTTTAAATTGTTTTGGACATCCCCACTCATTTGTTGATGTTTTTCCAAATGCAAAGACATGGTGGTTTTCGAGCCGCGTTCGATTACCAGAGGTTATCTCTCCTTTTTTGTAGTTGTTTGAATCCTCAATTTTCTTGGTTGAATCTCCAGTTTTTCTTAGTGAAATCCCTAGATTTGTTGATGAAAACCATCCAATTCTTCAGTGAACCGGCAGAGCTTCAAGGTCGCAGGCTATAGAGCCACGCAAGTGGTGCCTGCGCTGCTGAGGCGGTCGTAAAGATGGGGAAGTGCACGGGCGTTAAACTCACAGAACTATGGTTTAAAATCATCATGTTATGGGGTTACTCAACTATAACCATAGAGGATTTAGCCAATAACCATAGAGGGGAAATTCGAAGCACGTCATTTCGGATTCCTATGGATTCCTCGATAGTGACACAATGAGGACTTGGAGATTTGGCTGACATAGCAGGTCGTCCAGCACAGCAGATCACACGCCGGCCTACATGATGGCCATCGTGGTGTGGCCCCTAGGGAAGAGGGGGGGGTTCCCCATCCTGAAATCGGTACAGCGGTTGCAATATCAACTACTTCCAAAAAGAAACACCAAGAATGAATGGATCTAATATTTTCTAATGGATCTAATGCGAAACAAGGGATTCTAGCGGTATTCTATCGGAGGAAGGGATGAATACCCTGGTAGGTCCATGGCCCCAGGAATCCAACATGGTTTCAGTCAGCTGCAAGAACGGGTTGGTCCACTGGTTCGGGCGAGGTGATATGGCGGCTATGGCCAATGGGAAGTCCCAAAAACACAATCCCCTTTGGCTTTGCCCATAGGGATTTTCCCTATTGAGATGCTAGTTTTGGGGTCTCATCCCGTTGAAACTTGCCTTCCAGGCTAGATGGTTCGTGAGGGATGCAATTTCTGCCCATTTCTTGTCAAATTCCAATGTTTCTGGATCATATGGATGAGTTTTTGGTGTTTTTTTTTTGCAGTTGCTGATGCAATCCCAGCAATTTCAAGGGAAATATTAGCTAGGGGCTATAGAGACCAAGGGATTTTCCTGGGAAAAGAACCTGGAGATTTAATCCACCGATGACTGGATGCATTGCAGCTAGACGCTTCGATTTGTCACTGAAATATGGGATGGGTTTCCCATATTTCCCATGAACAAGTGATAAATTGGAAAAATGGAACCAACTTCGCAAGGGAATCAACAAAAACCAGGAAGGATAGGACGCTATGACCACCTAAGGCCCTCATCATTGTGCTGTTGATGATCACTCGAGGACGTAGCAAGGTGAAGTCCGGTGAAGTCCGGTGAAGTCCGGTGAAGTGGGACATAGCCGAGGAGGGGGTGGCATGGTTTTTCATTTTCTGAGGCTATAGCCTCAGTATCTAGAAAATGATGATACAACCATTGCACCATGGGATTTCTCGGATTTTCTTGGGGATTTGGATGTATTTAACTGCTGCGTGGAGGGAGGGACTCCACATGGCAGGTGTTTCGCAATGGATCTTATGCATTTGGAAAACAGGAACATCAGGAACCGCTAAAAGACTCGGAAGGTCAAAGTGCGGCCAACTTTTCCTAGAAACGCACCCAATCATCCAATGGTGAAAACTAGAAGTAGCCACTTCCATAGTCATTCATGCTATTTTGTAGAAATCATGTCGATCCCTCTACCGAAACCTCACATCCGCACCCAGGGTGAGGCGCGAAGTTTGCCGGAGCTTGAGATGGCATACGACTTGCACGAGGTCCAGGGGTTTTAGCCAAGGGGAGTTGACAAAATGATTGGGTTTTAATTTTATCGGCTTTGATTGGGTTTTATGGGGTGTTCTTGGTTGAAAAACATGGTTCATAACTTCATTTTTTCATTCAGAATCGGCGAAGAATGAATGAACCAATGGGGATGTTCAAAGATGATTAGGGGCCCTAGCACTGTTTGGTGGATGGTTGTACACCCAAATTTCTACATGCCGAATCCTACCAAAATCAGAATCCTCAGCTATCCACATCCCATCAGTTGCCGGAGGGCGAGCGAAGTCTGTTGGAGCAGCCCGGACATGGTGGCTACGTCCCTCCCAGCGTGTGAGAAAAGCCGATGCCGCCGAGGGTTGTCCCATTTTTGGCACACTGGACTCAGAACATCGGGGTTTTGTAGTGCCATCTTTGGATTTTTGGGGACGGGAAAGATATGCAACACACCCATACTGAATACAGTGGTCAATTTCAGAACAACTCGAGTTTTGTTCTGTTTTTCCAGCCTGCAAGCGGCTCATGTCAACATGTTTAGTGCTGGGGAAGCTCCTACAACCCAATTCAAACTGCACGGATACGGGTCTGTGGCTGCATCAGCAGAGTTCATGGTCGGAAATGGGAAGGATTCAAGCGGATTCAGACAAGTCGGCAGAGCAAAATCCTTTCGCAGAGCACGACACCCTGAGCCCACCAAAAAAAGATAGAACCAGAATTGCCTTAAATGGTCCCCATATTCTTTGCAAAATCAGAAAGATTGGACATGTCATTCGCTTGCAGTGCATAGTCCATGGCACTTCATTCGCCTGGGAAGCCCAGTGGTCAGTGAAGGATGCTGAATCCATTTCCACCAGACACTTTTTAAAGATATCTTTGTAGAAGCGAAATGGGTGGCTCCCCCAATTTCAATCATTTATGTCAATGGATTGGTTTAAGGGAACATTTTAACCGGAAAGCCCCATATTAAATTGATGGGAAAATCGATGGGTTTCCTCAAATTTTAACCGGAACGCCCCAAAAAATTGATGGGAAAATCGATGGGTTTCCTCTAGATTTTCCTTGATATCCTATCCATTGACTATGGCCATTGGAATCTGAGGCGATGGAGCGATCCAGGCGAGGATCCGATGAGATGCTTGGCATGAGATCCCTCAAAGGGCCGGTGAGTTTGCTAGGTGAATGGCTGGAAAGTGATAGTGATCGTCTATTGAATCAAGATATTGGTCTATTGAATCTATTGGTCTATTGAATCTATTGAATCTATGATGATAGTGAATATTGAATCTATTGAATCTATTGAGTCTATTCCGACCCCAAGGTTTTTTTGTTGTTTTTTTTGGATCAAGACGATGGAATTTGACGGATTATGGGTGTTGGATCCATCCCACCAAATCTATCAGATGGACTCCGTTTCCGCACTCGCAAAAGCGGCTCCAAAGTCTAAGCGAATTCTTTTTACTTACGAATATTGAGCAACTATGGGTATATTCCGTATATACATTGTATATACATTGTATATACTGTGCATTATAATATATATATATAATATATATATATAATATATACAGTATCATGGACATGTGCGGCTGCCAGCTTGCATTGGCGGAAGCACATGTACCAGCGTATGTGTCCTTGCTGTCCGTATTGAGCAGCTCCTGTTTGTGTTTTGCGACCCCCCCAAAAAAAGGCCAGATCCGGACCAAAAATGGGGTCGCAATTTAATCGCAATCCAACAATCAGAAGCCCAGCTTCCAAATTGAACTGAGACAATTGACGTCGTTCATCTTTGTTTTTTTGCGCTTGGTTGCCAGGATGCTGGTTTCACAGTACTTGTACATATATATTATATATATATATTTCTATGTATTTTGATATATATATATATATTATATTATAATTATATATATAGACACGTATATATCATTTATATATACATAATATATATGTATATATATACATATGAGACATACATACACATATGCAGCTCCAAAACCGTCATCTTGGCGCGGCCTGCCATGGTTGCACTAAGGAACATCCTGGGCATCTTCGCAGAGGGTGAGCTGCGTTCGCGCAAGCCACGGGGCACCGCTGCTTCGACAGGGGATTTGACCAAGGGCATCAGCTTCGTGCGGGGGCAAACATTGCAGCCTACCTCGGTACCAGCCACTTGAAACGAAGAGATTGAAGGGTTGGGGTATGGTGAATGGTGGGTGGCTGGGGGTTGATGGGAATTGGTTCGTTGATATACTTTTTGGTGGAAGTGAAGATGAAGATTTTCAGGAATGCTGATATGTCCGAATAATTCGAAGCGGGGAGACTGGAGGAAAGATGCCTGTGAAAACCGTGCTGTATCAAGGTCAGGACAAAATGGTGTTGTTGTTCGTCCAGTCCCCAGCTATCAAGATCCAACCTGGATGATGTAGCTTGGGAAGTATTGCTGCAGTCATGAAGTCATGCTGCTATCTGCTGCTATCTAGTCAATTTATATAGGGTTGGGAGTCTGGAAAAATCTATCGGGAAGAGTCCAAGGATTCCAGATGGATCCCATAGCCCGTCCTATCGCACTGGCTTCGCGAGCTGCGACCCAGGCCCCAGCGAAGGAAGAGAAAGAAGAGAAAGACGCGAAGGATGATGCTGATGATGCAGATTCCGATGTGGACAGCCGATTTGTCCTCGATGCCAGTGTTCCCAATGGCAACTTCAAGCCTGCCGTGGAGGGACCCAAGCTTCCTGCGCGCAACAAGTTGTCCTTCAACCAGATGTCCAGTAGCTACGGCAAAGGTTTTGCCATGTTGCAGAAAATGGGCTTCACTGGAGGTGGGCTGGGAAAGCACAACGACGGCATCGCGAATCCTATTGAGGTGCAAAAGCGGCAGAGCAAGCGTGCGTTGCAAGATGATGGGGAGATGGTGGATCAAGACCTCTATGGAAATGAAGGTGGGAAAACTGGAAAGATGGTGAATGGCATGGCATATTTTTTTGGGGGGCTTGGACGGATGAATATCATGGAACATCACACATGCCAACGCCACTGTTTCTGTCTGGGTCCGCAGACCGAGGATCCCCAAATCGCAGGTTCATAGTCTCATCCTACTTGCCGCGCACACCTTGCTTAGGAAAGAACATGATCCCAAGTCTCCAACTTTTTGAGTGATTTTTGGCCAACATCCTCATTTTTCCATTGGTTTACCATGTTTCAACTCCCATCTTTGGGAAATCCGTTCCAGATCCCCACGTTCCAGCCATCCGTGGCTGTCAGGTGGCCGACGTACAGTGGAGGAGCTGCTGTCCATGGACCGGGCACCTGAGAAGAAGTCCACGGAACCCAAAATCAGCGATGGATGGAAGAGAGCTACTGGGCATGATGGCTTTCTGTGACTAGTTACTAGTGGAGGTTTCCTAAAGTGGGGGATCCCCACATTCCCATGGGTTTCAATACTTCTAATGACTTGGATGATTTGGGGTACCCCCTATGACTTAGGAAACCTCCATATAGATCCATATAGTGGGAATATAGTGAGAATTTGAGAATATAAATAAATGAGAATAGAGTGGGAACATAGAAACGGTTGGCTTAACCATTGAAAATGGTGGTTTGATGAGTTTGATGGGATATTTTTCATGGGGGTTGGAGGGTATTATATAATGAGACACGGCCTGAACCATGGGGTGTTCCTGGTTTATTGGGGATACAATAGGGATATAATATACTGGGGATATAGGTAACGAACACTATCATGGCTACCCTTTGGTTCTTGCTGGAGATTGCCCATTGAGCTCGATGATATACCTATAATTTCAGTGGTGATTTGCCATAGCAAACTGTTAAATTACCAGAGGGTTACTGGGAATATAGTGGGAACATAATAGGAATAGAGGCGGAATAAATGGATACATATACTGTATATATATATATATATACATATATATATATATATACTAATAGGTTACTAATATGATTCTTCAGCGCGTCTGAAAATCGGGTATGGTCCCCACAAACTATTGCCACCCAATAGGGAACATGATCATTGAAACTATTGATATAATAGTGGATGGAACAGGGCACCCTATTTTCAGGCACACCCATGGGTATCTCCCCATCTACCGGGGACAATTGTCGAATCTAGAGGAGTATGAGGTATTTTTCTGGTTCGTGGTTTCAAAGAGATTGTGGTCTTCCAACCTGCCATGATGACCACAATTTACTGGTCTTGAAAATACCAGTCAGAAATGACATGGTTTGTATGTGAATCGGAACAGCAACAATCAGTGGGTGACTAATATAATCTCGCATGAACTCAGAGGTCCATAATGACACAGCCCCGGACTCAGTGGGTGACTAATTTTTTTTGAGCAATATTATGCCATGCTTTAGCTGACTGTGGACAAAAACACCCACGGTTCAGAAGCGGGGACCGACATCCCAAAGTACCCACGGTATAGCTCGGTGATTTCTTGGGCCCTATCTCCAGGTGGATGACCATGGAATGATCCGGGATGAACTTTTGAATGAAACATGGGATGAACAAGATGATCAAGGCCAAAAAAAATGGATGAAGTGAACATTTATATACACGATACACACATGATCACAGTTTTTTTTCATGGTAAAAGTCAGGATTTCATGGATTTTTATCAGCCAACCCAATGATCAAATTAAACATGTGACAAATGGTTTGAGACAGGTGAGGCTGTGAGAATCTGTGAGATGCGGCGAACCCCAGAATTCTGAGGTTGAATGAAAACTAAGACGGGTTGGTTGACCTTGCTACTTTTTGGCCTCTTTGTTTGAACATGCATTTCATTTTTTTCTTAAACACTTCCACCCCTATGACTGCTGGCGTTGGATAAAATAGAACAGGCAGCCAAATCTGCCAACCCAGGATGGCAAGCCAAAGAAGCAGAAGACCATCTACAAGACAGCAGAAGAGAATGCAGGCTAGTTCCTGCAAACCCTTTCCATCCTTTCAAAGACGTGAGAGGAGGTTTCCATGGCCAAAAATGTTCCTTGCAGCAGTTTCGAACTGTTCGAACTACTCTCATTGTCATCATGCCCGCCTGATGTTTACAATTTGAGGCGTTTGTCGTTTCATAGTGTCAACCTTCCAGTCTTCCGAGGAACCCATTTCGATCCATCTCCATGTCTCCTCCTCATCAGAAGAAGAATACTGCGACGAAAACGACGAAAACGACTACTACAACTACTACTCTAATAGTTAGAACAGTTTGATTAACAACAATTTTGATAACAAGACTGGTAAGCGCATTCCAAACACAAATAGTCATATCACATAACAATCATGATAAGATGAACTACGACAAATACGAATACCCTCCGGCAAACATGGCTTCCGCAGGCGAGGTGCCCGCCATGCGCATTGTCGACATGCGCGGCCCGGAGGTCAAGGTGGCCTCCTCCTTTGCTGAGCTGGCGGCCAACCTGTCAGGTGAAATCAGGGAAGCACCAAGAAATTTTTGGGCTTGACGTATTAAACACATTTAAACATGTTTTTAATATGTTTTTAATATCTTGCAATATGTAACTTTGATGAACCATTTTTTTTTGAGTGGTGATGAGCGCAAGTTTGCATCTGCCAGATGTGGGTTGGGTCCAAATTTATTTACACCCAAAGATTGGAGGATTGGATGCCTAGTCGTCGACATCCCCAGCCATTGATTCCAGGTGATTCCGTGCGAAGCCTCAAGGAGTTTCGCCACAACACACGTCTCTTGGTGTCGCGCTACGAGGACAAGGTGCGATTGGCAGCGGAGCGCAAGAGGCACTGCGAGAACGTCATCCTTTCGGCCGCCAAGGAGCAGGAGAGGCTCCAGGCGGCAGATAACATCAGTGAAGCTGATGTGAAAGGCTGCAAGGAGAGGGTGGAACTTCGCATTTGGGGATGGGAGGTTGAGCAGAAATTGAAGGAGGGTTGTCAAGTTGCTGCAAATTGGGATGATAGAACAAAGTGATGGGCGGTTTTGACATGTTTTAAAGATGTTTGTTGTATTTGTTGTTACTTGTCATCCTCCCAAACATAGATGACGATCCCCAATCCATGAGCATATTTTCCAAGTGGCTTTGCCTGAAAAGCAGCCAAAATGAGATGTTGCAGTGGGCAGGATGTTCTGATTGGTGGTTTGGAACATTTTGATTATTTTTCCCATCATATTGGGAATGTCATCATCCCATTTGACTTTCATATTTTTCAGAGGGGTAGCTCAACCACCAACCAGATATAGTTATTAACCATCATTAACCATCATAATAACCATTAATTGGGCATATAACCATCATAATAACCACCAAGCAGTGTTTGGATTCAATGGGCAGAACTTGCAGGGATGGTGAAACATTGTTAAACCACCGAGCCCATAAGGTCTGAAAAATCAGCTCGCAGGTAATGGGGCCCTTTCAAGGGGACGGCTGTAGTAATGTGGCCATGCAAATAGCAGGAATTAACCGTCCAATTTAAGGGTTTCATACATCTCAAGAAGTGGGGTTTATATGGGTTTACCACGCAACATTTCTAGTTCAGCATGGTTTTCATCAAGCCCTTTAGGAGTTGGTGGTGGAAATGGAGTCTTTGAGGGAACGACAGGATGAAGGAAGCATCGGCTTGAGCGAACTGGCCGAGACCTTTCACCGCTTAGCTGCTTGGTGTGAGATCAGTTGGAGGGGGTACGATGAAGATGACCAATGCTAGGCAGGATAGAGCTCAACGGAAACATAAGAAACACGGATGTGGATAAGACTTGGGATCTGACAAGAAAGGCCTGTAGTCTCTTGAAGTTATGTTTCAGAATGTTGTGAACACGTAGAACTTTGAGCCATTTGCACAGATGACCCAGTTCCCTCCAAGTCCCAGTTCCCATCGGCGCAGTGCTCCACGACTTAGATGCCCCAGTCATACAGCCCTTGGGTTCTGCAGCCCCAAGTTCCCATCCCAATTTTCATCCCAATAATCCCAATACCCTCTGGTAATTTAACATAACTATGGAAAATCACCATTTTTAATGGGAAAATCCACTATAAATGGCCATTTTCAATAGCTACGTTAAATTACCAGAGGGTAGTCGTCCTAAAATGCACCAGATGCCCCACTCTCCATGGATCTTCCAGTGACTTTTCACTTACGAATTGGGTCTCGCACCTCTAAGTACGACCCATGAATACATATCTATATCATTCTATATCTCTGTCTATATCTGTATCTATATCTATATCAATGTACATATATATATATCCCCATCCCAAAAATGGTTGGTGTTAGATCCCTATCATCTGGAGGAAAGATCGCGACCCAAAGAGTTTCATTTGTTGCAAGCCATCGACGTCGCCTTCGCCTTGGCCCTACCCACGGCCAAGCGGGAACTGTCCACCTGGCAACCCTTCAAAGCCCCGGAGCTGGTGCTGAAAGCCATGGCCAAATGGCAAGTTGGCTGAGTTCCAGGGGGTTCAGAGTGGATTTTTTGACTTTCCATATTCCTTCCATCCGCATTTTTTGGAATGATAATCCTTCATGGTTTTAAGATGCTTTAGTGATTCAGCTCCACCACTCACCGCGTTGCGCGCAGGCAAGACTTGGGCGACAAGGAGCGCTTTTCGGCTCTGCTGGATGCCTCGTTGATTCCCCAGCTCCGCAAGGCGCTGGTTGCCTGGGCCCCCAGGGATTTCGAGCCCTGCATTCGATTGATGGAAACCTGCCAGCGGCTGCTGCGGACGGAGGTGGCAGATTCCCTGGTGGCAGAGGTGGGGCTTCAAACATGGGGGATATGAGGAGCCTTTTAACCGCCTTTTTTTGGACATTTTAAGATGGGGGAACTAGTTTTAGCAACCGAACCTTGGGAGTGATACCAGTGATACCCAAAAATGGTTAATTTTATATTAGTGTGTGTGTGTGTATATATATATATTATACGTACACGCATATTTCAACAGGAAAATTGTTTTCGCATAGGATGAACGGTTTTTTTCCCTTACTTTTTCAGACCCAGGTGGTGCTCCCCAGATTAAGATCTGAGATTGAAGTCTGGGATCCGCGCATCGATCAGAGATCAGCGCATTTGTGGTTGCATCCATGGCTGCCCTTGTTGGGACGGAAGATGGAGATGCTTTGGACGCCTATCAGGTTCGCCCCGGTGCTTGTTGTGTTTCTGTACACTAGCACGGCAGAAGAGCTGTTGTGAACGAAGCTAATCTAGACAGCCAGCAATGTTAAAGGTACTTCAAAGACTCTCCATCAAAATCCTTGGCAAGCAATTGCAACCCATGGAAGCAGGATTGACAAGATTCAGGGCGCACCTAGACACTTCAAAGCAGATCAAAACAATAGTCCCCCTTGTCGAAGTATAGATACCAGCATTCTTTTTTGTGCAAGGCTTTGAGAAGCAAGTAAGCATGAAATGTATACATTGCAAACAAGCTCAAACGTGTTTGATTGAAACTATTCACAGCAAGAGCACTGACACCCTGTTCATTAAGGTCACCCGTCCAACCATCCCAAGGAAGTGAACATTTCCAGGAACCACCCAAGATTTGATGGTTATCAACCATGGTTTCCTGATGTTTCCTGTAAGTTGTCAGCCCCAAAAATCCACCTTTCGGGGTTTCACCAAATCTACCATCTCATCCTGGCAGGTTCAAGATCTCCAGTTGCTTGGAAAAGTGGGATCCCAGTGACCCTTCGGCTCATGGTCTTCTAAAACCCTGGCAACAGGCCACATGAAGCTGGAGATTGGGATGGGAACCGGGCCGCAAAGCTGCCGTTCAATGCCATTCAGATGGTAAACCTCAAAGAAACCTTGACAAACCCAAAATGGGAAAGAACTGCGGTAAAAGATGGGAAAAGTACATGACTTTATCATTGGGCTCGCAACTGATGCGATTTATGTCACCAAGAGGATAGAAAGGGCAGCTCGTCACGCAACAAAATCACAACATGTGAAAGTCGTAGAAAGAGATTGTCTACAGGTACTGTAAATTGCCATTTGCGGTTCCATTTCGTAAATTTTCAAGGGACCAAGATCTAAAAAAAAAACTATGAAACGAACGAGCTGGTGAGATTTCCACATGGCCCATAGCGGCCATAGCGATAGTACCAGGTCTTTGATCCCGCCAATTGGGATCCGCTCATCGAGAAGGTTCTGGGGCGACTGGAACGCTCCTTGCAGGAGACGCCCATCAAACCCGATGGTCAGGAGCTGGGGCCCTGGGGCCTTGGGAGGGCCTTCCAAACGCTCGACTTTGAGATCCGAAATGTTACCTGCCAGATTTAAAAATAACAACTGCCAGAAAAACTCGAGGATCTGCATGGATCTGCCCAAAATCTGATCAACATCTCAGCTTCACGAAAAAATCCATCAACCCCAACCACCCCACCAAGCCCCCCGAACCTCCGAACCAGGACCTCACGGCCGTCAAGAGCCTCCTTCGCTGGCTGGATCTGGCACCGCTGGAGAATGTGGCGCGAGTCCTGGAGACCGCCCTCTTCCCGCAGTGGCACGGTGCCCTGAAGCGCTGGCTGAGAACTGAAGCCTGGCAGGGGGAGGGGATCCAATGGGATGCTGGTACCCTCTGGTAAACATACAAAAAACTATGGAAAATCACCATTTTTAATGGGAAAATCCACTATAAATGGCCATTTTCAATAGCTATGTAACAAATTACCAGAGGGTAAAATTCTGGGATGGATGGAAACATGATGATTTCAAGTGTCGTTCTTTGGTCAATCCTATTCTTTTGATTGATGATCTAGTAACCTCCCTGTTTTCCTTGGTGATATCAAGTTATGTCTTGGTGACATCCCCAGAAGAAAAAGCAGGCAAAATCATATGTGCCATGGTCAAATCACGGGTTGCTTTCTCATATTGGGGGATGGTCATCAATGCATTTTCATAGGGTTTTATATAGCCATTCTGTTTGGATTGGCATTTGATGGATGACCACACACCATAAAGCCCATGTAACTTGACCCAAACGCACTTGACATATCTATCTCTATATATTATATATCTAATTATATCTATTACTATATTAGATCTTATATCTTATATCTTATTATATCTTATTATATATTATATCTTATTATATCTTATATCTTATTATATCTTATTATATTATATTATATTATATTATATTATTATATTATATTATATTATTATATTATATCATATCATATTATATTATATTGTATTGTATTATATTATATTATATATTGTATTATATTACATTATTTTGCATATTATGTTATGTTATGTTATGTTATATTATGCTATATTTATATTATATACATATATATATACATATTTGGCTGGACATAACCTGCCATGTTTTTTGGGTCAGTGAAACTTCCTCCCAGGAAGGCTGCAACTTTACGGAGGTCCTGCAGTGGTACCAGGGTTGGAAGGCCCTGTTCCCTCCAGAGCTGCGGGAGCAGCTGGTGGTGCAGCGGCATTTGGCGCATGGCCTTGAGGTGCCTGGAGATGTGTGGCCTAACCATGGTTTACCCTCTGGTAAACATACAAAAAACTATGGAAAATCACAATTTTTAATGGGAAAATCCAATATAAATGGCCATTTTCAATAGCTATGTAACAAATTACCAGAGGGTATTAGTTAGGGGGGTACTCCTCCAAGAGTCATAATCTGATACTTAAATGGTAGCCTCCCAATTAAACAGCCCAGGAGTTTATTAATCCAGGGACATTACATTATTTTTTAGATGCTTCTAGGATGTTTTCAATTGTTTCATGGTAAAAACATTGGACAAATTTGCTGGGGAAAATGGAAAGCACGTCATGGCAACCAATGGAAAACCACTGTTTTTGTTGCATAGATCTTATTCTGTGTCAAAGCAAACACGATTCTGAGATCACAAATGGGGGTGGACACCGCACAAAGTTTGGATCGATTTGGCTAATTACCTAGTATAATCTTCCAATTGTATTCAACTTCAGAGGGGTACTCGATTTTGACAATATTGAAGGACGACGTCCGCATCACTAAGTTTGGTGTCAAAACTGCGTAAATTCCGCAGTCTACACCGCAGGAGAGCAGACTGGACTCAACTATCGAGCTGAATATCTTAGCATTTTTGTCCCTTAAAAATCATGCAACCAATTCTGGAATTTCCATCAAAAATCACAAGTTTTTCCCAGATTTTTCCTATAAATTACGACCTTTCCCCGGTTTTGCCAGGTGATGAAGCACGTCATGGCCGGCGGCGAGGCTCTTGGCCCCGAGGAGCCAACAAGGGCCGGGGCAGAGAAGGCAACAGCGAACAGCAGGTTGCCAGTGGAAGAGGCCTGGGAAAACCTATGGAAACACATGGGAAACACATACCATTCAAAGTGACCTCCCTTTGTCCCCTGGTTTGAGGTCACTTTTTCACTCTTGGATTGGTGACACTTTGAACCCGGAAGGTGAATATTTTGGAGGAACACAGGGACACCCGTAGGCCCATGGGTTTCCCTTTATCCCATGGCGAAAACAACAGAGTTGGAGGAGTTCAAGCCAGTTTCACACACCAACATCGGGATGGATTCACATCAAGGAAAGTCATTCAGAAGACGGATGGTTGAGCACTAATCGGTTGGATGGTATACCGGTGTACCATGTCTGGAGCCTCTTAGGTGAGCTTGAGCTTGAGCGACTATGTCACCCAAGTTGCAGCAGAAGAGGGGCTCATCTTCCTGCCCAAGCATCTTGGATCTTGAGGGTGAAACCTTCTCAACTTGTTGGGAAACTAGGTGCCGGGATGCCTGATCATTGGGTCCGGTTTCTCCATGAAGCACTTGCGATGGATCTTTCCGGCCCTTCCTACAAGCAAAACGATAGGCTTTGCGTTCCCATGAGCACCGTGAGGCTTGTCACTGGTTCACTCTGACCTATCACATACGACTGGTTGAATTTGTCGGAGGTCATTGATCTAAGGAAACAGCAACGCAATGGCAAGCATGTCTACCAGCTTGGAGCGGCCACTATCCAGTTGGATAAGAACCTCGTCTACGTGGCACCCAGAGGTGGCGAAGGTGAGTGGAAGGCGGGCTGTGTCAAAAGGACCCAGTCGTGGCCGTGCTGATCATAGCTCAGGTGAATAGGTAGGGTATATCATATCCATGTGTGTGTGTGTGTCCCACATATTGGGTGATAGTGGATGATTCTACATGATGATTAGACAGTTATTTGCCACTTACTAAGTGGGTAATGACTACCCAAATAAACCAATCTGGAACCTGTCCATGGATCCCCCCAAATCTGCTTGGGATGGCACTGCAGGCCGCCTCCATGGATGAGCTGTTGAAGTTGGCTAAAGCCACCAAGAAATGACTGGGCCGGACAGCCGAGGCGCTGTGGGAAGAATGGAAGAATGGGGGGGGTTGGGGTTGGGATAAGGTGTTCAGGTACGTTGAGGTACGTTCAGATATCAGGTGACAATCAGGTGGCATTCTGTTCATGTTGCCATCCAGGATCACATCCAACTGAGAGGTGCTGGTCATAGCCCTGGGCTCAAGCGGATCGTGTAAGTAGCCGCCATGCCGAACAAGAACCCCTTCCCCTGGGTACCACGCGGATGGGTCAATGCAGTCTTCCCCTGGCTAAGATGGAGCCTGATGTGGTTCTATACCTTCACTTACCGCACTCTCAGTCTCCTTCCATCCCTAAGGGATAGATCTGCAGCTCAGCCCCTGACTGCTCTAGCTGACAGGCAACTACTGGCTTGCGGTTCATGTGTCAGTGTGAATATTGGTAGAGGTATTCCCAAAAAACGAGTCCAGGAAGCTTTGGTGACGCCTCTAGGACTTCTTGGTGATTCCCAGTCAGCGCCCTACATCGCAATCTGGGGCGGTCACGCTGGCTTCAACAAAGCAGTGATGCTGTGGAGTTCAGAAGTCATCGCTGCGGTCAATGCAGATGCAGCAGGGGGCGGTCCAGCCGAGTTTTTCTATGGCGCCAGTGGTGAACAATTCACCCTCAGTGGTGTGGATTGGAGCGTGATGAAGACCGGTGTCCATGTGTTGTTGGGAACTTCCGTGCTACTGGAGGTGACCCTTCTGAAGGGTCCCTGCAAGCAGCTGGATCGCTACTTCAGTGCCCCAGGGGACAAGGGACGCATCGACCCCAAGAAGTTTCCGGAGAAGTCGCGGGTCTTGGCAAAGGTGCTGAGACCTGGCACGGTGAAGGCTGGAGATCCGGTGAAGATCTTCCAACATCCGAAGGGACCCCAGCCACTGCAGATCCAAGGATAAACACATTGTAGGCTGAGTCTTTGCGACCATCTTTTGTTGGGGAACTGGTGGAGGTCTCAAAGCCCAAGCTAGTTGGACCAAAGTGCACAAAGATCCATGAAGAACATGTGAAACATGTCAGCAAGTTGATGGTGGTTTGGCAAATTTTGTGGGACGTCTGGGTGGCTTGTACAGGACCGTACCCAGATATGGACCCTTAAAAGTGTCCGACATTACTCAAAGGAGGTCCAAAAGCTTTCTGCGTTCTGTGGAGTTGGTGCTTCCTATTGGTTTGGTGTCTGAAGAGCATACGATGAGACAGTGACGCAGTGGTGCTGTTTTTTTTTTTTTTCCACAGTTTTTTTTGCCACCGGAAAAGGGAACCCTCCTACCATGGCTGCTCTCCCCATTGGGCCTGCTGCCACGGTGACACCAGGTTGGCCCAGTGCAGCTTGAAGGGCCATGAAGTGTGGCTCAAAAGGGTGGGAGTGTCACATGCCAGGATATGATGATGTTAGTTGGAATAATGCATAAACGTTGCATGAATAAACAGCATCAGTAGCCTGCACCCAACATTCCTTTGACCTGTGATTTTTCTTATATGTTTCGCATGCTTTTGATCTCTAAGTCAATCAGTGACAATGGATACGATGGGGTATTTCATGATATTTCCAGCATTTCCTTAAACTGCTTGAACATACACAGATTGGTCAGATTTCGCAGCGTTAAAAGTCAAGCTCGGTCAAGCTGGCCGTTTGAAAGAGGCTCCGTTTGGAGGCGCCTTGACCCCTGAAGCCGTCTCAGCCACTGAAGCCACTCGTTGCTACCCAGTGGTGCCATCGGAGGTGCCATGCCAGCGAGAACGAGACGGGCCTGGAACTCTGATGAACTCAGTACAGTTTTGTACGTTTGAGCAGTGTTCAAAACCCCTGTTGGTTGATGTTGATGATTAGTTCGGGGATTATACTACCCAAATCTACCTAATATATTGATATATATTGGGGATTCTAGTAATCCAACACCGGAAAGTCCTTTACCAAAGATGGGTGGAGAATTCTCCACCTTTTTCTGACGCCATGGAGGTCTTTGGATGTGCCGTCCTCTTTGCCGTGCTCCTGGCGAGCCGAGAACAGGCGCAGCTTGTGCACATGGGGCTGGGATGTCCCCCACTGGCAATGCGAAGAAAGGATGGACAAAAAATACCTGGGATCCCCAGTCAACGTTAGCTAAGTTGGTTTAGTATGTTTGATATGTCTAGTTTAGTACATTCATTGTTGGGGGGGACGACATCCTAGCTTCACTCAACCCTGTATTCTTGGTTGCTGGGAGTCATGTTTTTTTTTGCAGCCAACTTGAGGCTTTCCAATCTGTCCAGAGCCAGAGAGGGAGGCTTGGCTGTTGCTGGAGGGTTCTCAAATCCACATAAATCCACGATATACAATGCCTTTTTAGGTGCTGCTGGGGTTGTGGGCAAAGAATTCTTATGATCAAGATAGCCTTCACTATTTCACTATTCTATCCCTTGACCTTAAAATGATCGAAAGATGGGATACTAATGGACATCTAACATATTCTAACATAATGATCATTTTCACTGCGAATTCATCTGAATTCCCATGTCTTGGGATGTGCAGACTGACGGCACTGCAAGCTGCCGACGAAGAACCAGGTGCCAGGGGGATGACTGTCCCGCAGCCCGAAAGCCAGCACTTGAGCCATATCCAACAAAACCCCAGATTTGGATTGGAAATATATGGAAATATGGAATCTGCATCTTTCCAGATCCAGATCCGCCAAAAAAAGTGAACTGGAGATTTCTGCAGGCTATGAGGATGTTCCTCCCCCGCGTCAACGGGGTGAGCGAATCCAAGCGGGCATGCGAAGCAAACTCATGGAGGAGGCTGAGAGGGCTGATTGCAGAGACACGGCCCCTGAGCCATTTTTGGGATTTGACAAACATACAAAAATACGGTGATTCAATCAACAAACAGGGGATTTGAGCCGCAATCAATGGTGATGTGCCAGATATGAAGACATCATGGCTGTACCTACTCATAGCTGTGGGTTCGCCTCTGACTTAACTGGATTTGAGGCAGGGCTCCCAATGAAGCATCGTCGTAATCATTATATAGCCTGATAGCCCCTACTTGCATCAATGGCTGCTTCAAAATCCGGCTGACTGATTTCACTTGATGATTGTCCTGCTGTCAAAGTCGAAGTACTTCCAAAGTATGCATGGTCTCCGCCATGTTTGTCTTGCTGTGTTTTGTGACAAACCTTCCATTTTTTTGCTGATGGGTTTGACTCTCCCCTGCAACGGAAGGCCAAATCGCTGGGAGACGAGGTGCTTGGGATGGAAGTGCATAAATTTTTGGCATGGCATGGTATTTTGTGGCTTACCTGTGAACTGTAGTGGATCAAGATCAGGCACCCGGATTTTTTTGGAGGCATGATTTTCAACCAACCATGAGAAAATATGAGAAAATTTGGTGGGGCTTGAAGTTTGACCTTGCATAGAACTGAGGAGACTCCAATCTCAGCAGGCTTCGGCAATCCGTGTGGCGCTGAGGCAATGTAGTGAGCTTGACTCAAAGATTGGGGCATTTTTTTGCTACACAAAAAAATGCGGAGTCGAGCCAGACATAGCCAGACAAGCAACAGTATCAGTGATGAGATATGACTCACAAGAACAGTACAGCAAGACAAGCCATCGAGTCACCGAGCGGTGACTGAGACATACTTGGCCCGACGCTGGTCAGCTCCCAGGTATCTCTTAGCGATTGTGGCCATCCTGATTTTGGGTGTGGCTTCGTGCCCTGATATGTCAATAGGGGTTGCGACCAAAGGGACATGTTTGTCCCTTTTGTTGGGAAACTTTGGATGGGTTTCCCAATTCCAAATGGAATCTTTCTCAGTTCTTCACATGTTTTTTCTAATTTTTTTCTAATTCGATCTGCATGGATTTCCGCATCCCCTGGTGACTACCTGAACTACGCATGCGTCGCCCCCGCCAGCGGCAGCTGGGAAGGTACTTTCAGTTGGGCCTGGATAAGGTTGCGTCGGTGAAGCCAACCGATGTCGGCGACAAGGACTGGAACCTGGAACTCTGCAAACTGTTGCGTGACTCAAATGTGGCATCGATCTTAGGACTTCCAGCTGGCAGATAAGCAAAAATAGCAAAAGGGGTCAAAATCTTGGAAGTCACAGCAATCGGATATAGATACATAGTGGATCATGATGGTAGATGCTTTTGATCAAGTCTATCATTACGTTGGCGACCCAGAGATGTATGCAGTGTAATTACATGGACCAGAGAAGTTCCCATTTCATTCCGCTGCACTTTGGGCCCCAGCAGAGTGACGCGAAGTGAACTCGTCCGCGACGAGTTCCGCGTGCCGAGAGGCTGGCCCATTCTGGCGGAAGCATGTGGAAGGGTCTATCCCCAGGTCAGAGATTCATCGTGGTTGTTAATGGTTACCCAATGGTTGTCATGCCCTTAGTAAGCCCTTGTTCTCCCCAGCCGCGCTTCCCGCAACGGGATGTAGGCTGATGGCCTCACAAGAGAAGGATGGCCAGAGCCGATTGAAGAAGCTTCAAAAGGTGCGCTGGCTTTGGAAGCAGAAAAACCCTTCCGTTTTTTCAGAGGTGGCTGGCTGGAAAATCCCATCATTTAGAGATGACTTTCTCATCAAAGAGCCTGGATTTTTAGGGGATTTCCCAGCCACGTTTGAGTACCAGAGGCTATTTCCAATGGAAAATGGTGAACCAACCACTGGGATTTTGATGAGGCAATTGATGGCCGAAACAGCAATCAAAATCAGGGAAAAACCACGAATGCATAGTAGATATATGGCTTTGTCCCGAAATGGGATTCAGAATTTTATGGCCTTTAAAAAAAAGGGAACATGATTTTTATTTGAGACATCTTCGAAGAGGGACTGGTTGGGGGAATTGAGTGAATAACTTGACTTACCGAGGTGGATTTGACTATATTTGACTTACCAAAACATTGTTCGGGGGGTTTTAATACTGAACCGTCTGAGTTTGGATGGTAGAATCCACCCACAGAATTGCCTCATATTGCCGGGATGGGTTGCAACCCCCGCCAATCAGTTGTGGAAAGCCCCAAGTTTGGATGGTTAAGTGCCTCGAATAAAAAGACTGTGCCATAGATTGGTGCCGCAGAGTCTGACTGGCTTCTGGTCTCAAAGCTGACGTTCCATCCTGCAATGATGGTCTCAGATGACTTTGAATTTTATCACGATGATTAGAATGAGTAGACTTTCACTACCTTTTGATAAAATCTTCTGATGCTTGTGATTCAACCCAAAGCAGTCCTTGATTTTCACCCATTCGTTGCTCTTATCTCAAACTTGGGAACCCATGGGAACCCCAAATCCCCTGATTTCGATGCGCTCATTTCCCACGTTCAATGGCCCCAAAAGGGGCCAATTTAAAAAGGGTGCCCAGAGATCCGGAGCTATTTAGGTCATCAAAGATGCCTTCAGCTGTTTTGACAAGCAGCAGCCGCCTGGCTTAGTTTTCCTGGCTGATTTCTGGTTCTGGTCATCTCCAAAAATGGGTCGCCATGTTCTCTTCAGTAGTGTCTGAGCGACACAATATGCCCAGTTTTTTCAGATATCACAAGAGGCAAGTGCCCAATCCATTTGAGGTTCATGTGAGGCGCCATAGTCGAGCCTTTGGGATCACAATCATTTCGGAGAACCTTAGGGGGTCCCTTGCCTTCGAACCTTAGAACACCTCCCGGATTGATCACTGAGGAAATGGGTCATCGAGCAAGACGAGGCCAGAAAAAGCTTGAAGATGACCCGCAAAATTTCAACGTGCGGTCAGTGAATTATGAGAAGCTGAGGTTGTATATCTGTATATAATTGTATATATATATATAGTTATATAAGATATACCCCATGGTGCAGTATCTACAAGTACCAGTTCAATGAGGTTGTAAAGCCAGTTGCAACTGATCGCCCAGGTGATTGTTGCCTGTTATTAATCCCACTTTGCATCTTTGCGACCTGGGCTGATCCCATTCTCCGGGAAGACCAAGCACCAAGCAGTTTCTGAGGATCAGATCCTCCCAGTGCTGTGACTTTCCGCAGGTGGGAGTGGTGATGCGATATCTGGGGCAGTTTCCCAGCGAGCTCACGCCTCGGGGTTGGCCGCTGCAGCCATTTTTACATCGAAGATGTGCAAACTTTGGGGTGGAATCCCGCAAAATCCAACATATCCAACTTAATTGCTGGTGACTTGGCAATTTCATAACCCCCAAAGCCAAAGTTGTGCAGGGTCTCTTCCTGTTTGCGGACCCTCTGACCATATCTCCCAGTGCACCAAGTTTCTTGGGCCAGATGGGACCCCGCATGACCCCACTGAGGTCCGATCTGAAAGAGACCATCATCCCAGAACTTCTGGAAGAAGATCCCTCGTCGCTGAGTTTGCAGAGACGCACTGATTGTTGGTGGTTCATGAGGTTGATGAAGTTGGAAGCTCACGGATATATAGGTATATAGGTAGTATATATATGTATATACCATCAATATCCATCAGCATTCTCACTTCTGGATTTTGCTTTCCCCCCGTTGAACTACTTCCAATGTAGACACGTTACCGCGGGTGTGTTAGAGGCCGATGATGAGACAAACACATACGCCACTTTCGTTCAGGAAACATGCGACGCGGCCATATCAGGAAATGCCAAGACAACATTTGTCATCAATTTTCACTCTAAAAGTTGAGCAAGTAGCCAGTATTCAAACATATTCTTAAGTACAGACATGTTCAGGTGGACCATTTTGGGGCATTTTTTGGCATTTTTGGTGGCTTGCTCACCCGGGTGGTTAGCTCAGCTAGCTCACCGCTTGGGGTGCCAGGAAAGATGGCATGGTGTCTTTCGAAGCCTTCGAGAGGCTCATGCTGAGGTGCGGCAAGCCTCTGGGGAAACAACCAGATTTCACCAGTAGAACTTACCCCTGGTTATTCCATAGGTAAATCATAGTATATGAAATATAACTCATATCATAAATGATTAAATGATTTATAAACAGGTCCATTTTCCAAAGCTATGTTAAATAACCTGAGAGTGATTCAAAAAACATATTTATACATATTTCAAATCCATAACATGTGATTCCTGGATCCAAGCAGAACTTCAAGCTTTTGTAGAACGCAGGTGCCTTAGTGACCACACCTATGACCCTGATGATTCGGAGACGCTGCTTGCAGCATTTCGAGTGCCTTGGATGCCTTGGATGCCTAGTTCACTGCCTGCTTTCAGAGATTTGCCGATTTTCTAGCGGGTATTAAACTACATCCCATGTGGTGTTGATTTTTAGATATTTTTAGTTTGTTGAATCTGTTGATCCTCACCAATCTTGAGGTATTAGACCCTCAAGGTCATGGCTATATCGACTCCAACTTGATGCATGAATGGTTGTCTACCAAGGGTGGCAAGGTGCCCACGGGTGGTTGATGGTCTGGCGGCGAGTAGATTAGAGGAATGGTCAAAATTGTACAGATTTGGACACAAATCACAGGCATTTTCAGTGAGAGCTATTCGTAGTGACTGGATTTGGACAGGTCAGTCTTTTCGGACATCTCCAAAGACAACAACGGCCCAAAGCCATACCAGATTCTTTCTGCTTGGTGTTCTTGTTATTTCGAAGGCGTGTGAATTTAGCCTCGCTGTGAGGCCAGTGACTTCTTCAAGGAAAGAGAAACCTCCGATTTCTTGGAGTGACCTCAAGTCGTGGGGACAGCTGAAAACTGGCTGTAGATCTTTCGCACAACTGCGGTGGTTGAGGGAGATGAACCAACTGCTCTGAGACCAACATTAGAATGATGGCAGACGCTGAAATGTTATGCCTGTGGCCAAATTGGCAAGACTTTAGAATCTCTCCTCAGCTGCGCAATTTTTTCCAGGTCCTCTACTGGGTTGCTCACAACCCCAGTTCTGGGCAGCAGTTGACCAGAGTTCTGGGGACTTCAACCAATGGTAATCACTCTTGTAATCACTGTTGTTGATGTGAAAACTCCAGTTTTTTCGAAGAAAATCTCCAGCTAAATCCAACTTTTTGTCACTGAACTTGTATAAATTCCCCAGACTGGATGCCAGTTACAAGTGGAAGGTGGTCGTTCTCTACGGATGTTCTGCACCAGGTACGCCAAGGACAAGGACAGCTCTGATTCCAGTCGCATCTACTACGAGGCGGCCAGGGCTGGATGCCTGCGAAAATCACCATGGAAGATGCAGCATCCAGCTGGTGAGTTTCTGTCCCGCTGCTGGATTTTTTTTGGCTTTTTATTGACGAAGCATCTGGGATTTTTGTGAATTTTTGATATTTATGGCCATGAAAAAAACATCGCGAAACCGACGATGAACCATCTTTGGGATACCCTCTGGTAATTTAACATGGCTATTGAAAATGGCCATTTATAGTGGATTTTCCCATTAAAAATGGTAGCTATGTTAGTTTACCAGAGGGTACATGATTTCCAGCCAGCCATCTGAGTTTTCCGGAAAATCACCTTGCTGAAATAAATGCTAGCTGATGAATAGTAGATGAATGGTTACCATGTGCTTGCCATATGTTGCCATAATAGATCAATAGCCATTTCAAACCCATCGTCCACCATGGCGCCGGAGGACTATGTAGCCAAGCTCAACGCGGACATCGAGAAGCACCTGGAAAGTCTATACCAGGCACGCTACGGTCCAGTACCGTAGATGTACCCGTCTAGTCATAGCTGGTTAATGGACGTTGATTCCCCCAGTCATATGGAAATATTAATTATGGTAATGATCTAGGTTTTGTCCCATCCCCCTATCATGGAAATCATCATGGGATTATAAATAAAGGGGATGTAATTGGATATACAAACAACAAGCTGACTTGGATGTGTCTGAAAATGGGGTATAATCGCCAATTTATGGCAACTTGAATGGGGAAAATGAATGATAATTATGACAATCTATTGGAATCGGGAACTACCCTATTTTTCAGACAAATCCACATCTTCAAAGGTTTGATTATGGTTGATGTGACAGGCTGATGTAGTGATCGAGCGTGTAGCTTGTTGCTCGATCAACCAAGTAGTGTCTGAGTGTCCGTGCATGTTATCCACCTGCCAACCATGGCTGTTATCCACCTGCCAACCACCGCTTGATCTCCGCCATAAACTTTTGATCACCTTGCAGGATCATAGAGGTTTCTGCTGGTGAAATCTCTCATTGTTGGTTCTATCCCAGTACATCACCAATGATCATTATTCCATAATATTCCATATTTTTCTCATTTTTTGTCTCTTAGATCCTGATTTTGGCTTCAATCAGATTCCCCATTTTGAAGCACAACCCTACAATCAACAGCCATCCGGCTTGCCTGATCGCCAGGCTGCTCGGGGTTCCAATGCCCGGAGTTGGGAAACTGAGTTGCGGCCGTGGGAAAAAAATATCCAAGAAATAGTTTATATTTACCTGTTATATTTAACTTGTTTATATCTTAAATAAGTGTTATACTGAAAGAATGGTTTATATAACATTATACAGCCATTTTTCCTGTCTCTTTGGGAGTTTAGAGCGGGGAAATTCACATTTTCACCGGCAAAACTGTGGGATGTGAACTAACGATGAGGACTGATCTAACAACATAGACTCTAAAATGTTACATCAACAAAGCAGAAGATTTAGTCAGCAACCGCTCGGGGTCTCTACCAACAAACATATGGACGTTTGACCTGCAAAACAAGGCGTCGCGGATGTTCTTCAATGATGTACGCATGTGGCCAGCGATTCCACTGAACGTTGTTCCGTCTCCGTAGGGTTAGTTACATTATTTACATTTAGTTACTATAGTTGTAAGATGTTGTAAGTCTCTGGAAGCGGGATTCGACTGAGGACGTTATTTTTTGTTCTCATAATAGAATATATATATATATTATATGATATATATATATAATATTATATAGCGATTGGCGAACACTTTAAAACAAAGTTCTTGGTGCTAAAGCTTGGTGATTGTGGTTGTGACCAGATGGATCGCAGGCCATGAGTGAGTCCACATGGGGCTGGGGTCCTACCAGGGCTGCCTGGAAGGGGTAATGACTTGAGCCTCACTGGGGTATGGGTCGGCCCTGGAACCAGGGATGTTGCCAACTTTTACATACTTTCTTTTGGAGAAAATTGCCTGTTTATAGATGGCTTTCCCAGCTATAAAGCTCCATTTCGTTGGATTTAACCACCACTAGGGTCAGGGAATCTAATAACGTCACGACAAGCCCCTAATATTTTTTGAATCGTTGGGGAATTTTCTAGCCAGCCACAGCCACGATGACACCGTTTGGGGTAGTTTTTGGTCCAATGAAAGCCCCATTTTGTGAGTCGCCATAAGCCTTGTCACCAAGGCCAATGAGGAAGCAAGCTCTCTACAAAGGTAGCAGAGCTTGGTCTGAACAGACCTGAAAATCACCTGATTTTCTCAACATCTCCCAAAAATCAAATCAGCTAGACATCTCTAGATCATTTTTCTAAGTTGCACTTGCAACTGCCAGCTGCTTCCCATCGTTTGATGTTTCTTCTACAGCAACATCTCCCAACAAGCACCGAACCCGCGCGGCCAAGCCGAAATCTGGCTCCACCGCCAACAAGAAATGTGCCGTGCCTGCTGCGTGGGGAGGGGATGAGCTATTCCGAATTCGTCAGCTGGGTGATTGTCCCGCCTGGAGGACCTAGCTGACAGGGTCATGAAGATGCAGGAATCCATGTATGGCATTTAGCTGAGCTTAGCTGAACAGCTGCCAAATTTGCCTGTACAAAAAAAATTGCCTGGAGAAAGGCCTCGATTCGGACCGCGCGCAGGGTTGGATTTTCGCAGCTGTGGCAGCACATTTTCAAGCTGAAAAAGAAAAAGCTGCTGCGCCAGCTCAGCTGGCAACAGCTGATCTTCAAAGATGAGGAAAGATTTGGATGTTGCAGCAAAAAAATAGAGTTGTTGAATCTGCTGGCTCATTTGGCTCCAGACTGTCGGATGCTAATCATTCCTTTAGGTGGAAAAAGCAGACTGGAATGAATAGTGCTTTATTGTGCACGAAAAAAAAACATGATATGCTTGATATTCAGATAGTCCAGGAAAACATTCAGCTACGCACACGAAACAAGCGCTGTCCTCTCGGCGATGGTCAGGGGCTCAAAAAACACTGGTGACCTGGTGGATAGCCCCAACGGGGGCCACCTTGGGCAACTGCTCGTAGCTTTCAGGAGGAGACGACCAAAGCAACAGCAGCAGTGCCGGTTGAAAAGGGAGCCCGACTGGTCCGAAGCTTAGTGGCTGAATGTGTGACACTGTACCCAAAGATCTGGTCCGAAAAGATGTGTGCCGTGCCGATGTTCCAAATTTGGTGTGGCCCAACATTGTATGTTAGGAGATGGTCACATGGAGTTGTCTTAAAATGGGGGTATACCCCCAAATCATCCTAAGTTAGATCATTTTAGCATTGAAACCTATGGTTTTGGGGTACACCCATTCCAGGAAACCTCCACGTGGAATGTCATATTTCCAAGACCAGTGGGGTTTTTCTAGGACGACCATCTCCGGGAATTTCATCTGGCTATAGTGACCACTTGTGGTTGGTGCACCCAAACTCTCGATTTGAAATTTGGGTTTCTCAGAAAAATGGGGTATACCATTGGTATATATTGGTATACCATACCTCAAATCCACTCCTCTACTGCCCATTGAATAGCCCATTTTGGGGGATATGCCTCATTTTCAGACGCAGCGATTTCACATCGCCTTGCCAATGAACCACTTGGAACACCCTGGTTGGTTGTGGCATTTTGTGTTCGACCTGAAAGCAGTTTACCAGAACCCACAGGAATAATTCGTGTGAACCGCCACTTCACCAACTAGAATCATCAGCAAACTGCTTGGTGGTTTCAACATGTTTCAACTATTACTCTCCATCCCCAAAAACGGGATGACACTCCGAATCAATTCACGTTTTTTGAGGCTTAAATCTGCTGGGTGCTGCAGAAATCCCTAACTGCTTTGTGTCTAAAAATCCGTAGGACTTTTGTGGCTGAACCTTTCATCATTAGGCAGCAAGATTCGGGTGCCTACTCATGATCAATGGCATATGAGCCCAACAATATAGGGAATGGGAATAAAGAAAGACTGGAGATTCTGAAAAAAATCAGCCACTCTGTTTCAAATCCCAACTTTTGGGGAGAAATTTACACAGTCTATTCTGGGCTTGAAGCTCGCAGTTCCAGTCATGGATAGTCATGGCGTTGCCACAGCCGCCAAACATATCGCAACTGATTGTTACCATGGTGCCCATCAGTAAACCATCGCCAATTTTACCAGTACCCTCTGGTAAACTAACATAACTATGGAAAATCACCATTTTTAATGGGAACATCCACTATAAATCATCATTTTCAATAGCTATGTTAAATTACCAGAGGGTACCATGGGTGGTTTCTCAACCATCAAGCCTAACATGGGTGGTAAAAATGGCAATGCTTTACCAAAATCCAGGCATTGAACTCCAACTGGTGAACTGCTCCAAGGTCAAACTCTTAAAGGCGGCCGAGCGATTGGTGAGCTGCTCTGTGGCGGACATTCTGAAGCAGGACGGCCAAAGGACGGCTACAAAACACCGGGTGAAATTGCACGGCAGACTGAAGAAAAGGTCCACTTTTAATAGGAAAATATAGGACAAATCTGAGTTGGAGTGATGCAATCAGCTATTTTTTTCCACTCTTTTGGTGATTTAATCAGCTATAAATGGACATATAATTGTCATATAAATGGGGAATTGTTCATTGCCAGAGAATGAGCGTATTGTTGTTAAGCAGCAAGGGGAGGCAATGTAGAAATGATGGCTCAAACGAATTCAATCGACGGTTTGACACACAAAAATGGGATAACGAAAGCTGGGGATGTAACATGATGTAACCAAGAAACCCTGAAAAATCAGAGAGTTTGCTACTAAACAGAGCTGCTAAACATCAGCAAATTGGTTGGCGAATGCCAGGATTTTGAGGTCCTCTTTGACGTGGCGCTGTCTCCCAACGATCTGCAGAGCTTGCAACAGGCCGGAGAAGGTTACGCCCCTCTTGGAACATTAGCATCTTCCATGGTTTTTACCATGGAAGATGGGCCTTTTCCTGTAGATTTCCATCAAAAAACAGGGAACCTCGGGTCAATACGTGGATCAACTAGTAAATGGAGCTTCATCCACCAATTCAGATGGTATCATTGGCTTTGACACATCCCCAATCCATCTTTTGTGGGACGCTGTGTCGGTGGAATCAGTGTTTGACCCAGATGAAGACGTGGATGGCAGCAACCTTCGCCGACAAAGCTCACAAAGCTCAGACGGAGGTGCCTCCAAGTCTGAAAATACGTCGAAGTGACAGAACCCGAGGCTTTTTAAGCTTTGCAGCAAGCCTTGATGTCTAGGATATGCCTGCTTTCCAAGAACTGGAGGGGACAATATGGAACCATGACAGAAAATACAGATACTGGAACCATCTGGAACCCCAGTACAGTGAGCTGGCAACCATTTTTTGTGTTCAAAAACGGGGTTTCTACATGGCTCAATGGTTGAGGCGATGTGGGATCTTCAGATCGCAGATTTCTTGGCCCGTTTGGACATGGCAGAGGCCGGGGTGGCGTGGCAAGGGAAGGTGCCCCAAAATGATGGATCAAACTCTTAAAATCGAACATTGACTGAAAATACCAAAAGTGTACCTAGAACTTATATATATATATATACACACACACCACAATTTTAGTAGAATTTTGCTTTTCTATGTTTTTTGGGTTGCTACGCGCCCTGACAAGCCCCACCCGTTAGAAATGCGATTTCATGTCACAACCCCTAAAGACCCCCGATTACAGTTTAACATCATCAGCGCATGGGATGATATCCCAGTTTTGATCGGCACTGTATTGCAGGAAACAGCTGATTTGAAGGTAAACACATGCGAAAACCCCAAGAAAAAGATCCCTGAAGTCCTCTGTGATTTCCTAAGAAACCTCGAACACCTTCAGTTTTCCCATGATTTTCTGGCTCCTTTCTGAGGCTCCAATGGCAGAGGAACCACTCCCTGAGGTCCGTTGGAGTCGGGGTGGAGAAGCGACCGGGTCGCGAGTCGCCACTTGGAACCCTGTCATGGAATCCCATGGGAATCTAGAAAGCCATGGAAAACCGGATCTTTTTTGGTGTTTTTTTTTTTTTCTGATCTTTTTCCGACTGAAAAATCGGGAGACAATACCCGTACCATTTTGTCGTGCTGTGTGGCTTTGGTGGAGATTTTCATGCACAACTCCGACAGCGGGAATCGCACTCACATCGCACTGGATCGCACTGGATCACATCTCATTTTCTCATTTAGAAACGTGAAACACATTTAGATTCACATTGAATCTACTCATCCCATTTTCCCATTGTCCACATATCATAATACACACTTAGATGATCTTAGATTCCACATGACACTGATCCCATTTTTGAGGGCAGACATGGCATGTCCAGAAGGTGAGTCCACCATGGCGCAGGAGTTGGTTGATACTTCGATGGCTGTGAAGGACAGCTGACATGGCTGACATCATATCACCCATGGACAGTGATGGATAATCATGCGTGGCCATTGGATGCCATTGGCCTATTCTGGAGCTTTCGATGCCATTTGCACATAAAAAACACTCCTTGAGAGTTTGAGGATTTCTAATCTCGCATGATTCTACCATACTTGACTGGGCTACTCCTCAGGGCCATCGAAATGGTTTGGCTGCATTTTTCTGTCGGGTTCTTGGGATAGAGATCCAGACATCACTCTGATTCGACCCTCATGGAAGTTGGAAATGTCACCACAAGACACCTCCGTCCTCCCAAACTTTCTGTCATCCCCTGCGCTACAAATCAAGGATCACCATCAAAACAACAGGTTTCCAGCCGGGTAGGCTCCCTACGAGAACTTTAAATATATGTGTTCCATCTTTGCGCCCACAGGTCATAGGAAAAAGCCACAGGGTGCCACCCTGCGGTCAGGAGTCAGCTGGCACCCATGAATTGCAAGCGAAGCTGCAGCTGTTGAGGAGCGGATGTGATCCTCCCAGGCCCATGATTTCTAGTGGTTCCCACATCGCACCCGCAGGAAACACTTGCAGCAGCAGGAGCTGGCGAACCAATCACAGGCAGGGATTTTTGTGATGCTTCAGATCAGTTCCTAGTTTTGAACATACCATATTTCAATGGGTAAATCCACTATAGATCAGCATTTTCAAGAGATTTTTCCCATGGATTTCCATGAGGAGATCCCAAGTGGAGAAGTTCGATGAAGTTCGATGAGTTTTTTGTCTCCCAGGAGAAATCCATCATTGCGCTGCAAGACGAAATCGAGGATTCGCCGAATTCGGGGAGCCAAGTCGTTGGGCAAAGTGGGATTTGAACCAGCAAAATTTAAGGTTTGAGCAACAAATTTGGATAGAAGGGGTGGGAATTTCACCAACAAAACTTGGGATGATTGACCAAAACATATATAGAAATGTATAGAAATGTGTCATTCTATCCGTGGATATCTGGGTTCCCAAACCGCAAGTTTTGACCCATAACCATCGGATGTCGTTAAAACGGACCGTGAAGTGAGCTGTAAAAATTCGCCCCGGAGGCAGCGCATGCGAAGCTTGACCGAGATACATCCCAACTGCTGGTAGATGCCTCAGTGGGAATCTCCAGCTCACCCAGCAATGTAGGTTGGCACCCCAATGAACTATGCCTTTTTTAGCACAGCTATGCCCATTTTCGGACTTTAACTCAAAAACATATCACAGCGTTTAGGAGATCATTCCGGGTGTCATGTTCGCTTTTAGATCTTGGAGTTGATATTTCCATCATCGATGCGCGTTTTCATATCCCCATTTTCAAACATGTCCATTGCATATTTGGATGAATTATCACGACCTCACGTCGCGATGTCTCTTGAAATGATGCTAAGGATTGGGGTAACTATCCCAACATAGCCTAACATTCAAGCTTAGTGAATTATTGTGACAAATTATCCAGATATATCCAAATTATATTCTGCCGGTTATTTATATTATATAACCCCCACCATCAATCCCCTTAATATCCCATGAAAATCCCAAAATCCCATCCAAATCCCATCAAACTTCCATGAATATCCCATGAGAATCCTATGAATATCCCATTTAATCCCATTCATATCCAATCTTATAACATTCCGGAATATCCCATACCAAAGTATCTAATCCATACTTCATCCATCTTCGTCCATTATTCCAGACTCCACGCCAGTTCTGCTATGTTCAAAATGGCCCGAGGCAGAACTGTGCGGTAGTCGAAACCGTGACTTGGACTGGGGGAATGGGCCTGGGGTATAGCGAGCCATGGGTAGAATCATTGGTTATATCATATCCTCTTGATATTCCAATGGTATTCCAATGAGATTCCCATTGCTGGTCAATGAACTTCACCATCCCTACCAGCATTGGTTGAAATCTGCAGGCAGCGCCCAGATTTCCCCCGAAACCAAGCCATGGAATGTTGGCTATTTCAGCATTTTCGGAAGAATTCTCAGCCAGCCACCGATGGGAAGATTTTACGGTACTTTGCATGGATGAGACTTGTCTGGAACATTCTTGGACCGGTTTGCGACTTGGGTGATTCCCAGATACCCAGCATGCGTCGATGAAAGTGATCATATACCTGGGGTGTCAACTCTTCAATCGTAAAACACAATGGTGTGGATAGGTATGGCACAGTTTACCCCCATAACTGCCCTTCCCTACGAACCCCTTGCGCCTCTGAGTGGAGGCCCGAGCTGGAAATGATTGGAAGTGATTCCCAATTCGGTGCAGAAATTCGAGGCCTTGTGCGTTGTGTCTCGACCAATTGCCAATTCGTCCAAGTGGATGAGAACGCAGGGAGAGAAAAAGATCTGATTTATCTGATTTTGGGTATGGGTTAGATTTTTGCGACCCAAATGTCAATGGGTGGTTCTCTGCCAAGACTACAACGAAACAACTCTAGGGTTCCCAGGGTCGGTTTAACCCATACCCATATGGCCATTCGACTTGTGAATACTTGGGTAATCATCCAATTTACGGCATGTCGAATACTGCATTGGAGCGACTATATATAGTGCCCTGCTTGCGAGTGGCAATTTGCATTCCTGATAGATGACATCACATTTCCAGCTGCACATCCCTTGAGTGTTGACGTTGCGCTGGTTCAAGCGAGTTTCCAGTTAGAGGAACTAGCGCACTTTGACGCAAAAACTTGCGCGCCGAACGCGAGGTGAAAATGACCATGACAGAGTGCAACACAGAAATGCAGTCCTTCCCACAGCAGGTGATTGTGGGCATCCTGGTGCCCGCAGGTCAGATGGGCCAAGTCGGCCAAGTCGGTCAGGTGGGCCCGGCCTGCCAGATGGGCCAGATGAGCGGCCAGATGGGGATGGGGCAGGTGGCGCCTCAAGTGGCGACCTTCCCATATCAGGCGATGGCGGCCCCTGCCATCTATGCCAAGCCTGAGTATGTGTACATGCCCCAGATGGCACAGCTAGCTCCCATGCCTGCCGATGGCAGTAGCAGCTTCCCAGTCACACCCAGGAGTCCCCAGAGACAGGCGTCTCCAGAGGCGCGGCGCTGCGGGTTTTGGGGCTTTTGCTGGGAAAGATAACCAGGTAACGTCTTCAGCTTAAAGAGAGGTCCACCAAGATTGCTTGGCAAACAATGATGATAGAGGGAAATATTATCCACTGAAAAGAAGGTGGGAAACTTGTCCCAAAGGCATTGGATCGACAAGGAAAAAGTTGATTTCATTGCCCAGCTGGTTTTGTGGCATCCATCCCCTCAACCAAGTGTGGCGGGAAACTATTCAACCCCTACTGGATGGGCCATGAGGTTGGCAAAACGGATAGCAATCTGCTGTCAACCCCATGCATGTTGGCTGGCTTACCCCTCACTCAACCCCTCATTTTGCTGGTGGTATCTTCCCATCTTTCTTACCAAACAAGCTTTTGCAGGTGTCTCGGCCCAATGAGTGTTAGGTCCCCATTTCCAACATAGGTTTTAAGTCTAGGATGTCTAGGTTGGAATGATCATTTCATGAAATTTCATGAATATTAATGAAATTTCATGAATATTATTCACGTGTTTTTGGATGATCGTTTCAGTTCTGAAAAGATGGAATCCGAATCCCGCCATCCCAGGGGGTCCCATCAATCAATGACCTCCTTGATGGGTTCAATCCCCATACCCTCTGGTAATGACTAACATAACTATGGAAAATCACCATTTTTCATGGGAAATTTCACTATAAATGGTGATTTTCCATAGTTATGTTAAATTACCAAAGGGTATTTGGTTTTGACTCTCCATATTCGTTGGATTTTTCTCCAGCGCCCTCCATTTCCACGACCCTACCTGGTGGTCAACTTTCCATTTCTGTCTGACCCAGCCATCCATCCTCCCTACCAGTAGCATCAGCCATTTGTGCTTATTCGAATTTATGACATGTTTAGTAACCATTTAGACCACCCCAGCATTTTTTGGTGGCATAGCAGCTAATGGTTTCCAATGGATCTTCATGATTATCCCTTAAACACCAAACAATGTCACTAAATGGGATTCAACCCTTTGAAAGGTACAACATCTTTGGGTTAAGGACAAAACTTCACCGCCAATAGTGACAACAAGAAGGGCACATCTTGATGATCTATTCTGAAGTATTATATATTGGGGATGTCACCTTTCAAGTGGGGGAACCCCCATGATAAACCTAACTACAATGGGTATACGGGTATGTAAATATGTACATATGTATACATATATATATATATACATAATGGGTCTGTATATATATATACACATGACAATAAGGTCCTGCTAACATCATCATTAAACCACCCCCATGGGTAACCAGCCCCATAATGTTTGAGCTTATTTCCAGGGCGAATCTGAACAACCACTCTGAGTGGCCAGACTTAGGATATATTGCGAGCCCAATTGGGATATGTAAAGTGGAACATAGATTGGACCCCCATGATAAACCTAATCACATAGTGACATATTCTGATCTATGTACCATAGTGATAGACCATAATTGATTAGGCTGTGATACATCCCTATATATCCCTTAGGCTAGTAACCAAAATGATAACCACAAAGGTATGGCTACTGGTTTCACTCACCATCATGGCTAACCAACCATGTGGAAACCACTCTCACTACCATCATTGTTAACAGTAATAGTCAACCAACCACCATATACTAATGGAAAATCCATCATCTATAGAAACCATATGGCCATAGCCATATTGCCATTACCCACAATGGGAACATCAACTACCACTTATTATTAAACACGCACTCATGATGGTATATTACATTCTCGACATTTGATAATATGGCCTTACTTAATGACAATGATAAAACATAATAATAAGCATAATAATAGCCAAATAACCATAACAATGACCATAATGATGGTATTATATACTATAACCACTATGTATATATATATATATAATATAATTATATATATACACACCAGAATGAGATCCCTTAGATACTTACCCTCCGGTACTCAAACGTGACATATCCACCATTCACTTTGATGATTTTCCGATGCAAAGCTCCATTTAGCTCAGGGATTTTCCAGGTAGCGATATCTCATTAGATCCCATTCAATCCCCATTCAATAACCCATGGAATCACCAGGTTTGTTGCTGAAATCCCATGGGAAATGCCCATGAAATGATGAAATCATAGAATTGGATGATGGGAACATTTTAAGCGGAAAGCCCAACCAATTTGATGGTCAAAACCCATGGGTTTCCGGTTAAGATTTTCCCCAACAAAACCAATCCAGTGAATGAAATCCGCCAGGAGACCGACACCGCCACGACCGCAGAGGAGCGGCTGGAGCGGCCGCGCCTTTCGACCAGTGCCGCACGACGCATGCGGCGCAAGCGCGCGGCTGAGCGAGCAGCACAGGCGGCGCTGGAGCATCGAGGGGAGAAGGTGGCACCGTTGTCGGCGGGAAGAGCCACTAGGACCTACTAGGATCACTGGGACGGGGTTGGTGGTGGTGGTTGATTGGTTCGTTTTTCTGGTGATTTGAGCATCATGATGCCGGTTTGAAGATGTTTGAACCACGAAAAGATGGGAATATAGTTGATAAATGATGGTTGACTGGTGGGATATCATGGGAATAATGCGGTAAAGCCAATAATAAACCATCACATTCACCAACATACAGTGGGAATATGATGAGATATAATGGGAATATGATAGACATAAAATTGGGATACATGGTTGATTGGTGGTGGGATTGTACGTGGGACTATGACGGACGTATACTTGAGATACACTGGAATAATATATAATATAATATATATATATATATACATATTTATAATATTTATGTCGGAGTGTCAACTGGCGATTTAACTATCAAGAGAGCACAATTAATGATCTATTCATAGGGATTTTCATGATATAATGGAATATACAACCAACTATATCCATTCATGTGGGATTTTACGTAAGATGCTAGTGGATAGTGGGTGATTGATATTTTTTAGAAATAATTTGACTATCTATAAGGAGGTGTATATATATATATATTATAGAGGGTGATTTATGTCCAGCAGCATGTTAATGTTCATAATCGATAGCTAATGGGGTAACCATTAATGGATCTAACGGCCCCATGTATACAATGGGATGATTGTGCTATATTCATAAGTATGCCAATGGGATCATTGTGTATACATAATGATAGTCTAAGTTATCTAAGTTATCTAACCATAACTACTATGATTTATGATGTTGCATACTGTACCCATATTAGAATCATCATGGGATTATTACATATTGAATGACACGGGGAAGAGGCTATTGGAGGATGCGAGATGGGGATGGGGTTTGGGGATGATGATTGCAAACTGTGATGTATCTACTTACCATTTGCGGATGGTTTAGACCACCCATTTATTGTGATTTTGGGGATGATTTAGTATTGGGTTTATCACATTATTAATGAATGAGACTTGTACTAGTACAATCATTAAAATCATATGAGATACTGGGATGTATTACCAATTCAGCTAGGTGATATAGGTTGAGGAAGGGGATACCCTGGGGCAACTAAACCGTAATTAGCAATGGGATGCAATGGGAAGTTCTGCCTTCAACGGGAATGGAATCTGCATTTTTTTTAAATACCCCATTCAGCCATGTTAGATTCGTACAGATTCACATGGAGATTCGCATGGATACTGTAATAAGCTTGGGGGGTGGATCTCCATTTTTTGAGAGGTCATCAGGTTGGCGAAAAGAATTGGCCCATCAAGATCCATTGGCCCATAAATTGGGGTATACGGATTACTGTCATAGGCTTGTGCCAGTGTGCTCACTAGCTGGTGCCGAAAAGTGGGATCTGACTGGCTGAATCCAACTTTGATGAGAGTTAAAATATCCCAGGACAGACAGATCTGGGAGTTTTTTTTGGGATTTAGCCTCCAGCAATCAAACGTGGGCTGGCTGGAAAATCCCCGAAGTCAGTGGAGGTTTAGTTCGCTGAGAACATCATTGAACTAAATGGGGAGTTTTCCAGCCAGCCATATTGGATTACCAGAGGCTATCCCATGGTCTACCAAGTTTCACTCCATTTCCAGCTGGTGTCTGTTTTTGCAACTGAGGTAAAAAGCGACTCCATCAATTCCATTTTGGAGAACATGGACTTCCTTCGTTCTCAGTTGACCAGCGGAATTACTGACGAAGTTCAGAAAGCACTGGTCACCATCCAGGGTCACCCGGTTCAATTTTTCATTTTTCACCCCCAAAAAAAGGGATATTCCTCATACCAAAGGACTAACTCATGTTTTTCTGGGCTGGCAAGCAAGCCACCACCGGCTCCCAGTATGAAGGGCACATTTATCGATGAACCGATATTTCATCATAAAAACAATGGTGTCTTCGACATTTTACCTTTAGAAACAGACTCAAATGACCGCTTCAGAATCGGAGGATGATCAGAATCCAAAAATATCATTTTGACATTTTGTCACTCCTGACTTTGATCCCCTCAAAACATGTAGGTTTTGCCATGTTTTGTTCCCCCAAAAAATGGTCGGTGGTGCATCACCCTGCGGCAGGTCATGTCTGGCAATTGGCACAGCATGCTCTTGGCTGCCGGCTCGTCCAGCTGGCCTTGGAAACAGGCTGCCATGAGGCGGCATTGCTAACGCGGGAACTCCACGGACACGTTCAGGAAGCTGCAGTATCTCCACATGCGAACTATGTGATCCAGAAGGCACGCTTGAATCGAATCGAATAGAAAGCTCGCAAAAGTTGAGTCAGAAAAAATGATGGGAACTTTCCTTCTGGACCCCATTCTATCCAAGTTATGAATCTGGAAATCAATGGTGAGCATCCCAGGACTCGTAAGTCGCTCAAAGTGGCTAAAAAGCCATCTCCTACTGGGGTAACTGTTCCACTTACCTATGTCTAATGGAACAAATCCCATTTACACATGGTGTATATATTAATATAACTTAATATACACATGTTAGTATACATACATATGTGAACATACATATATGTATATATATATACACATACACACATTGTTACATGAATGGAATTATTTTCACACATCCCATTTGTCCAGGTCGTGTCCACCTTGACGTGGGCGGCCTCCAGCTTTGTGGCGCGGGAGTTGGTGAATTCCTGCGCGCGTCTGGCGCGACACCGCTACGCCTGCCGCATCTTTTGTCGCCTGCAGGAGTTCTGTGGCAATAGGCGGGGCCGGGGATGGAAAGGTGGTGAAGATCTTGATGGAATTGAGGATTTATAATATGTAATAATATAATATAGTATATATAGTATATTAGTTATATACATATCATATATGTATAATATAGTTTTATAGCATGGGCATATGATTAGATATGTATGTAAACTGTATATATGTATCAATGTGGATAGAGAATGATATACTTAGAAGTAAATTTCTGATGTATAGATACATATGTATATGTATAATGTATTTTCGGACGGAGATACGATTTGTATATACATAAATGTACAAGTATGGAATACATATATTGTATGTATATACAGGTTAGTTTCTGAAATTGTATAATTGGAGTTACATAGATAGATCTATAAATGGAATTACGCAAAATGTATGGAATGACATAACTGGAGATAGGATGAAACATATATAGTTACATATATATATGCTTATATATGCATATGTATGTGTATATACATACATGTGTACATGTGTGGGTTTTTCACGTGTAATATAAATGTTGGAAAAAATGCGGTGCGCAGAGATGTGAAAAAATCGCAAGCAGAACGTTTTTTAAAGGGGTTGAATTTAGCGACCAGTTGTGGCTGCTGGTTCCTGCGATGTTATGTCCCCATTGTTGTCATTGTTGCATAGGAGTATATAGATGTATAGAACAACATTTGTATATAATATTTGATATGAATGCATATCTATATGCACATATCTGCATATATCTGCACATATCTGCACTTATACATATGTAAACATACATAAACATATACGTAGACATATACGCACATATGATAGGTATATATGTATGCATACATGTCGCTTCACAACGTCGCGCGCCAGGGATTTGACACTGCAGCTAATCGATGAGTTGTTGGTCGAAGCTGAGGTGAGGGGATGGAGAGTTAAAGAGTCCAGGTATGCTGAAGTGAATCGTATTGATTTAGATATGGATATGGAAATTTAAGACATGAATTTAACATGATATAAAAGTATATAGAAAGACACTATTTTTTTGGACTCTGTTTTTTGCTTTACATTTCTTCCGACTTCACTTGTTTTTTTGGCAGTGGTCGGCATCGGTTGGACACAGTGTTACACATTGATCTCTCTTTTCTCCCAGGATTTGTGTCGTCACAACTTTGGGCATCACGTGGTGCAGTCTGTGTTAGAACATGGGCATGAGAAGCACCGCAAAGTGGTGGCGAATATCCTGAAAGCAGACCTATTGAGCTTTGCTAAGCATCGCAACGCAAGCTACTTGGTGGAGAAGGCCTTGTCCTATTGCGCTGTTGAGGCTGGGCCCGGCATGGCCCGGTCAACTCTTGGGGTCCCACGAAGTTGTCGCATAGCTCATTGGGGGTGTCGATCCGGAAATGGCCAATTATTGGATCGGATTATCTCGAATTATCCCGAAACTTTTCAGTTTTGACCATGGTGACCATGGTGGTTCACCATCCCACCATTTTATCATCCCACGGTGTCGATGAAAACCGCCATCAGGACCAGAGAGCCTTGCTAAGTCAATTGGGCCGCACAGATGTGATCGTGGACTTAGCAAGGTGGGCCGGGGTCAATGGATCTGATGAAGGGTTTGCCTGTGATATGACCAGTTCAAAATATATTTTCTTGGGATCGCTGGGACTACATATGTATTATATACAATTAGTATGTACACACACACATATATGTATATATATACACACAGTATCCACAAAAATATCCCCAGCTTCAGCCCACGGTGCCATGTGGACCAAGCTTTTTCAGGTCGCAATTCGGCTGCTATGTGGCAAAGTCGCTCTTGCAGGATGAGAGGGTGAACGGCCAGGAGGCCTTAAATCGCATCCAGGTGGGCTGTGAAAAAGAGTGCTGGGGTGGCAAAGCGAATGGGGAGACGGTAGGGGGATTTCATGGGATTTCTATAAGTATAAAAGTATATATATATAATGATATTCAAAAATATATAATGATATATATATAATGATATATATATAATGATATATATATATGTATAAATATAAAATGATATATATATAATGATATATATATAAATAACATGATATATATATATATTTATTTAATGATATATATATAATGATATATATATAATGATATATATATATATAATGATATATAATGATAAATATACTGATATATATAGTGATATATATATATAATGATATATATATATATACATAATGATATATATATATACATATAATGATATATATATATATAATGATATATATATAATGATATATATAATGATATATATAATGATATATATATAATGATATATATATATATAAATATAAAATTATATATATATATGTATATATAATGATATATATATAATGATATATATATATATAATGATATATATAATGATATATATAAATAAAATGATATATATATATATAATGATATATATATATAATGATATATATATATAATGATATATATATAAAATGATATACACACATATATGTATAATGATATACATATATATACATATAATGATATACATATATATATATAATGATATATATAATGATATATATATATAATGATATTTATATATAATGATATATAATGATAAATATACTGATATATATAATGATATATATAATGATATATATATATATATAATGATATATATACATATAATGAGACACACACACATATATATATATAATGATAAATTTATATATAATGATATATATATAATGATATATATAATGATATATATATATATAATGATATATATATAATGATATATATATATAATAATATATATATATAATGATATATATATATATAATGATATATATATATAATGATATACACTGAAGTATATATATATATAATGATATATATATATATAATGATATATATATATATAATGATATATAAATATAAAATGATATATATATATATATGTATATAATGATGTATATAATGATATATATATAATGATATATATATAAATATAAAATGATATATACATATAATGATATATATATATATATATATCATGATATATATATATATAATGATATATATATAATGATATATATATATAATGATATGTAGATATGGATATAGATAATATGATATAATGGAGATAGAACTAACCAACAAATGATTTTTGGGTGTCTGAAAACGGAGGATGAATCTTTGGAAGTCATGGCCAATTTATTAGGACGACATGGTGATTTACCGATTTAAGGGTATAGCCTCATCAATCTGAGCTGATTACAGAGTTTGGTCATTTTGTTTGAATTACTTTGACGATACATTTTGGGTAGCACAATTTTGACTCATCCGAAACCACCGGAAACCTGTGGTTTTGGGGATCCCCCATTCTAGGAAACCCCCATTTCAAGACAGAGCCGACGGCGCAAGCGCGGCACAAGCTGGGTGGAAGTGTCAATTCGCCAGAGCGTATACGGATGTATACGGTACATGGCGATATAAGTACAGTACAACATCTATGTAGTGTAGGATATGTGATATCTGAATATTCATGTAATTATCTTGAGACCTCTATGTCTGTACATGCATTATATATATATATGTATACACATGCACACACATATATATATATACACATACACATGAGTATATATATATATACACATACATACATTGGGCCTGAATTATATATATACACATGATATATATATATATTATATAATGATATATATACACATGATATGCATATAATATATTTCGAAACGCCAAGTTTTTATCGAAAAAGCGACCGTCGCCAGGCCTTAGCCCACGACTTCGCTAGGACCAGACATGGTCAGCGGCTGCTGGTAGAGATTGGCCTGCTGCAGGAATGAAGCCTTGACAGGAGCCGCCCCTGTTGGACTTTGGGATGAACATAGTGTGATTTAACCAAGAAACATGGTGATTTAATGGTGATTTAATGGGCTTTCACCAGCAAAAATGAGGATAAATAAGGATTTTATTGGATTCAATGGATCTAATCAAGAATCATCGACTACTTTAGCCAACAAACATTTGGATTTAACATGATTTAACCGAGAAACATCAGCTATTAAGACAGCAAACATGGGGAGACAAGGGTATATTTACCTTCAAAAAATTGGCGATTTAAAAAACCAACAAGAGATGGGTTTAGTGGACCGATTTTCGGAGATATTTCATGTGGATATACAAACCGACCATATGATATTTGGGTGTGTCCAACAATGAATGATTTAACTAAGCAGTTTATAGAGATGTAAGCATCCATGTGAGGAAATTCAACTGGTTCGACAACGGGCACTTCGCGGTCAACACAATAAGGGCGGTTTTAAGGATCTGAAGTTACTAAAGACAAAGTATTTGGACTCTTTGGGGTGAATTTGCTTTAGCTTGCAACAGGAGTTCGAGAGCCCAGCTGAGTCGCTGTTTTTGATGGGTTTTTGGAATGGGGGTTGAACATTTGAGACATGTGAGTGTGTCTGAAAATGGGGTATACTCCCAAACTGGCAAACTAAGAGGAATGGCAATTAACCAGTAGATTTTGAGACAACCCCCATATGGTTTCAGCATCGAAAGCGCGACAAATCCCACAGATTCTAAGGTGCTGTCGAAAGCAAGGAACACTTTTTGTTCAGCATTGGAAGCTAAGATGTGCCAAGATGTTTGCTGGAAAGAGATGTTTTTTTTTGATGTGTTTGTTCACTCAAAAGGCCAGTCACACTGGTCACACTCCAAAGTTTTGCCAGCCTCGTTGGTGAATTTCCATCGTGTTTTTTGCCCTCCCAATTGTCAGACAACCCCATATCATATCAAGTTGGTTACGGCAATGGGAACTCCCCTGCCTATAAATGTAAGTTTTTATGGGAACATCGAGAAACTGGGCATTTTCCGTTGCCATGTTTTTGATTACCAGAGGCTTTATATCATAATATATATATATATATATATCACATATATATATATATGTAAATATATATCATATATACATATATGATATATATATATATACATATAATATATATCTATATCATATATATATATATATATATATATATATCATATACATATATATCATATACATATATATATATATATCATATATATATATATATCATATATATATATATTTATAGATATATTATATACATCATATATATATACATATTTGATATATCTAAATATATATCTAAATATATTTATATGACATGTATATATATATATGATATATATCATGCATATATATATATCATAATATATATATATATATCATATATATATATCACATATATATATATATTTCATATATATATATATATATAATATTTCATATATATATATGCACACCACATATATATATATATATATATCATATATATATATATCATATATATATATATCATATATATATATTATATATATATCATATATAATGTATATATATATATATCATATATATATATTATATATATCATATATATATATATATCACATATATATATATATGCACACCACATATATATATATATATCATATATATAATATATATCATATATATATATTATATCATATATATATCATATATATATATATATCATATATATATATCATATATATATACCACACACACACATATATATATATATATCATATGTCCCATAACATATCACCAAACTAACGATTTCCAACATGTTTGTGGTTGGGTTGTTTTGAACACTTTACCGAAGATCTTCGGTCCAGGATCAGTCGAGCGGCAGCTGCGGTGGACGGAAAAGTCGGGCTTTTCCCGTGGCTTCACCTTGGTGTGTGGTTGATCGGTACCATCTGGTTATTTAACATAGCTATGGAAAATCCATTGTAAATGGAGGTTTCTAGCTGGGAAAATCATCTATACATGGGCCATTTTCCATAGCTATGTTAAATAACCAGAGGGTAAACAGAGGGTAAACATCGTGAACCGCATTTCGTGGGGTGTTGGGACATTGTTGGGCACCCCATTTTTTGATCCATAGCCTGAGGTTGCTGGCCACCGATGACAGCATTTGGCTTGGTCGTCTGCCAAAGTGATGCAAGGACGCAAAGCATGTACAGGCAGCCTCTGCAAATTGCCAGAGGGAGACTTCATGCTTCTGCCTGCCGTTTTGAAACACGCGAAGAAAATTCGGCTGCATTTTTTTGATTCCTGGGAATGCTGCTGACCAGAGCAGTGTTTTCAGTGCTTTGATGTGGTGTCACACAGTTTGTAAAGCACCACTTTTTTTGAAGAGTGCGCTCTTTTTCATGTTTGAACTTCTGATCAGGCTGGGGAACTGTTCAATTTTCTGCAGTGTTTTTTTGCTACCTGCGCGCTTTTTGCAGTAACTGGCAGAAGCTGCTCAAAGTGATGTGATCATGGCGTCCCTGGTAGCATCAAAACTGATTCATCAAGACATCATCAAGACATCATCAAGATGACAAGTTGTTTGTTGAGGAAATCCCATTTAATGATGGGTTTCCTTTATCCGCAGATGGTCACATCCCCAATAGCTGGGAATGGGTCTCTTTGAGCAGGATTCTCGCTTGTCGACTCGCGCCGGTTCGACTGTCGTGCTTATGGGAGCATGCTGCCTTGCTATCTTTGTACAGAGCGAGTCTGTAAACTTGGAAGGAACTACACCATGGCAAGCCGGCCTTGATGTGCATATGGGCTTAAATCCGCAAGAATTCAACAAACCAACCTTTTTGAATTGATTCAATCTTGGGATCTGGAACAGTTCAACAGATTTTCCAAAGGTCACCACATGTTTTAACATGGGGAATGCTAGATGCACTTCAATATTTTTATGTGTTGCTACACATATATCAACCACATCAACCATTATCAACATATAACATATATCAACATATCTCAAACATCAAATCAACCATAAACATCAACCCATTTTCGACCCATTTTCCAAGCGGTAGTTCCGAAACATTTCGTTCGTCCCTTGGTCTTGCCTGACGCCTTTGATCGTCGGTCGGGGCAGCCCTGGAAAATCCAGGCTGACCTGGCAGAGGCAGACAGCAGAGCTGCGGAAGACTCCGACGTGGTGAATCGACATTGATGGGATGATGATGGAGACATCATGGAGATATATGTGGGAATATATCATTCGACATATTGGTATATATTGGAATATGTATATATACATATTTATTTATATTTATTATTATTATCATTATTATCATCATCATTATTATTATTACTATTATTATTATTATATATTTATTTTGATTATTATTATCAACATCATTATTATTCTTATTCGACATATCACTGGGAAATATAGAATGGAATCTAGTGTTTTTTTTTGGGATTTTACGAAATAGTGTCAATTGGTGATTGACTGAAGATGTGGATTTAATGGAATATCGATGGAGAATGGAATGTATCAGCAACATAAAACAACTATCCAGTTCAATATTTATGTAACTTGGGCTAGCACTGGACCTCGAAATGGCTGCTGATTCTTAAAAAGATAAATATGTTTTTTGGGTAAACTGGTAGACTTACCCCGTGACAAGAGTGATGGACAGGCTGATCTTTGGCTCCTTGGTGTGTTGCTGGCTGGGAATGCAACACGAACCCCTCTTCTGCAGGCTCTAAATTCAGACTTGTCCAACAACTCTTTGCACTCTGCCAACGAAACAGAGACAAGTTCTGGACTTTGCAAAGTTTTTGTTCCCGGCATTCAAGATTGCCCCGCACCCTCTGTGTTGAACAAAAATTTATGAACTGGAAACCTGGTGGGTGCACCCGTGGGGGAACAAGGCATGAACCTGTTGGGCAATCTTCGACCGGTTTCTCCATTCGACGCCTCTCCCCCTTGTGACGTCGGTCTTGACGTCGGGTGGGGTTGTGCAGTCGAGAACGAGGTCGCTCCGAGGCTACCTTGTTGTCGACACCCCAGACATTTCAGGCAGAAAAAAGGCTGACTAAGGATCTTCCTTGCTGAAGCAACAGTGACAATCAATGGTCATGAATGGATATCTCTAGATACTCGTAATATCTCGTAATATGTTATTCTATGATATTCTATGTGTGTATGTAATTATGTATCTTGTATATAAAAACATATATGTGTATATATATATATGTATTCTACATAATATTTGGTAAGGAGGAGTTCTGATTCAGCAATAGCAGTAGGGATCTGACCATAATCCATCTGCGGTATGGGCTCAGATCCAATTGATTTTCCCTCGCCGCACATGGGTCGCTCGGAAGCTCGGAGTCCTCCGGAGATCGATTGGATCCCGAACTTGATGGGTTTCTCCAGTTGAAAATGGAGAAAACTGCAACTCATTGCAAGTTTCATGGGGAAAAAGGATCCTAAACCATGACCTCCAGTTTTGATGCACAGTCAATCACCTTCTCAAAAGGTACTCACTGGTGTTTTTTTGCTTGGCATGCTGGAAACGTCGCCATGACTAGCTTTCCATTGATATCGATTTCATCCACCTGAATTAAGGTGATAGATTCATCAATAACATTCAATACCGCCATTTCTGATTTTCCACTCAAATAGAACCATATAAAAACCATAGATTCATCCCATAGGTCGCAAGGCACCTGAGAGTGTGCTGGCCGACCGGCACAGTGGGTCGGGGAGCTGAGGACTTCACCCATGGTCAACATGGATTTTAATGGGTTTCAATGTGATTTTAATTGGTTTTAATGTGATTTTATTAGGTTTTAATGTGATTTTAATAGGTTTTAATGTGATCTTAATAGGTTTTAATGTGATTTTAATAGGTTTAAATGTGATTTAAATAGGTTTCAATGTGATTTTAATGGGTTTTAATGGGCTTTAATTGTATTTTAAAAGGTTTTTAGTGTGATTTAAATAGGTTTTAATGCGATTTTAATGGGTTTTAATGGGCTTTAATTGTATTTTAAAAGGTTTTAATGTGATTTTAATGGGTTTTAATGGGCTTTAATTGTATTTTAACAGGTTTTAATGTGATTTAAATGTGATTTTAATGGGTCTTAATGTGATTTTAATGGGTTTTAATGGGATTTTAATGGGTCTTAATGTGATTTTATTGGGTCTTAATGTGATTTAAATGAGTCTTAATGGGATTTTTATGGGTTTTAATGTGATTTTGATGGGTTTTAATGTGATTTTAATGGGGTTTAGTGGGATTTTAATAGATTTTTAATGATATTTTAATGGGTCTTAATGGTATTTTTTTGATTTTAATCTGATTTTAATTGGTTTTAATGGGATCTTAGTTGGTTTTAATGGGATTTTAATTGGGTTTAATGGGTTTGAATGTGATTTTAATAGGTTTAAATGTGATTTCAATGGGTCTTAGCTGGAGTTGAATGGGTTTTAATGGGATTTTTGGGTCTTAATGGGATTTTAATGGGTCTTCATAGCATTTTAATGGGTTTTAATAGGATTTTAATGGGTCTTATACAATGGGGTTTTAATTAGGTTTAAGGGGATTTTAGTGGGTCTTTTAATTGGGTTTAAGGTGATTTTAATGGTAGTTCATTGGGTTTTAATGTGATTTTAATTGGTTTTAATGGGTTTTAAGTTTTAATGGAGTTTAATGATATTTTATGTGGGTTTAATGGGATTTAATGGGATTTTGATGTGACTTAAGGGGGATTTACTGGGATTTTGGTGGAATCTAATGTAGATTTCATGAGGATGTAATGTGGTAATCGAACGTGGCTGGCTGAGAAATTCGCGCATTAAATGGAGCTTTTGAGCTTTGCCGGAGGGGAACCGTGTAACCGATGAATAATGGATGTGCGCATTTGGTTCAACGTCGGGGATGGAAAATGATTGTTATCCACGGGATTTTGTCGTTACAATCTTTTGGTTATTTTGGTAGAAACCTGTTTCCATGGCTCAAACATTTGTTCGTTTTCACCAAATGGCAGAGTTTGATCAATTTTCAATGGGGTACACCAAAGGTTGGCATATCGCGCATTTTTGTGAGGAACCCGAATTAGCATGGGTCAAAGGTTAAGTCTGATTATTTTTAGTATTCAACCATCCAATGTCTGAGGTTCACTACCCCACTTCGACCTGCAATTACTTACATGAGCAGTGGCTAGTTGGGATTATCATAAGCCAATCTGCTTCAACTGGGAAGAACCCAGTCTGTTGTGTATCCATAGTGGGTAGGAACCTCCGAGGATAGCTCTAGGGGCCTTTCAAGAGTTTCATGATGCTTCTAGTCTACTTCTTACTATCGTAATTATTCATAATTATTGATATAAACTATAGAAACATATGTATAGAGACTACGTCATCATTATTAATAGATTATCATAGTGATGCTTATCAACAAACAATGAGCTATGGGGTACCAAACCCAGGATTTCAGGTTCCTTTTAGCGGAACGAAAAGAGTGGAATCGCCACAGGTAGACAGTGGTTAAGAACTGGGGTCACATACACACACACACGTATATATATATATATTATATGTATTTATATATATTATATGTATATATATTATATATATATTATATATGTATATATATATATAGAAAATCACACACGGTTATCTGTAGGTATTGTGTATGTAGCGCGCACAGTATATATCTATTCAGCTGCTCGTCGTATCATAAGATAATTATCTGCTATAAGTAAGTTTATGTAGGAATATAACAGATAGGTTTTATTACTGTCCTACAGAGCTGTACACACTATATATGATTAGACGCAGTGTCTAGATGTACCATATTCGATACACGATGTGGTTGTTTTTGTTTGTAGTGGCACTCAACTGGGATCACGATTACTGTTTACCCGGGATGCCGAGATTACAAGGGGTGGGCGTTTAGGTGCTTGGATTAAACGTCTGATATCGTCCATCTTCTGGGAAGCGCACATGCTATTCTGGTTGGGAAATTCCTCATCGAGCATCAATAATATGACTAGCTATAATTATTATAATTAGATTAAGTACAGATCGGTAGAGGATAGTAAGTATATATATATGTATATATATATATGATATATGTATATATATATATAATATGTATATATATATATTATATGTATATATATATTATATGTATATATATATATTATATGTATATATATATATAAATAATATGTATATATATATATATCTATATATTATGTGTATATATATATATGTATATATATATATATTATATTAAATTAAATTACATGTGTATGTTATTATATCTACGAGTCTAAACATACATACATATAGGATCATATAGGTATATATCCTATCCCAGTGATGCAAAACCGAGTTCCGAAATAAAGGGATCCACATTTTTCTGCTTGGATTTTTCTAAGGCGTAGAAATGGAAGATGAACAGGAAGATGAACCTGCATATGAGGATCCCGGCCAGCAGGCGGGGAGGAGACTTTTGCTTCACCTGGTACTGTTCACAACTGCTGCCCCCATCGACATGAATTGGATGATGCTCATCCCCGACCCCAGCATTTTTCGTGTGTGCGAACGCAGCGCAACGCTTGGAGGTAGCGAACGCTGGCCAAAGTTTCGTCTTGGCATTGGCGGATGCTGGGGCCCTGAGTTGACAGCAGCTTGCAGCAGATTGGGATTTATCTATATATATATATATATATATAAATTCATAAAAAAGGAACAGCATTTGTTTCCAAGGGAAACACAGTCGGCCGCCAAGCAACAGCTTGTACCTTTTTTCAGGCCTCAGGTCTTGAGCCAAATGCCCAGTTGCATTCGGCGGGTGCTTGTCGTCCATGTGTGTGTCATCCTTGCTAGCAGGGGCCTCAAGGCATGGAGCTGCCAGCTGGAGACATCTGTACTATCTTTGAAAAAAGGGGTGGTTACGTGCTTAACTGTTTCACAGCTCGCACTCCCCCCACTCCAGTGCCCCAGCGCTGGAGTGCTACAAACTCAAAAATTTCTCAGACCTCCTCTATGACGCTCCACTCGCCGCTAGTTTCTTCGGCATTGGCGGGAGGTCGCGGGGTCTGAGAACCAGCCTGTACAACTACTCGGCCCCTCTCAGCAGCGCCTCCTCGGCGGTAGCCCCAGCGCAGAACAGCGCCAGAAGCAGCAGCCGCAGCCGTAGAGCTCGAAGGTTCCGCAGCAGCATTCGAGGTAGAGCTCGAAGTCGTTGTAGGCCCAAAAGGTTCCTGAGTTGGCAAATACGGTAAAGGACCATCTTCCCCCGCATGGTAGCGAGGTACCTGTCCGATACCGTCCTGGTTTCCCTCCAGGCTCTTCAGCTTGAAGAACGTGAAGCCCCTCCAAGACTCCTTGGTGGGAAAGAGATCCCTAGGTCCATCCGACCATCGATCTCGGTGGACAGTTCTTCGACCGTCCTGTCCAAAGGCTACGGTCACCCGCAGCGCTTCCAAGCCGTTGGGGTCGAACGGAACACCACGGTGCAGCGGGTGGAACCTTCGCTCTCGCATGGTTCCATGTTTTCTCACCACCCAGCCCCTTAGCTGTGGCGTCCATCCATCCTTCTTTCCCGAGGGCGGCTGTTGGAACTCAGCACGTTCCCAGGGTTCCTCTTCATCGGCTTGGCCTTCTTCTCCCTGCTGACGTCGGCCATGACCTTCGTCGCGGCCAGTGCTGCACGGCATCCTCAGCGCGGCCAACTTCAAGGCAGGTGCAGGAGGATCTGGTGGTGGATCACGCGGTCCCCTTTCGATGACCGGCAACCTCTCGATCTCCTCCTCTTTTTTCTTTTTCCTTTTCTTCCCCTTTTTCTCACGATCCTTGTCGGATCGATCTTCTCTTTTGTTCCTAATCCCCTGTCCACTCTTCGTGCTCTTCGGACCGATCAGGTGAAGCTGGCACAATCACCATTGGCTCACCTTCAGGAGTGTAGTACCCCCATTCCACGGTCCTTCTGCCAAAACCTCGCGCTGAGTAGGACACCAAATGCCCAGGAAGGTTCATCGAGCTTCTGGAGCTCGAAGGTCCGTCATCTGTTGTCGGCCCAGCGTCCGTAGTCGGTCCAACATCTGTTGTCGGCCCAGCATCCGTAGTCGGTCCAACATCTGTTGTCGGCCCAGCATCCGTAGTTGGTCCAACATCTGTTGTCGGCCCAGCAGCTGTTGCCGTAGAGCCCGCCGTTGAAGAAGTCCTCGGCGGATTCTTTGGTTCCGGGGGCCTGAAGCTACCATGTCTAGCAGCATCAACCAAGGGGTATAGCGGTGGTGTGGTAGGCACCGCTTCTCCCAAGATCACCACTGGCGTTCCTGGAGCAGCTTCCGGAGCTTCAGGCGCTTCAGTTGGCTCTCGGTCCCCTCTATTTCCTCTCCACTTTCCCCAGTCATCTTCGGTGTCTGCTGAAGGTTCGGAACGGGTCTCAGCAGGCACTGCGACGGGGATTGGCTCCTCCTTTTTGGCTCTCTTGAAGGACTCCAACTGATCCTCCGCAGTTTCCCCTTCACCTTCATGTCGGTGCCCTTTGCCCTTCTTCTTCTTCTTTTTTTTCTTCTTCGAAGGCTCCGGCTCATAGTCGCCCTTTACCCAGGACTTGTCCGGCCGATCTTCGTCAGGTTCATCTCCTCCAGCTCCATCACCAGTCGTGCTTGCCATGGCGTCGCACAAACGCAATGCGCAAGCTCTGAACGACCCGGGGCAGCCCTCAGGGCAGTGGTTAGAACCCGAAACAACGAAAAGAAGGGGTTCAGAACAGAGTTCTGCTGCACCGCCACTCTCAGTACTAGCCACGCGACTCCCAAAAGCGTCAAAACTGGGTTTACTATCCCCCAAACCTTTTTGGATTCCCAAACCAAAACTCCTAGGGGTTTCCCTTCCCAAAACCTTGGTTCCTTCGGGGTTTTCGGGGGTCAGCCCTTGCGTTGAACCGGGTTCATTTTCCCTCGGAACAACTTCTACCTTCCTTAGGGTCGGTTCATTTTCCCGGACCTCTTGAAAATCTTGTCGGCCAATGGCTCTTGCTTGTTTTTCCTCGTTGATCATCTCATCCAAGGTACCTAGAGCTTCCAAGATTGAAGAAAGGTCGTCTAAAGACTGTTGATTTAACCCTGGCCAGTCCGGATTCTCCAATCTCTTCAGCCGTACAACCAATGACATCACCACCAAAGTGAAAACCACAGCTACAAAAGCCTTGACCTTTTCGGTCACCTCACCTACGATGGGCACATTGACCCATTTTTTCAAGGAAGAAACTACCGTAGCGGCCTTCACCCTGAGCTCGTCAGCGGTCTCCGTCTCGCGCCATTCCAACTCGGCACCAGCGACCACATCAGGCAAGAAGTCTTGGTTCTCAGGCTCTCGGTCACCGACCTCAGTGTTCCTTAGTGGTCCATCCTCAGTCACCAGGTCACATCGGGATTTGTGGGTACCCAAAAATTTCCAAAACCTCTCCCAAGCCCCTTTAGCTACTATAGGTTTGGTTAAGTAGTCCGCTATGAGTTCCGTCCCCTTGAGGTGTCGGATCTTCCAGTCTCCTTTTTCGGAGCGGAGTTTTTCCTTGAGACAGTTGGACCGAAGTCTCAAATGTCTGGTTCTCCAGGGCCCGTCGGGCTGCTGTAGTATTGATATGGCAGACGTGTTGTCACCATATAATACTTTTTCAAACTGCTGTGAACCATATATCACTTGCAGCAAAGCCTCTACCGACTGAACCATCACCATAGCTTCCACGTACCCGACCAGCTCACTCTCAGCTGTGGACAACGTGGCAAAAGCTTGTCTCGTTGCTTCCCACAAGAGCGGTGCCCCTCCCACACAGGTGAGAATCCCCTGCAGACTCCTTTCTCCTTGTGGTGCAAAACTGATGTCACTGAAGGATTCTATCAGTTTTTCGTGCCTAGGGATCGGCAAGTTGCCTTCCGGCCCCCTGTCGCCCTGCCTTCCTTCGTACATCAATCCCAAGTCAGGAGTTCCAGCCAAGTACTCTAAGATTCCTTGACCCACCTGAACCGCCCAGCGCGGTCGCTTGGATACCTGACGTCCCATCTGCGCCACGGCAAAGCTTAGATCTGGTCGGCTCCGTGTAGCAAGCCAGAGTAGTTCCCCTGTCAGTGCCTGAGCAGCCTTGATTTCCTCCGCAGTCACGGTTTCCTCCAAGGCCTCTGGCACCTCTATTTTGGACATTGGCACGGCCTTTTTGTTTTTTACTCCATGTCTCTGCAGGAGATCTCTGGTGTAAGAAGGCTGTGCTACCTGGAGGCGATTTTCATCCGCCCACTTCAGCTCGAAACCGCAAAACCGGACCCATTTCTGGTCACCCACATGTTCCGGAGCAGAAATTTTCCACTCCTGCTCGACCCTGTTCAGGAAACCAAGTCGCACTGACCGTTCAGCCCACACCATTAGATCGTCCACATAGACAATGATGTGTCCCACGCATTCCGGCTCAGTTGCCTCTTCACGGCCTTCTTCCGCGGCCTTAACCTTCCAAATCTTCCAGAGATTTGCTTCCTCCGTCGGGCGAAGGTAAAACATCCATTCACCTTCCAGCCATTGAAAGGTTTTCATCGTTCGATCTCTGTGCGCTGACCAATGCGCCGGGCTCGAAGTGAATCCGTAAAGCGCTTTATGCACTCTCCACCTTTCGGTTGCCGGGATTACTCCCGCTTGTATCATCACCTTTGGCGGTACGACTATGACCTCTCGTCCACCTTCAGGCTTCGGACGCGGCGCGAGCAGAAATGCTGTGCGTATATCTGTGACAGATGCCCCCCAGTTTCGTTGGACTCCATGGTTGATCACAGCTCGGATCATTGTTCCATCAGCCCCTGAAGCGTAGGCTCCACTGGGCGCTGGATCCCAGGCACTGTCCAGCAGGTTTCCACAGATCACTGCTCTGCACTTTTTCCGTCCACCATTTTTCCCCGCCTTGCGTACGCACACCAGTTTTCCTGGGACGTACTCAACCTGCTCATCGTCCAGGTCGCAAACCGACACCGGCTCGATGGCTTGAGTCTCCTTCACAAGGCTATTGTATTCCCCCTGCATTGCAGGAGTCCAAGCGGCCAAATCCCTTCTGACTTCTTCCAGTGCCACTGTGGTGGACTGAAGAACTTCTTCCTGATCCCCTTCACCATTCTTCGGGATCCCCTCGGTTCTCAGTCTGCACAGTCGAATCATGTCCGCCTTTTGCAGTTTTGACAATACTTGGAGCATTTCTTCCAGCTCCAGGCGATCTTGAAGCATGTAACGGAGCTGTTTTCCGTATTCCAGTCCCTCCTGTTCACTCGTTGGGACCCGTCTCAATGCTTCACTCAAGCCCATCAGAAGCCGATTGTGGCTTCCCAACAGAACCCCTTCCGCTTGTTCCTTGCGGATTTTTCTCACTATAATTTTTTCCAAGTCAGGCACATTCAGCGCCGAAAGAGACTCCCCCCCGGAGGCAACCTCCGGAAGCTCGAGTGCCGAGACCCTCCCCCCAGAGGCAAACTCCGGGAGCTCGAGGTCTGCAGTGTCTTCAGGGCCCAAACTAGGAGAGTAAGGCGCATCCGCTGGCAACTCGGCTGGTAGAAAGCCTAATTGCGCTGGTGCCTCCCCCGTTTGTTCAAAGTCATCCCTGTTGACGGTTGAGTCTACAACAACCTGTTGAACAGGACCATAAGCTTCGCGGTCTGGCAAAGCGATCCCTGACCGGTTGGACGGCGGCTGTTTGCCCACGAGCCTTCGTCGTGAGGGTTCCGCTACCGCTCCATTGTCATCTCTTTCTTCCAGTTGCGGCAAAGCAGCCGATTCTTCCCGCAATTCCATGGCAACCTGCTCTCCCAGGGATGCAGGCAGAATGGCCTCTCTTACATGGAGCACCTGCCCCGCTTCCGACCGCACGACCCAACCTTGACTCATATTGGGGCTAGCAGTGAGAAGCGTGGCATTGACATACGGAGGAGCAAGTACTCCAGGGGAATGCCATCGTTTCCTTTTCACAACCACAGAAGCACCATACGGAAGCATGGGCATCATGGTGACACCCAGGGCACTCAATTGGACCCTCATTCTCTCTTCGGCCGAGTACCGGAGAGCGGTGGGCCACTCATCGTTTGTAAACCCAGCATTCCGCAGGTAAAGCCTGGTTCTGCGTTTCAGTTGGTTGATTTCCGCTTCGACATGACCATTATTGGCGGGGTCATCGCCACCACCAAAGGTATGTCTGAGACCATTTTTTGCACACCAGACAGCTGTTTGCCTACCAATCAGTTCTTTGGCCCGATCGGAGTGGAGACGATTCACATTGATGCCATATGACTTCATACGAACCACCAATTGTGATAGCGCGTTGAGCACTACGGTGGTAGATCGCGACTGAACCGGTTCTACCATGGTCACATGTTTGAGTTTCAGAGGTCGGCTGCACTTGCTGATCTCCTCATCAACCCAGTCACCTGACTTCTCAGGGGATGCCTCCCCCCCAATTTCAGGGTCAGCCCCCGGAGCATTGGCTGGATCGTGGGACGCTTTGGCAACTTCGTCGCCGAGCTCTGGTGACCCAGATTCTTCTTCTCCCTCCAATGGGAACTCAGATTCCTCCAAACCCTCCCCCCAATCTGGCGCTTCCACCACTTCCGTGGGCGGCTCTTGGAGCGGAGGTTGGTGATCCTCATCGAATACCGGGACTAAGGCGGTGGCTACCACCGCATATTTGACCTGATCCCCAGAAATGGAATCTTTTGTTTCCCCAAACAGAACCACATCTACACCAAGTGACCATGCCGAGGTTCCAGAATACATTCGCCGGCGATGGGGTGGTCCTGCCGCCATATCTAGCACACAAGCACGACAGTCGCGCCTGTACGGTCGATGGCCTTGAAGGATGTGAGTCCTCCATTCTTGACGGCTCAAAGCCTTTTTCAACTGGTTGTCCGCTAATCCACATTGGTGGATCAACAGGTTCAGAGACACCCTCAGGGCGTGTTTGAGTCCTGGGGCCCATGCAGACCAGTCATCGGTCTGTTTGACCCTCTCTGGAATTTCTGGATGCAAGACCTTTCCCTGCGGTCTTTCACAGCGCGCTTGATCCAGATCCTCCAAAAGCGGAAGATTGGACAAGCAAGAGGTTGGTTTCACCCTCTCATGTCCGTACCGACCCTGATCAAACGATATCAACCGCATGTCTGGTTGTTCTAGGAGTTGAGTGACTTCCGGCCATACCCAAAAGGTTGGAGAATTCGCTTCATTTGCCCACACGGCAGGGTCTTCCGGCGACTCCAAAAAGAATCCCACCCTCGGATTGTCATCCGTTTTGGATTCCTCGGCCAGCCGGTGTAACCCAACCTGTTTTAGCAGAAGAGCACTGTCTCCATCCACCTTGTGTTGTTCTTGGTCACTCA